>JAGJRO010001023.1:0-10202 GCA_022832285.1 Lepidurus apus apus
AAATGGTGAGTGAACACGTACCTTTACTTCAGTTGAAACCCACTTCTTGATTGCGCACCATCAATCTTATGGCCCCACCAAAAAAATCCCTTAAGCATCGCTGGGTCACGTGGCAACGTCATATTGGGGAATGGGTTAATTCGTTACGTGCTTTCACCCGCTGCTTCCTCGAATTTAAATTGCGGTCCTCCACCTGCAGTTTGTTTAGTTGTCGTCGGTGGCTGGACAAATTCAGAGCTACGGTTGCTCCTCACGAAGCGTGAGAGAACCACAGGGAAGTATGTGTCTGAAAAAAGTTAAAGAATACAAACCTTACTTGAAAGCCTTACGACACTGCGGGCCAAAATTGAGTAAACTTATTCTTCAGTACGCGGATAGGGATTTAATTAACGTAATCTGTGAGATAATCTTAAATCTCGTCAATGGAACTATTGCCTTGAGTAAGAAGGAAAAGGAAAAGCTGCGTTTATTTCGAAATACTTTACGTTTTCTCGCTCAACCTCAAAAAGGATATCGTGAAAGAAAGAAACGCTTAGTGCAAAAAGGTCAAGGACTATTGCTGCCAGTACTAAGTCCTGTTTTGGCGTTCTTAAAGAGATACAAACACATTAAAAATGGCAGCAGAACCAATGCGCCTCGTACCTCTGCATCTCGCGGACAAACTTGAAACCTTAGCGTTGCAAGGACCGACAGTAAAATCTTTCCCTTCGCTCCAACTACTACACCTGCGTAACATTGAAAACGTAGTGCGAAGTATTCTAAAAAGAAGTGAATTAACCCCAGAAGGTCGACTTTGTGAATTTGAAAAAGTTTTTCTGCGCTTCAAGGCTGCACACCCTGCACATTCCAAGACCACAGAAGCCCTTGAATCAAATTCCTTGGTACGTACCAAAGCTAGCGTTATTCCTAAATCTTCCACTGTTCTTACGCCAGTCAAGGAGAGCGACACAACTACTCATCCTCAATCTCCTTTTACTACACCCCTTCAAACCAATGCTCCATTCACTAACGAAGAGGAACCAGAAGGAGATCAAGTGCCCTCGGGCGAAACTCAACCAGCGAGTGTAGCACAGCTTATCAAGGAAGTGAGTGATGAGTACAGGAGTCCGGCTATAGAAGCAGCCAATTTCCTTATTAATGCTCAAGACTAGAGTATTTTTTCAATTAACCCGGACAATTCCCTTAACCTTTTGGGCAAACATAAGCCCCAAAGTGACATTTCTCACTATGTAAACTACCTAATGTCCAAAGGAAGAAGAAGTCATCAGCTGAAAGACTTAAAGGATTTTACTTACGCATTAACCCTCCTGAACTTCCCCACTGGACTTATTGTCAGACAGCAAATTGCAAACGAAATTGACAATGTACAACATCGTTTATCACTTGGTATAAAACCACCATCGCTCATCAAAACGCGAACTTGGACAAAGAAAGCACAGCACTATGAAGGTTCACCGACATTAAGCTCTATCCTGAAACGGAAAACTCATGCACGGACACCAGGTCACACTCCTCTAAGCAAAGTCAGTTACAGGAATGGGAATGAAAATATATTGGATGGAGCACCTAAAATGGAATTAACTCAGAAGAGGAAACATAATTCACGAACTCCGGGGAGCACACCGCTAAGGAAAAGATTCCAATGGACGGGTTTCAATACACAATAATTTTTTTTTTTTGTACTTTACTATGACGATGATAATACAAGTTATTTTGGGGAAAAAGGAAGCTCACATTAAGCATTATGCTCAGTATTAATACGTCTTTATCATGGATAACAAGTTACAGCTTACTCCCGAAGATTGGCGTAAACTTTACACTGACCCTTCATCGTTAGGGTCTTATGGTGGTCTTCGAAGATTGGTTCTCGAAGCAAAGCGGCGTTATCCAGACGCGGTCAACATAAACGTGCGAGAGGCGCGGGAAGCTTTAAGACAATTGAACAGTTATACTTTACATCGTAACAACCCTCGACGTTTCCCTCGTCGTTACATTATTACTTCTTTTCTTCATGACGTTTGGCAGTCAGACTTGATTGACAACGCTGGAGCAAATTTAATGATGGGATGACCTTCCTCCTAACTATAATTGACGTACATAGTCGCTTTTTGTGGGTTTACCCGCTACGTAACAAGTCGGCAGAAACTGTTTTGCACGCTTTTCGAGAGCACATGACCAGGACCGNAACGCTGGAGCAAATTTAATGATGGGATGACCTTCCTCCTAACTATAATTGACGTACATAGTCGCTTTTTGTGGGTTTACCCGCTACGTAACAAGTCGGCAGAAACTGTTTTGCACGCTTTTCGAGAGCACATGACCAGGACCGGTCTGAAGCCTAAACATCTTAACACCGATCAAGGTAAAGAGTTTACTAACCGCTCTCTTCAAGCTTACCTGAAAGAACAAGGAATCCGATTTTACCTGACACGGACGCAAGAAACTAAAGTGCCTATAGTAGAACGCGTCCATCGTACCTTGATGGAGCGTGTCTCGCGTTACATGACCGAGCAAAACACTGAACGCTTCGTTGACCACTTGTCCCAATTAGTCCACGGTTACAATCATAGTTATCACCGCACTATTGGGCGCGCACCTGTCCAAGTAACACGAGAAAATGAGGCTGAAGTGGCTGTGCATATCCGAAAAACACGCGAAGCTACATGTTCCAAACATCAAACCCGTTTACGCGTAGGCGATTTCGTGCGAATAAAAAATGATGCGACAGCTGTTTTTCACAAAGGGTACGCTGTCCAGAACACGTACGAGATTTTCAGGATTGAAAGAATAAACCGAACATGTCTTTTGACTTACACTATAATTGACATGCTCGGTGAAGATATTACCGGTCAATTTTATGCTATTGAACTCACAAAAGTACCCCCGCCTAATTTTAAAGCTCTGTATCCGATTGAGAAAGTACTTAAACAACGACGTAGTCTCACTGGGGAAACTGAGTACTATATATCATGGAAAGGCTGGCCCTCCAGTTTCAATACGTGGGTGGGTGCATCCGAGCTAACACCTTTTTGGCTCGACTTTGTTATGAAAAGTAAGGGAACTGTTTCAACTCAACCTACTGCGAATCTCTACACCGGTCGGTTACGTCCACGGATATAATGCAAACTATCGAAAAGTATATTACCCTCCCTTCCAATGCTTCAATGCAACATTTTCCTCACAACACATTGAGTAGTTACCGAACCCATTTACATGAACCTTTACATGTGCCTATGAACGAGTACGAAGTGGCTCTTACTGAGTTTTTATTCGTGAACAGTATGCGCACGTTGAGTGCAGAAGAAAATATTATTATTCTGAAAATGAAGAGATGGAAAAAAAACTGAGGAAAAGGAAAATACTTCCACTGGTTAAACGAGAACTATTAGGCGAAGGGATGCTAGCAGACCCTCCCGCAATGGAGGAAGATCCTGAAGAAGAAGTAGTAGAGGAAGAGGAATTGAAGCAAACTACTGTAAGTTCTGAAAGCGGTTCAGCGGTCTATGATTCCGTAGATCGTCTAGTGGGTGATTTGAACAATGCTTTAAGTCGTCTAACAGCTTCCAGCTCTAGAAAAATTGAATTTACGTTTCACAACAAGAAAAAAAACGTAACTTTAAAAAGCACTTTAACAACAACAAACGGAGACTCTGTGGAACCCTACGCCTATGAAATAACTCTACCTCGTAGAATTAAAGCCATACTAGGTTTCTTCGAAGATGAAGCTCTTGAACTTGGGCCTGATCGATCTTTCCTTTCCTCCAGCTTAACCCCAGACTTGAAGAGTGGAGCTCATAATTTCTATGTGTATTGCGACATTATTCAGCCCAGTCCAGTTGGTGATAGCAACGTTCCTCTACTGCGCACTATCCCCCTTTCTACAGATATGTGCGAAGGAGATTTAGTCTCTATGACATTTACTCATAATTATTACCTCCCACTCAGTCGCAGCTACATTGATACGATACATATCTATATTAAGTCAGGTACGGGTGATCCCGTGTTATTTCAATCTGGGACGGTGTCGGCAGTACTTCACCTTCGACCAGTTCGTCGCTATTAGAATGATAGGGAATTGTGTTACTTATGAATGCTACTTAAAAGCCCTCGATCCTCAACAAAGGGGACATGGAGTTCAGGCGCCACATTTTCGCGGAGTCTATCGTCAGAGAGGGTACGGGTTTTTCTCACGCTACATGGTACCTCTTTTCCGTAACTTTGTTGCTCCCGCTTTAAAAGGGTACGCTTCGAACGTTACACGCGATTTAGTGAGCGGAAAACCATTGAAGGATACGTTACGAGACCGCGGTGTCGAGTCTCTTAAAAATATGGGTCAAGAATTCCTAGAGCAAAATGGTGCTCCTTCTACACAAACCGGGAAAGGTTTCGTGCAGTTTTTGAATAATAACCCTATTCCTAGACTATTAAGTGGTAACGTCTCAAATAGTGTCAGTACTAGGAAAGTACGTCGGCCTCGTCGTAATTCCCGCCCTAAGAAACGTCGTCGTCGCAACGCACCCTATCAAAGCGGAAGCGGTCGTAAACGTAAGTCTCTGAAAAGCCAGAAGAATAGATCACCAACGAAGAAGCGAAAAACAACTACTAAGAAACGTCCGTGTCAACGCAAAAATCCGACTAGAGATATATTCAATGTATGATTGTATGTGAAGAATAAACGTAAAACTTTACAACTAACTTAACCCGCTGTTGTTTTTTTGTAAGCACAGTTTGTTGTCGAGTGTTGAAGTGGAAAGATCGTTTTTCGCTACCATGGAAGCAACGCGTAGTGGAATGTCCTATCTTTCTGATAAATTAGACTTGTTAATGTTACCTTCGAGTGAGGTTGGCATTGTTCAGTCAAAGGATGTCAAGTTCAAAAGTTTGTCTCATCCAGGCGATAATAAAGCTCCCATTGAATTTGTTTTTTGGACCCACTCGCAACAGTTCCTTGATCTATCACGACCCCAGCTTTACGTGAAAATAAAGATTGTTCGCACCGATGTTAAACCCATTGACAACTTGACTCCGACATCTCCGGACTTTGAGCTGGTTCCTGCAAACAATCTCCTTCATAGCCTTTTTAGTCAAGTAGATCTTTACCTCAATGATACCTTAGTTACTGCTTCTGGACAAAATTATGGATACAAAAGTTTTTTCAACACCATACTCCATAATTCAGAAGAAAAACTTGACAGTGTGGGAAGTATGAGTGGGTTTCATCGTGATGAAGATCCTGGCGTTGAGAGCACTACTTCTTCAGCTTTGCTTCGACGAAAAATTGCTTATCAATCAAAAACACATGAATTTATGGGGATGATGCATGTCGACTTGTTCCAGTGTAATCGTCTCTTAGTTCCCGAAGTTAAATGTCATCTAAAGTTGCACCGACAGTCTGACGAATTTATCCTTAGCTACAAGAAACCTAGCGCTCCCTTGACCTACGGTTATAAAGTTGTTATCGAAGAAGCTATGCTACTGTTGCGTATTCATACGCTTAGCATTGACTATCGTTTAGCTTTGGAGGAAAAAATGATGCAAGGGAACACAGCCAAGTATCCTTTCTTGAAAACTGAAGTTCGCGCTTTCTCGATACCTAGCGGTACTATGCAAAAAAACAGTAGAAGACACTTACATGCGACGAGTTCCTCGGCGGGTACACTTGTAGCTTTTGTTCCCACGAAAGCCTTTATAGGTGACTGGCACGGCTATCCTTATAAATTTGCTCACCATGACCTGTCAACCATAAGCGTTTCTTTCAACAACGAAGAAGTACGTTTCCCCATGCTGACTGTGGGACCTGATGAATATTTAATGGGTTATTACTCACTTCTTGATTGCTACAATATTGTCAATGACCCGTCCGGATTGTCCTTCAGCGCCAAAGATTATAAGGACTACTATCGTATTTATGAGTTTCAAATTATTCCTCCGCAAGAAGGATTGACACTTCTGAAAGAGGGTAATCTCAAGATTGAAATTCGCTTTTCTACTGCCCGTACGGATAACTTAACAATGCTGGTCATGTCCGAAACTGACTCACTTGTTCAAGTAGATATCTCACGTCAGGTCCTGTGGGAATGAACACATCTCAGCTGCAAAACATTCTCCGTTCTGACCAGACCCTTCGGAAACGTAACATTGCTAGCTATGTTATTCCTCGCGATCATTTATTGTCTCTTCCTCCATCAAATGCTCGCCCTCTTTTAGTTATTTGTAATACACACCCTAGCAATCATGAAGGTGTCCACTGGTTGCTTATTTACGTTCCAGCGAAACCTTCCCGGCTGCGACCAGTAGAGTTTTTTAATAGTTTAGGTTTCAGTATAAAAGGTACCATCCCGACTTTTGCCAAATGGTGTGGACCTTACCTCTTGGAAAATCATCCATTTTTAGTGCAACATCCCACTTCAAGAGCTTGTGGGCATTGGTGTCTTTATGTAGCATTGGAACGAGCTCGAGGTCGATCACAATCCGCAATCCTAGCCCAGTTCCGTAACCTAAAAAAGATGAAAAATCAGCTCTTGCACCAAGATCAATGGGTAGAAACTTTAGTTCGATGTCGGTATCATATACGTTTGAAAGCCCTTCGCATTAGCTGTAAAGAACAAGCGTGCAGAGCCCTATATTAAAAAGTAAAAGCATTTTTGTAATACCGATCCCTATATCAGTAATGAACAACTTCTAAAACTTACAAATAAAAGAAAAAAACATTTATTCGGGTCTGAATAGCTGTATTGTCAATATGCATCAAGCGGTGCAACTGTATACAGACAAAAGCAATGGCATGTAACGTTACAAATTATTTTTACCATAAAAAATTAACTATTCCCAACACCTATTGAAAAGCTAGAAAAACTATTGCTATTGAAAAACTGTCGCGTGCACGCTACGTGAAGATGTATTGTTCCGGCGTAGATACACATTTCTCACCCATGATCGGATTCTTTGTTACATTACGGTCTGTGTGTGTGTGTGTGTAGCAAGTGCGTCTACTCGTAGTCTTTAGACATGCTCTTTTTCTTCCTGGATGGTTCCTTCGTGCCCTCCTCTTCAGATTCGCTAATTTTGGTCTTCTTCTTCTTCTTCTTAACTTCCTTCAAAATCATTACTTCCCCAGTGTTTTCAGAGTTAGTTTGATTGTCTTCATCGGGCATCTCCTCGAAGTTCTCCGGCACCAAGGAATTCTTCCCTGTCAAATAATTTTGTATTTGCAGAAGTCCTCTGACGATATGTGGCAGCGTATATGTTGTAAATCCAATATCGGTGTATCAATACTCAACGTGAATTTTTATTTTTATGTTATTGCGCTTGGTAACTAGAAGAATGCTTTCTAGAATTTTTTCAAATCCTTCACCAGCTTTCAGTGTAAATGGAATTATGTCTTCGGAATTATCAGTTACTATTTCGGCAATTAGATCTTGCGAAATGGTATCAAAATCCCTCCAAAAATCAATCTCTTCGTTTTGATGAGCAATGGGTTGAGGTCCTGGAGCTGGCGGATGAGGTGGTACTAGAGCGGTCGGTTGAGGTGGTCCAGGAGCGATCGGTTGAGGTGGTCCTGGAGCGTGCGGTTGAGGTGGTCCTGGAACGTGCGGTTGAGGTGGTCCTTGAGCGGGCGGTTGGGGTGCAACTAGCCGTTGACTCGAAAGCATGGCAGCTAGCATGGGTTGTGTACGGTGGTTGACATACGGAAGCGCCCTTGGAAAGCTCGGGAAGCGGGGTGCGGTATGTCTCGGCAGAGTCCACGGATGTCTAATCTCATTAGACATTCGCGGAACTTCGACATCGTCTCTGGTAGAGCTCACCTCTACCGGACTTACAGGTGAATATGGACAGAACAGTTTTCTACCTTTGCCTGGCATGTTGAAAACTGGGCTGTGAGGATGTTCCAACATTTTGTGGGTTTATATATATACCTCGACCCGACGCTACCTGTGAGTAGGGTTAGTCAAAGGATGTCAAGGTTGAAAAGTCGGACTCCTCCTGATCACTCTAAAACTCCACTGATTTTTTTTATTTTTAGCCGCTCACACCAGTTCCTCCCCTTCTATATAAATAGTAACTACAACCCGACCTTGACAAGAACCTAGACTTGAATCTGTTCTATCTATAAATCACCTGGTTTCTTGAACCGATGTCCCTTACTCCTTGAATATAATCTACTTGGAATTTATCTCCTGCATCATCTACTACATCTGATGTTATTATTTTATTATTTGAAATTTTATAGGGGTTTGGGTCACCATCTGGATTTGTGATTTCTGTTATTCCTGTTTCGATTGGTATTAAAATACCAAATTCTTGTGAATCTCTATTGTCAACGGATCTATGATGCATACCATGTGGTAATTTATCGAATATTTTTTTTTGACCATTTAGGTTTCATTGGAATTTCTTCTTTAGTTATGGTATCAATTTTTTCATTGAATATGCCAGTATTACTTCTTAAATTACCAGTTTTAGATCTGGTCATATCTTTGAATGCAAATTGTGCAATTTCTTTGTCCGTTATACCTACTACTAAATGTTGTGTTGGGCATATTTCTTTTAAAGTTGTATTTGTTACTGTACCCGTGACTACCCTTGTTCTAGTAACTTGATGTACCTCATATGACATTTTACCATAATGAAAATCTACTCCCCAACATGCACCAGATAGTTTCCCGTATAAATTTAATGTTTCGTTTTCTAATTCAAGACTTCCTTGCCAATGATTAAGCCAGTATCTCATCAATTGGTATGGTATCAGTATTGGTGTTTGGTCGGTTGGAAAATAGAGGTCCAAAAATCTTGTTGATTTTACCACATGTGGTATCGTCTTGGAATTACACCATATATTGGTAACCTGTAAGTAAATTAATATATTTAGTTTTTTATGATATACATTTACATATTAATTTACTTACACCAATTGGTATAATTCCGTGTCCATATCCTTCTTTTACTCCACTCGAGTCTCCACCATCACCGGTTCCATTGGGTTCCGATTTTGACACTTTTCCGTCTCCAGTAGTAGAGTCTGCCTTTCTTTTATTAGATTTACCAAATCTGTGCATAGTGGAAGGTGTTGTGGGTTCACTTTGTGTTTGTCGTCTAGTTTATTCACAAGATAGTTGTATGTCGGTCCAATAACGAATGAATAGATATGCGAAGTGGTATGGCATTATATGTCCTGGTGCTCGTTCTATAACTTCATAGTTATTCGATGTGACAATAGTGTCACTATCTGCCCGATGAAATATGCGTTTTATCAATCGGTATACTTTAATTCGTTGGTTAACTTGCTCTGATTCGTAGTTATCGATATTATTTGTTATTGGAATTGCAGTTGAAATGTATATGGGTAATCTTGTGATTGCTTCTTTATCAGAATGCTTTTTATCTGTTTGAACGCGCTTGCCTTCTAGCAGTAGTTTCCAAGTACCCACATTTATGGGTGTGATCATGGGCTCTTCGAACAATACCGCTGATGCTTCTGGTAATTGATCCAGACAGGGTTGTTGTCGAGACCGACTTTCTCGAGACCGAGACTGTCCGAAACTTGTCGAGATCGAGACCTGAGGTTTCGAGACCGAGACCGAGATCGAGATCACCAAAAGTTGACGAGACCGAGACCCAGACAGAGGTCTCGAGACCGTAATTGATCTCGAGACAAAAACAGAAAGTTCAATAAAACTTTACTTTTTTTAAACATACATATTAAAAGAAAGAATAGGATAAATTTGCAAAAGGGAAAACTATTTATTTACCGACGCCAACATTAGCATTGTCAGCGTGCCATCAGACATGTTAGCCCTGTTTGGCCTCATTAACAGGCCACTTTTGCTAAACAACCTTTCTATGGGAGCAGAAGTTGCGGGCACGGAAAAAACTTTTTCGAAAAGGGGAGACAGGGATGGATTCGATACTAAGGAGTATTTACTTGACTGACCTGCTCCTTTAATTAAAGAGCAATAGCCAACGACATAGTGATATTTGGATGGATTCTTATTGTACACATAATTCTAAGAACGGGAAAATTTGTTTCAAGTTTTTCTGACTAGCCGTTCCCGAGTTATGGTCTTGCGAAGTTTTTTGCATTTTCCCGCCACGGGAGCCGTGACGTATATAGTGGAGGCGCGGCCTAGGAGCGCTTTGTTATTCACTGGCACTGTTAGACTTCTTCTGTGCTTCCTAAGTTTTAGTGAAAAAATGGCAAGTAA
>JAGJRO010000071.1:0-171491 GCA_022832285.1 Lepidurus apus apus
TGCTTGCCTACTTCTACGCTCAGGTAGGGTTCTCAACAAGTCCCTCCTAGTCCCCAGTTAAATAAAGGAGCAGGTCAGTCAATTAAACGCTTATCCCCATCCAAATAGGGGATAAGCGCTGTGATTGGTCAATTTCGAAACTCCATAAGAACGATCAATAAGTTGGTTACTGTACACCCAAAATAGGTATCTTCCAACTCTCAAAAACGGGGGTACCCCCCAAAATAGGTATGTACCCCCCAAAATAGGTATTTTCAGACCCCCAAAAACGGGGGTATATAGAAATGGTTTTAGTCTCTGTGTGGTTAAGCAGAGATTTCTTCAACTCGATGTGCCATTGGCTACTGAGAAGGTTAGGTACGTAATGTCGTTCGCTGTCCAATTGTCCTTGTGTCTCGACCAAGATTGCTATACCAGGATCAAGATTATAATTGTTGGATTGTGCAGTTTGAACGCGCTGGGATCTGTTGGTAAATATAAAATCTGCCATGTTTTTATATTAATTTCAAACCTAATGTATTTCACTTAGGTACTGTTTAACGTCAATGGTTTCTGATTTGGTAAATAGGAAGAGAAGAAGGCTATTGTACGACCCTATAAATAAGATTCGTTGCTACTTTCGTGAACCAATGGATCTTCTGACTTTGAATCTGGTGGGTTCTATGCATTACGTTTCAATAATTAACCCTGCTAACTGCGGCTTTTGTACTTTTAGGCAAGATTGGCACATTTGAAGGATCCCGATGTTTAGCTTAGTAGCTTTGTGTTCTACTTTGTGTATTACTGTATTTTTTTGAGAATTGAGTAGAACTGTAACGCTTATTTTCCCAAATTTTCTGCTTTTCTTGTAAGTGTATCCCTCCAAAACATTGCTTCAAGTTCTGTTTCCCAAATCTGTTGAAAGTTTTATTCTGTGACTTTTCTTACCTCCAAAAATTGAATTCTAAAACTATGCAAATTAGATTTTTGGCTCCCCTCCGTAATTCCTTATTTGCTTATTTGTTGTACCCAAAACGTTCCCCGTAAAATCTATTTTCACAAAGATGTCATTTTTGTTGTACGATTTGTAATTTTTGAAATAAAAACGAGAATTTAGCAAATTTTTGTGAGATTTTCCAAAAATCCGCTGAAAGGGGCGTGGCTTATACGAAAAGGACGAATCCTATTGGCCGATTCGGCCAAAAAGGGGGCGTGGCTTCTTTTCGAGCTGGGGAAAGCTTTTTCTGGGCTTTTCTCCATAAGGAATAATGCTATATCAAGGGTTCTTCAGAAACCGTCAAAAATTGAGAGCCTCCCCCTTCCCCTGTTCCCAGCTCCCCTGCTCGATTTCTTATCCCCGATATTCGAGCTCATGCTGCCGAAGCTACATAATTTTGAATATAGGAATAGGAACCTCGCCGGGAAGGCATAAGGTACAGTGAAAAGGAGCCATTTAATATTTCGTTTTGTAGATAAAAGAAAGTGCATAGACCGGGTTTCGAACCGAGGACCTCTCGCACCCAACCTCTGCGTGTTACCCACTCGGTCACACGCTTATCATAGGTATGTATTAAAACTTCTATAAATACAATGAGTGAACGAAGCTGGTGTACAGTGTATATGGTTATCATCTATCTTTTGTTCGATTTATAAAAATGGAACGCTTATATGGCCGTACCTTGTATTCTCTAAAAGCTCTCATTATTATATTGTTTTTTTGCGTGTATTTTAAAACGTAATAAAAATCCTTACTTAGTTTTTGTTTACAAATCAAAATCATTCAAAATAATTACAAGGCCGTACGTTTGATGTAAGTTTTCTGTATTGCAAGCCCACCCATACAATACGTATTTTCAAATTAGCCATATGAAACACTGCATTACTCAAGGAACCGAGGTGAAGCGCTAAAGGTACCCTAAGGAATCCTAAGGTAATCGTTGAGAACGCTAAACGTAATCCTTGGCTAAAGGTTGCCGTAGGGGGTCGCTAATGGCAACTTCTGGTACGCTAAGGGTAACCTTCGAGAACGCTAAAGGTAACTATTCGGAACGTTAAAGATAACGTTCGGAATGTTAAACGTAACCATCAGCTGAAAGTGTCTGGGAAGGCTAACGGGCATTATCATTCTCTGACTGGACTTTACAATACAAATTCTTTATTAACAAAACAAATGTAATTCAACTGAAACATGACAAAAAAGTGCTTAATTTATTACAAAAAAATTATTAAGAAAAGACTAGGAATCCGATTGCGCTCAATACTCCTGTTCCAAAGAAAGTTGTCCTAGCCAACGTTTGTAACTCAGGCAAAAAATCCGAAAACCTTCTCTCCAATTGGGATCTTTCAATCGTCCAGAAACAAGTTGTCCTCGATCCTATAAAATATTTGATTAAATACGAATAAATTACCAATAGTATTATTATTTAAAACTGTAATCCCAATACTAAATAATAACTAATATTCATGAAGTTTACTTGATTAGCCAAATCGGATTGCATTTTTTCGCGGAAATTTTCTAGTAATTTAATCCCAGCAGGGTCCAAGCTCAGTTTCAGATCAGCAGCTTTCTGCAAAAGCTCGTTTAAGTACCAGCAATCTTTGCGTACCACCGCATTCTTCAATAGAGATCCCAAGATTGGCACATTAATTCTGAAAAGTACTTAAAAATTACCAAACTTGCAAAAAAAAGTTAAAGATTTTTAAAAACCTAAATCCAGCTTTATCCATAGTCTCCAGCAACTCGCAACACTCCGCCCAAGTACCGCAGCCCAACGCTAGTACCCCGAAGGTGACGACACTTGGGTACAAGTTATGTTCCTGCACCGCCATTAAAAGTGCCTAAGATACCAAAATTAGTTGAAAACATTCAAAATTTCAGTTAAAACACAAATTACTTTAGCGCTTTCAAAATCCTGACGGTAATTCCTCTTCTTTATTAACAGATTGAAGAAGTCTATATCTGGTTTCACCTTGTTCGCCTTCATAAGCATCATTAGATTCTTTAAAAAAAAATTAGAAATTTTTTAAAACTATTTTCAATAAAGATTTTTTTTTAATTACCACTTCCGCTTCCGAATCTGACGAAATAATCTCCAATAATTGCGTAAAGGTTTTAATATCCGGGTGCACTTTATCCCGTTGCATGGCTCGTAGAAATCCCACAGCTCCTCCCACTAATTTTAACCTAAGAAAAATAAATTACATTAAATAATTCAAAGAAAAAAATCGAAAAATAAATCTAACAAATCCCTAATATGCTATTTTCTCAAAAATAACACCAAATTTACCTGTTACTAGCTTGGGAAAGATCTTGTACCTCCAAAGGACCCCTTAATTGGGGCGTGGCATCCAATAAATTGATCACAGACGCACACTCTGGCAAAATTTCCACTTTCCCCTCGGTTTTCAGTCGAGAATCTTTTGGCAAGGTCAAAGCTAAGCTTTCTAGCAGCAGTGTTGGCTCTTTTGGGCCCAACAAGCTAAGAGACTCCTTTTCCAGTTCTTCTCCCAGTCCACAATCGCGTACCGAACGCAACATAAGGTTATAAAGGAACAAATCCGGGTATATTTTGAACTTTCTCATCTTGTGCCAAACCTAAATCACAAAAACTACCATTAATCGCTCCTAATACTTGAAAATAATGCTAGAATCCTACATTTAACGCTAATTTAAAGCCTTCTTTAGGGTCAGAGATGCAAGATTGGAGCAAGAAGCTAAAAGTTTCTTCATTGGGGGCTTTAGAATTTGAAACCATCTCATCCACAACCTGAAATGCAGTCTGTAAGTCTCCACATCTTCCAAACGCTAGGAAAATCAAAGAAATAGTTGTTAAAAATTGTAAAATTCAGTCTGAATTGAAATTTGGTCACCTTTTATCATGGCGTGTTCCTGGAATTCGTTAAAGAACTTTCCTTTATCTACTAACTGTTGTCGGAGTTTCTGAGCGCGTTGCAGGCCATCTTCGAGTCTGCGCGAATTAGCACATGCATTAAATAATGCTGTGTAGACACCTTCGGGTGGTTCCAGATTGCGTTTTTTCATCTAAAACATCACAATTATAAAAAAAGCAAAACTTTGAATTTCTTCTCTTAGTTTTTTTTCATTTTTTAAAATTTTTTACTTGATTATAAAGTTTGAACGCTTGTTTAGCATTGCCTGCGCGTCCACAACCTCCAATTAGGACTCCATAGACGTGGACATCTGGTTTAACATTGTCTTGAGGCAATACTGTGTCGTACATCTCCAAAGCTTTTGTTAACTGAAAAGATAAAAGTAAAAATTGTAATAAAATGTTTTACGTTATTCAGACGAGTTTGAAAAATGTGTTTACTTGGCCTTTTTGTATAAGAACTTTCATCTCTTCGCCATACTTTCGGGCACTTTTTCGATCCAGAGGCTTTACCGATTGTAGGAACTTCTCTTCTTTGATGTCCAAAGGATCTACAAGCTTTTCTTCCATAAATGGGGTGAATGATGGGGGCGAAATGGTGCCAAAAGTGTCTGGGTCATCGTTCCTATGAAACTCATTTATAATTTATTAGTTATTATTAAGAAACTGGTTAAAGATTGAAGTTTGTTTTCATTTCTTACTTTTGGTTTGGTTCTTCTTTTCTTTTAGAACGCACGAAGTTCTGTGGGGCAATAACAGCCATATTTCGCTTCCATCCTCTAATTAAAGGAGGTTTGATAGCGAAATATTTGACTGTAGTTGCGTTAAACAACTTTAATGTGACTGTTTTCCACATGTTTTCCTAATGAATGAACCACGCGACTTCCAGGGCACAACACGTGGATGTGCTGTGAGCTAACTGTAGAACAGGAGGCTTAAGGGCGTGAACAAGCTTAGCTAAGCGTAGCCCTTATGGTCGAAGCGAGGAAAATGGCTGGAATATTGCTTCAGGGCGTGAGAATTTGCGGTTCTGTGTGGAAAGATTGGAACGTGATAAGTAAATGTTGGTTTAAAATTCCACGCATATTGAGGATGCGGTTATTCAGTTATCACGCAAGCCGCTTTATGCGCAAAAGCAATGCGCGTTCATATACCCCGTATAAAACACGCACACTCCCTTGTGGTAGCCAGGATGTAACGAACTAAGCTCTAAAGGAACCTTAACTGGGTACCGACTGATTTAATGGGTACGGACGCATTGAACTGTCGTGTTTTTCGTATAAAGATGGGAAATTTAGAATGTATTTAACAATCAGATAGTATGAACAATCGAACAGTCTAACAGTTTCTCTTGTCTCCCCTATTTGCCGAACAATTTGCTCATTTTAGAATGGACGAGACGCCATTTGACAAAGCCGCAAGCCGTTCCTTTTTCATAAATTTTTATGAAATTTGAAGCGGGGCCTGTTTTCAAGTAGCATTTCCCGTCCCGGTACGAAAAAAAATTGCAGTTTGGATTAGCGATGCAGAATCCTCCGCAGTGTTCACCGATGCCAGGCTTGGTATCAATTACCTTATATTTTGAATCACTGAGGTTGCAATTGTAGTCCCAGCTTACTAAACCATTGTCTCCATCTTGCCAACCATGAGCCACGGTCGCTATCAGCAGAAACATAACAGCAAACGACGGGGTCACCAAATTCATTCTGACGGGACTGGCCGGACAACGGGTAATAAAGCCTGCAGAAATATGAGATTAAGGTAATTATAGTTCGATACAGGAATTATTCTTATGTTTCACATAATATCACCAAGTTACTTACGGATTCAAGAAGTGATGCTTTGGCAGTCACCGTGCAAGTGAAAGAGATGCTGAAAAGGATGTCGGTTGCTGGTTTCAGAATCTCCAACCAGTATACGGAAATATGTGGTACACACGCTTAGGAAACAGACCCCACAACTTCCCGAGACTGTCAGCATACTGATACAGTATTCAAAAAACACTAAACACAATGAGTGGAACCTAAGAATCTAAAACGGAAATACGAACTTTCCAATAACTATTTTCAACGAATATTTCCAAGCTTAATGTGTGTTTTCCAAAAATAAGATTTATCCAAATAAGCTCGTACATGAAGGCTTTGTATTGCGCTCAACACAGCAATTTAAGATTGAGATTTGCATTTATCTTCAATCTTTTGCTTCGACGAAGTTTTTAATGATTCAACTTCTTGTTCAAGAGCATAAACAGCACTCTCCACTCCAGAAGTCCGCATTTCTGTGAGGTTATCGGTCTTTTTGGAGTCCTTTTTCATGTCTCCTCCTACTACCACATTACCTCCGGTTACGTTTTGGAATGTGATTGAACCTGCGGAGTTTATTTGAGATTGCAATCAAAATTTATGTACATCAAAGTATGATCTACTAAGGTACAAATAGAGTTAGGTATATTTAGGGTACTTACCAATATTGTTGCTGATAGTCGGCTGACTCATGACTTGGATGATCTTTTGCACGTTGTGAACTGAGGACTACTAACGAAGACTTAGCTACGACTTTTTCTATAAGTAGGATTTAAGCCCGAAAGGATATTTTAGTGCTACCAAACGACACTAACCAAATGGCTGAAGTAAAGAAGTAAAAGCTTGCCCGCACCCTTTTATCTGTCGTTATCATCAGTGCTATGGTGCTCATACGGGGGGAGGGGGGGTATCGTGAGGAGTAACTCCTCTTGGCCATTGGGGGGGGGGGGATTTTAGGGAATTACCCCCCAATATAGGAGGGGAGAATTACAGAAGATAAAGCTCATTATAAAAAATGGGAGGTTGAAATACAAAGGGGTCTGAGTGGGAATGAATACGAAATACATTGAACGTAGCTAACTAAAACCTGTCAAACACGTATAGGACCAAAAAACCTGTTCTCCTGTCTAAAATAAGGTGAAGCGAAATATGTAGACTACGTGGTGGAGCGCTGTATGCGGCGTTTTCATTTTCCAGCAATTTTTCAGCAATAATTTTCTTGTCAATTTTCACAGGAAAACTAGTCTCTTTACTATTCCTGCCTTCAATATCCAAAACTTTACTCTCCTAAATGTATTCATTTTTGTTTTAGTCTTCTGTATTTTTCAGTAATCTGCTTCACTCGACTGTAAAGCGAAACACAAGGTCAGGGTCCGCCAAGGCCGCACGCTGAGTCGTTATTTATACAGTGCCACTTCCACTTTCAAGCTTTTTCCAATTTTCTTTTTCGTAAAACTCAGTTACTATTTTGCGTATAGTAGGATTCAAAATATTAGGCGAAGGATGAAAATAGATATAACTGTTTAAGGTGTTTATGGCGATTGAAGGACAACTATGGTTAAAGGAGGATTGCCCAGCATTACACTCGCGAACAGGATTTGCGTACCTGCAAAACTTTATGGATTTTGTGACACCAAACGTCTCCGTCTACGGTGAGTTCTCGAAGCAACAAACAACTCGATGACATCACTGTTTGGGAACTCTGAAAAGAAGCGCTGCTAGACATACGACATGATTCGTAATTAAAACTTATCCTTTAGTAGATTCTACTCGTGTCCTTTGAATAAAAGACATTTAATATGTATTTTATCTCCCGGGAGAGAAGTAAGAAAATTGCCATCCCATCATACGAAGGCGATCCTTGGGCTCTCTGGAGGTCCAACAAGCAGTCATTCATGTAATCATCCTGCAAGCTGCACGGTACTCGTTGAACGAAAGGATTTACAGCCGTCATTGCTCCTTAGATAAAATTACGATAATTGATTGTTAACAAGACACATCCAGACTATTACTCTTAACATAATCGGTGCTCTCATAGGTAAAGGTTTGCCAATCCGCTTGACAAGTCAAAACTTGAAAACCCGCCTTCTCACATATATAGTGTACCAAATTCTTCAGCGGGCGATACAGAATGTTGGTAAACTGGTATAAAACTGTCAACATCCTGTAGACACACATATAGGTATACTTACTATCCCAAACTAGATCAATTAGAAGTGTTATTTGATTTATACTTTCCTATATTCCGTCAACTTTGTCTTTTTGCTCGGCACTTCGTAAGCGTCACCCAAGGGATGGCTTGCCACACAAATTAGTAAATTTTCTCCATTAGGCTGGCTTAACTTGAACAAGTTGGCCAGGGCTATATGCAGTTGAGAGCAGCCTTCTCCTTCGTTCTCTATTTATTCAGATTAGAATTGGAAGCGAGTTCATAAATCAAATGTGCTGTATTGACCGTATTTAACGCGAAAGTGAAAAGAGGAACAAACTGAGTATAATAGATAAGTATGCGATGGATGCTAAACAATATATTGTAGACGGTAGCATGGGCGAAGCAAAGGCGGTTTGGTTGACCCTTTCTACCAATTCTTAGTTATGGTGATGGTGGTGACCGTGGTGATCATGGTGATCGTGATGATCGTGATGATGGTGATGATGGTGATGATCGTGATGATCATAACCATCCTTCCTCTTAGCCTGTTCTTCTGCCAGATTTTCGGAAAATCCTTCACGAGGAGCGGCGGCTCCGGCCAGGCCGACTAATTCATATTCAGCTGGCAAAGCTTGCACAGTTACAGCTAGAAGTACCATCACGGCCAATGAGAATATCTTTAAAATCATAAAAGGAGAGCTTAAACGAGTTCAACAATGTTCCTGAACGATTGTAGTAAAATATCGAATTCGTCGCCCATGCTAAGGAAACTTACCAGAAATGACTTCATGGTTGGGCTGAGTTTCGTTGGTTCCTTTACGCCAAGTGGGGTCGATGAAGACGAACTGATAATTCTTTGCACTGGAGGAGTCGTCTTTTATAGGCAGCAGTAACTGACATTACGTGACCACCAGAAGACCATAATTATAATACAGAAAAAGACATCTCGCCTCTAGAACCTTCTAAACCAAACAAGTCGAGGAATCCTTGGAAAAAGCTTGACCTGGGTGCTTGTGTAATTAAGCAGTTGCATTTTCAGAGCGGCAGCCGTTTCGAGGGTCAGGAAAAGATAACTCGAGATGGATCACTTTTGCCTTCATATGCTGGTGGTAAAGGATGCTTTGGTATATGCACGCAATGTGTCGTAGCACAGGCAAAGGATAGAGGATAACTATATATCTAATTGGCAACCCACCCGTGAGGCAACAGTCGAGTCGATGCTTCCAACACATGGAAGAAATTAAATTTACCCCAAGGATGCTGACAAAACCCGTGGAAATAGTCTACTTTCCTGCAAAGAAATGTGTAAAGAACACTGAACTGAAAAAGAGAGGTTACTCGTAATCTTGAATCCAGTGGAGGCAATAGAAGGAGAAACTTTACTTAAGCCGTCTGAAATAATTTGATGACGTTGGAATCAGTTACAATATCAGTTTGTCGAAATTTTAAGCGCTATCACGGCAACAATAAGTCTTTTCAGCGAACTCGATCATCTCTTTGAACACATCCACGCCCATTATCGTTGCACACCTATAAGTGTTTATAGGTTGATTTACAGTAATAGTGATTGCAGCTGTTAACTTGTCCAAGTTAATTAGTGCACACTTACTTCGGCATGAGCGGAGCTAGTACATGATATGTCACATCCACCGATCCGCAACCGACGTCCAGTATCTTCTCTTGCTCGCCCCACGCCATTTTATTGAAATATTGGTGCAAAAATCGAACAGCGTCATGTTTCTGCATGGAGCTATAACGTGAATAAAGAGTCGGATCTTCCATAATACACTCACAGAGCTCTGAACTATACCAGTCGAAAAAAAATGTGAAGTCGGTAAAGACGCATGTGTTGCAGTCCAAGCTTTTACAGTTCAGTTGGTTACCTTCACCTACTAATGATTTGATCTAAAATTGACTTGGAAACCTTGAGAAACAGTGAGACCTGTAAAAATGCTAAACCGATTCTGGCGCTGCAGGTCATGGTCACGGCTTTGGCATTGAAGATGGCATTCGACTTTGCAATGCGTGTGCCAATCGTCAATACGTTCGACAATTTGCGTCGTGTTTGCCAACTGTAATCGTATTAAATAACACTACCAAAAGCATTTCTAAGTGACGTAAATGCTTATTTATCATCCTGGTTCTAACCCTATTGGTCCTGGTACTAATCCTATACCCTGGCTAGAAGGGACAAACTATAATGTCAGTTTGGAAGTGGGCCATACGGCACAAGCCAGCTGCAATTAAAAATTACAAATAATTCTGCAAGGTTCAGCAAATGAGAAAAAGTTCGCAGTCGGTAGGACTCGAACCTACGCTCCCAGAGGGAATCTGATTTCTAGTCAGACGCCTTAACCACTCGGCCACGACTGCTACGAACAGCAGTAATATTTCTTCTCTTTTAAGGTATCGCGGTTCATCTTCACCGGTTCGCGTTTTACACCCAAAGGCTCTTCACAGAACGAAAGCATGTGGTTGTAAGGCCTTGAGGCGTGGCTAAATTGACCACTGCTTATGTTATGGCCAAATCTGTGTTTGTTTTTGTGGGTTTCTTTAGATTCTCTTTTACAAAAAATGGCCCATAATTTAAAAGACCAAACTACCCATTCTAATCTAGCCTCTGCACTTGCGATGACAGCTCGAAGACCGGGTCGTCCCAGAACTCAAACTAAAGAAGAAGAGCGAGCAAAACGTGCCGAACGAATGCGAATTAAACGAAGACAAGTTATGTTGGAAAAAGGAAGTTTTAGAGTTTACCTACGTGGAGATTTAGGCAATAGATGGGCCCAAATCGCCGAGACAGAAAAGATTCCGTTAGATCAAGTCGCAGCATTTTTAGTTTCACAGTAAAACAAATCCATTAATTAAATTTCTAATTACTTTTACTATTTTTCTTAATTGATTTTGTTATTTTTTATGACAGTTATGAACGTAGCCAAAAGAGTCAAGCATTAGAGAGGACTCCGTCACCCAATTCTTCTTCCAGAACACCTCATGTGATTATCAATTCCTCCAGATCACCAGTTCATACCCGAGAGCTGGACGATTCTCCCGAATCTGATCTGGAACCAGAAAAAGATCCATTGGAGTATTTCGGAACTCACCTAGAGTAAGAAAACTCATTAATTGTTGTTTAATGGCAGCATTTATAGTAATTTTATATAATTGTTGGCCATTATTATGTAATTACATTAATTACTGTTTAATCATTTTAATTGTAGCTAAAGGATAAAAAAAATTCATTTTTAGGGACGTAAAGGGTGAGGTACATACGTATCCGTCATCACGTGTCTTTGTTATGGAAGGCGAAGAGTTTCGTGGAGAAAGCGAGGGGGAAGAGCCAATAACGAACGACGAAGAAATGAAATTTTCATGTTCGCAAAATTTCCATGCTACGCTTGACTAGTGATGATAAATATACAGTCCTTCCAATACATGTTATTATGCCTTTAAATGCACTTTTGTCTCTTGGTTTTAAAGCGGCCTAAAAGTATATTTGTCTGAGATTTCTAATTTTCAATTTAATTTTTTTGTTCAAGTTAAAGAGTTTTATAATATATATAGCTGAAAATGCTAAGTAAACAATGAAAACGCAACGAGAAACTTAAACAAACATGAAAAATTACAAAAGACCTGCATAAATTATGAAAACCTCACTAAAAGGTCAATAAAAAGTTTTATTCTGATAATGCATGCCAATTCCCAAATAGATAAAATATCATCCCTCTCGAATTTGTGTAAATTTAGACAAAACTGACGTTCATTCGAGAAGGTCCGTCACGATATACCACATTTCGCATTTTAATCTGCGCGTCACCACCCTTTTGGGGTGGAATTGGGGGTTGGGGGAGGCCATTTTGCGTAGTCAAGGGTCTCGCACGCGGTTTAGGTGGTAAAGGAGGTGGCGGTTGGGCCACGATCAACGGATCGTCCAAATCCAAGTCCAAATTGAGCGTTAAAGGCGCTAAAGGTGGCGGTGGACTGTACTTGGGCGTGGCTAACTGGTTTCCTGGCGGTTGCAACAACCCAATGGGGCGTGGGGGTGTGGGTAAGGGTAAGTTATCACCATTAGGAGGCAAAACATGTCGTCGTTGCTGTTGCTGCTGTTGTTGTTGCCGTAGTTGCTTGTGATCGTCTGTTTCTCGGGATAAATCGATATCTAAGTCGAGGTACAAATCGTCCCAACTGGCTACAGGTTTCATACTTGGTTTCTTATCCCGTTTTTCCAAGGCGGATACTTTCGCTGCCACATTCCCTCCTAAAAACACGAAAATTTACAGAAAACAATACGAAACCCATCAAAAATTAATAAAAAAATTACGAATTACCATCGGTTTTCTTCTTGGTCGTTCGATCCATGCCTAAATCGATACTTCCAGAAGGTAGAGGGTGTGGGTTTCCTGCTTGGAAGTAACTTTGGGCGTGGCGAGGGGAGGGGACTAATCCTTCTTCAAGGATTTGCTGCGCAAATGCAGCGAAATCCGGGAATTGGGCACCAAAACCTGAACTAGCAGCTAAAGCGCTCGAGAGGCGTGGCTCCGTCACTACTTCGCGTCTCGAACCGAAAATAGGTTCACTGGCACGCCCATCAATAGTCATTTCTTGAGACTAGTGAGACAAAAAGACAGAATATTAACTATCTTTTCTTGTAATTTGTGGTTTTAAAACATTACTTCGCCGTAATCGACTTTAAGAAACTCAGGCAACTCGCAGTTAATCTCTGTGCCTCGCTGATCTTCGAGTCGGTACCGTTGAGCTCGGTTTAAGCCCTCACACAAGGCTAGAATCAAAACGAAGACAAGAAAGACGTTAACATAATCAATATTCTTGGAAATTTCTCATAATTTTGTGTAAAAAGACGATAATTTTACCTTTGTCGTCGATACCTTTCCCAATTTTCGCTTTCAAGATAGGTTTACGGGGTACTGGCAACGCTGGAGGCGGCATCAGTTGCTTCAAAGGCTTATTTTCGTATAAAGATGATCGTTTGGCGTTCAAGCTTGAGTCTGATCCTTGCAGTTCTACATCTTTCTTGTTCTTAGTGTCCTAAAATGACAGAAAAACACTCTTAATCCTCCAAAAGGCCAAATATGAACTCCAAATTGCTAACTAAACGGTTTATAATGACTAAGTTAAGTTCAACAAACAACTTGTATGGCTGAATTAACCAACAATGCAAATAAACTTATCCAAATTTCAACAAAATAAATAATTTAAACGAGTAATTCACCAAAATTAATTAGCAAAGTATCTTAAATTCCAAGAAATTACTAGAGGTCATTACAATTGTACAGCGAGAGTTCAGGCCTGCAAACGTTATAATAAACGAGCAGGAAGATCGTTCGCTCTAGATTTAATTTAAGCACAAAGTCGAGTCCAGTTACACAATCTGCAACTGTCCAATTCAGAACTTTATGCTACATCCGAGTTCCTAATCGGAACTTTAGTGAGATCGGATCGTAGCATCCGATCAGTTCCGATCAAAGATCGTAAAAAATCTTGATCAATGTTCAAAGATCCGATTAAAAATATCAGTTCAATGATCTGATCAAAGATCCGGATGCTAGTTGAAACACAATGAACAGACAATAAAAATATATATACGAAAAATGTTAAAAAATAGAAGATAGTAAAAAGAAATGTTTAAAAATCCCAAAATTTAGAAAAGTCTAAAATTACAACAAATTAAGGAATTAATTTTTAAAAAAGTAAGTAAACACACCTTTTCCGCGTGTAATGAATTGCGTCGCCCAATCTTGCGCAACCGGTGTTTGTCATGGTGGTCCGATCGGGTACCGGCATCCAAGTCCAGTACTCCCAATTCATCAAATCCGCCCTCTCCATTCACCATACAATCGTCCAGTACTCTAGTGGTCAATTCTTCGAGTGTAGCAGCAGGAAACATGGCTTTACCACCTACTTTTTCTAATGCTGAAGGTACAGTTAAGCTCAACTCTGCTCAAAAGAAAAAACAAATTTAATTTAACAAAATTCCCAAAACCTTTAAAGTTTTTTGAGAATATGTAAAACGCAAGTTATTCGTACCTTTGAGGGAAACTTGGAGGCGTAACCCATCCACAGTGTTAATGGCAGCTTTCAGGTTAACGGATTCCCCATTCTGGGCTTCAGCAACATACACATGGTCTAATCGATGGCCATATTTGTGCAAAATGGGCCGTAAAACGTCTTGGAGCGGTTTCTCGCCTTTGGCTTTCACGCCAATTAGCTTCTTATTGGGCAATTCGAGCTTGAACGTCGCTCGCCGCTCCAAACGCACTTCACTGGTAGCTAAACACGTAGCATCCGACTCCAAATCCACTGGCTAAACAAATAAAACGAAAAAATTCATTGAATCCCAAAATTTCGAAAGTAAAACAAACTAATATATAAGTACACTTGAGATTGTTCTCAACACGAAGACAATTAAGGGGAAAATGCATTACTCGTTCTGAATTCGCTATGAAGACATCGAAGGCAGTGAAATGTAAACCACGACGGTCCAACATCTTCTGAATTATTTGGCGTACGGTACAATTTGGCTTAAGTACCACTACCGCAGTAGCGGAATCCGGTAGCGTGATTTTGCTCAAAGCCACGCCTCCTTGGGTCCATCCAGAGTCCCACCGTTCGCTCAATTCCGCTGATGCAACCGACTTAAAAAAATAATAATAAATTAATCAATAATTTTGCATAATTTTTTCAAGTTTCACACAACGAAACAAAAAAATTTCACAAACAAGACTAGCTTAATACGATTCTTTTAGCCTAATTTGAATATGGTTTAAATTTAAAGTTGAACTTTTTTCAAAAAATAATTGCTAATTTTTCACTAAGTTACACTTAATTAGTCTAAAAAGTCTAAAAATTCAAATTTTTGACTAGTTCAATATGCATCATTTTGCCTAATTCGGATATGGTCAAAGTCCAGAAATTGATTTTTTTTAAAATTACTTCTTTGGAAATCGCTCTGTGCGTCAAAGTAGAGTCGATTAACGCGCCTGTGCCGGTGGTACTGGACAAGGACAGTCGACTACCCGTCAACTCGGACTTCACCGACCGATCTGACGCCATATCCGCTTCTTCCTTTTCGCTCTCTTCGTTCTTCTGCGCGTCTTTCCCCCCATTTTTGCGCTTGCCCTTCCGGTACTCCGCTTCGCCCCGATCTTTGGATTTCGATCGATCTTTCTTGGGCCAGGGTAACAAAGATCTCCTCCGACGTTCTCCAGCATCACTTTCGGACTTTTTCAGCTTGCTCTTGTCATTCTCTTTGCCCTTTTCCAAGGACAAGGTCAATTCCGGGTCAAGGTCAAAGGGCAGTGGTAAGTTCTGCGCCTGCGCGTGCAGGCAACTCTTGTACAACGGCGATCTGAGAAAGCGCGGGAAGCAGTCGAACTTCATCAAGTTAAACACTTGCTTTTGAGCCTTTTCAAAACAAAAATAGTCCATAATTAACCCAAAAAAATCCAATTAATTTTTTTTTTACCAAAGCGAACAAATTAATTCTAATGTCCAATTGGGCTAATCCATCTTGCGCTAATTGTCGGGCTTGTGAATCCACATTGACCGGTTCGGAAGCACCTAATCCCACGTGTCTTTCAAAAATTTCTTGCGCCATTTTCCTCGCCAAATTTAATTGCTGGATTTCCTTATCAGGATCAGCGTTTAAATCCGTAACTTCGTCGGCGAATTTGCGATAGCGCTCGCAAGCCACCCAGAAATAGATATTCTCATGGCTAAACTCCTTTTTGAGGAATTCCGCAAATGCTTGAAGTCCTTCCGGCTGCTCCAACAGCTTTTCAAACGAAGTGGCCCACGCATGCGCAGATAGCAAAGGGATAGAAGTAGACGAAAAAGTTGCACTTGAAGATCCATCGCTCCCTGCCACGCCCACCATATCCTCCTTGGCTTCAGCTCCGCCCTCTTTGCTATGTTCCTACCCATCCAAACCAAAAACCAAAATCCAAAATTAAAAATCGTAAAATTCAGACTTATTATTAATTAACTTATAATGTATACTTAGCCGAAAACAGAAAATTCAATAAATTCAGATAATCCAATAACGAATCCTTAAGAATATTTTGAAAATCAAATCTTTGAAATCGAACCCCTTAAAATTATCAGAATTCAATAAATTCGGACGAAAATCCAAGAAATCGAAGGAAATTTCACAGAAAATGTGGAAAAGCACAACAAAATTCAAGAAATCCATAAAAATTAAGTCACTTTTTAAGTAACTGAGCTAATTATATAAGTTTTAAAGGAAATTCTTAAAATTAACAAGGCAATCCAAGTAATTGACATGAAAAAGTACATAAACGCTTAAGGCGGCCTTGGTAGTCAATTAGCTAACAAGGCACCCATTAACTTAATAAACAGTAAAAAAAATTCGCCACAAATGTCAACCTTTAGAGATCGCCGTTTCTGTCCAATTCGTCGCCAAGAATTGCTCCGTTTGCGTCCGCGCTATGAAAACCAAAAATCCAAACACAGAAAAATGAGCCAAAATTCCCAACTTTCGCCACTTTTTCTCTCGCAAAAACTGCTCCAACTTCAAGAAACTTAAAAAAAACCTTCGATTCGCGTGTAGTTGGACCACTCTCCCCATTCCAAACTGCGTCTCCTGTGCTCTGGTTGTCATTTCCTTTAGCCAGACTCGGCAATGACCGCGATAACCACATTTTCCTTCCCGTTTTCTTTCGTCTGCTTTAACGAGTTTCAATTTCCCCACTTTAATAAACACTTCCGCTTCTGTTCCCCTCTTCCCATCCCTTTCTTTAACCCTAATTAACTTGAAAACACTCTCCCGGCAAATCTTCCCCAATTTTCTCAAAATTCTTCCCCAGAATATAACTTGGCTTCTGTTTGGCTCGAAACCTTGTTTCAGACTGTTTTCAAACTCTTTAATCTCTCGCTAAAGGTGCAAAGCGGGGGCAAAGTCTACTAACCGACTGGCAAGCGTATGTAAATACACAGGAGGGGATCGCCTGATCCTTAACGAACACCTGCCTGCTTACCTGCTGTCGCTGTGACGTCACGCGATAAAAAAGGCGGGAAAGGTGAAAATCACGTCAAACTCGCTTTTCCTTTTGTCAAAAAAGTTGAGAAAAAATAAAGAACGTGCGCCATAGCACGAGGCAATTGACAGACTGCTTCCAAACCGATTTCCTTTCTATGTAACTCTAGAAGTGTTTTTCCTCCCTTTTTTTGCCCGTCCCCGAACTCAAAAACAAATTAAATGAAAAAAGATAAGAAAAAGAAGGAAGTTTTAAAAGCTGGCCAACGGAGCAGACGACATCCTTGAATGAACGTCATTAACAAGGAAATTGGATAGCACTCTTGGTAATTGAATCATCTTTCAAACAAAAAAAAAAAAAAAGATGACACAAAAATTAACAAGAAATTCACGCTTACGTCATTAGTATCGCTGTCATTGGTAAGACTTGCGGGTTGTGGTTGTTGTAAGATGCCTGGACGAGGCACAAACACTTCCGGCTGGTCCCCGAATAAACGTCTCACTGGCTTAAAGGGCGGGTCCCTAATTAATGTGCGTGAATAAGAAAATATAATATAATATACGTTAATTCGTTCCCTCGTTAAAAACTAAGTTGATTAACAGGATTTCATTACACTATAAAGAGGCAATAAATGTCCCATAAATTAGGCTTTTGGAACTCGTTAAATGCTTACGTTTATTGCGTAGAGTTAACTCGAAATATAACTTTAAAAAAAAAAAACTTGGTCAAAAAATGACACTATTGTGTCATAAGAATTCCATTTAATACACTGATTTTCTCAAAAAGTTTTCTCCGAAATTCCCCATGCCAACCGCCTATACCGAGCTGTTTAAGGTTTTTACGGGAGCCTTAAACAATAAGTATCCGCTAATTAATGTCGAAAATTCATTAGTTAATTCTTAAAAAATTTACAAAATCAATATAAAAAATTACAAAATACAAAATAAGTTAGAAGGTCAACTAACTAATGTGGAACGACATGACATGAATGAAATAATAAAATAATAAATTCATGAAAAGCGAAAATTTTTAGGCGAAAAAAAATGGAATTTTGCAACTACCTGTGGGCGTTGTCTAGTTTGTCTAAGCCGTTATTAGACACAGCAGCTTGGGATTGGAGCATAACCACCGAAAGGGGGCGTTCCTTAGGGCTTCCAGAGTGGTTAAAACTGTTAGGAGGAAGAGGCGGGGCCATGGAGGTCGTATTCGCTTCACGCGTGCGCAGATCTTCCATACTTCTCACGCGACTTCTGTCCGAAGGAGTTCTGCTCAATCCTAGCGCTCCACTAGCTGCACTGGAAGCATTTAAGTTGCTTGTACTGGGATGCAACCATAACCCTGCTTTTCGTCCATTCAATCCATACACTTGTGGGGAAAGTTTGTCTTCTAGAGACATATTACACGTGGGCGTGGTCGTCGAAGCACGTGGGCGTACATTATTCTGCCAATTGACCTCATGCTGATGCTAGAAAACAACAAAAGAAATGGATTAGATTACACTAACAATGATTTTTCAATCAAATTTCAATAAAAAAAATTCCATAAAATTAATTCTAATTACACTGAAAATACTTACTAAAGTTAAAGATTAATCCTACTATTAAATACACAACTTAAAGAGATCTTATAAAGAAACTAAACTAAGCCAATTTTGTAAAAATTTATAATTTTCTCCCACAAATAAAAATAATTTTCTACAATTTAAAACTAATTTGTGAAATTTTCATTACCGTTCCATGAGGGTTTAGAAGAGGGTGGGGGCGTTGCCAATGTGTGGCTGCCACAGCTGCACTCAATTCTCCTCCATATCCAAAATATCGCTGCAAAGACTGTCTTAATTTGGCCGCGTTATCCAATTCGCCTGGACTCTGAGTTGCTTGAAGAAAATCTGCTGATGCTCGCCCATGAAGATGAAACAATTTCCCTGTAAAAAAAAATAATAAAAAAATATGTACTTTAAAAAATCGAAATTGGTCTGAACCAAAAGTTAAAAAGCAGATTAACACACAAAAGCCTTAAGTGGGTTTTGTACTAATAATTAGTATGGTTTGTACTAATAATTTGTACTAATTATTAGTATATATTAAAAACACTAATATTCACCTGGGGAATTATTGGCACTGGTTTTAACAGGATCAGGCATCGCTCGGACCGTCAATCGGTCTTCTAGTTTCGCTCCACTGCCCGGCATGTTATTTACAACTGTAATAGCCGGTCTGGGCGGAGTCTGGGCGTCATCTCTCGCGTTAGGATTGGCACGAGGCAAGGCTACTGCCACAGCTACGGGCATCGCTACTGGTAAAGGTAAGGCATCTCGATCACTGCTCCTTCCATCGTCTCTGAAGATGCCAGAATCGCTATTGCTGCTATTACTGCTCAGATTCGAGTGCGAATGTTGGCTGTGTTGAGGCGAAATCGAGCCTGGGCCACGCCCACCGGGTCCAACGCGCTGAATAGGCGGTACCAAGCCTGCTGCAGGCGCGGGATGAGCTTCTCCTGGCCCTCGACAGAATCCCACCATTGCCTATTCGCATTAAATCGATTTAAAAGAATTTAAATTAGCGAATTTATGATTGAAATAACTAAAGTAATTAGAAAATCCAGGCACAACAATCACAAAATATCTAAATGCACCAAAAACTGCAATATGATATTCGAGAATCAATTAGAAGCTTAAAGATCCAGAAAAAATAATAATAATAATACAAATCCTTTGGAACATTAAATAATAAAAAAAAATTGGTGACTTAATAAGACGACTTCTTAAAATTCAGAAGTAAACTAGGATAATTATACATTTGGATTAAATCTGAGATTAAAAAAAAACTCGTCATTTTGGGTGTGAAATAATTAAGATTCATTAACTAAATTTGATTTTGAACCTTTAATTATACATATTTAAGTAAAATTTAAAGAGTTACGGATAAGGGGATATAGTTTTACTTGTAAAATAGGTTCAGCGTTTAGGGGAAATTCATCACAACCGCCTTCAGGATCATCGGGATTGGAGCAATGCAAATGTAAGGTTTGGGCTCTAAGCGCATGAGCGGAATGAGGGTGCAAACGCGCGTCGACCATAAAAACGTGACAAGACGAGGATGACGAGGAAGCAGGCAAACGAGGGGCATCTTCATCAGACTCACATTCGGGGGAAACATTGCTAAAGCCACACAAAACGAACAAAAAAACATAAATCACTCAAAAACAAAGCAAATATCAGCCAATTACACAAACAAATGCCAAAAAATTCCAAGCAAAATAGAAATTTTTTTCAAAAGCCAACTCAAATTCCCCCAAACTTAATTAAGTAAGTAACAAAACTGTCTAGGCTTACTCTATCAATTTAGTACTGCTCTTTGCAGTGCTTCTTTAAAGTACTTCTCGTACTTTACTATAAGTTTATGGTACTATGTACTATACGAGAAGTACTTACAGTACAAGTACTACCGTATATTACAAGAACGATTTGTGCTTCAAAATAGCACAAAAAATTCGATGAAATATTGAATTCCAAAGCAAAATCAACCAAAAACAAATTCCAAGCAAATACAAATGCACCCAAACTCAATTAAGTTATAACAAAACAGTCTGTCTAGGCTTATTCTATCAATCCAAGTACTTCTCAGTCCTAAATAACGACGTGTACTTCAAAATAACTGAAATAATTGGGTAAAAATATTGAATTCCAAAGCAAAATCACCTAAAATTCACTTATATGCGAAGTCAGTTAAGCTTGAAATGTATTAGACTACACACTAAAACATTATAAAGTTAAAAAGTATGTCCAGCGAGTGTTCAGGCCTACAAACCACACAAAAGACGTGCAGGAAGATCGCTCGCTAATTTCATCTCGCACAATTCTTTGCTTTCCAATTCACCATTGATAACGCGAATCGTTCAAAGTCTGTGCAAATCAAAAACTTCGCTCCAAAAATCCGACTTCGCCCTCACAATGCAAAATAACTCGCCTGAAACTGTAAACAAACCAAGAAGTTCCATTTCATTCCCTAAAATTCTCCTAAAATCCTTCCAAAATCGATTTAAAATTGACTACCATACCCTAAACCTTCGCCTAAAAAGCGCTTTAAAGTAGAACTATGAAAAATAACTTACGCCACATGGGAAGAAGTGACGATTCCAAAGAATCGAGCATCGTCGGCATAAACTCCGCAAAAAGTGATTCGATTGCCCGGATATCTGGCCAAAGTTCTGCCAGCTGGACCTGTCAACGTCACTCCCCAGGCCCAAACCCTCAAAAGCACCAAGGTATGCACTTTCTTCTCGATTCTGAGCCTTCTAACACAGCTTCTGATGGCAGCTAACCTTGCTGCAGCTGCCGCTTGCGAATTATTCGCTCCTAAAGACCCCAAAAAACGTCCAAAATTAGCTCCTTATTCCTATTCATCCCTCTAAAGAAGGTTAAACTGTTCTAAAACATAAGTTTTCAGTTTACCTGAGCTGCCATGACCACTTGAAGGCGAAGACGAAGGATCTTCGGGCATTTCTATGGTTCCCAAGTACCCAACAACTGCCTGGAACTGAGCCAAGCCCCAACATTCGTTGTCTTCCTCTTCCAACTCCATATCTTTCAATCTGTCATTCCGTTCCTCTTCATAGGCTCTTAGAATCCTGGAATATCAACGTTTTTATCAAGTTCTGAACTCAAGTATCCCTTCTCTACGCATTTTATTATATTTTTTTTAAGATTCTGAAGGAGTGCTAAGGATTCTAAAGGATTGAGAAGGGTTTTTGTGAAGTTCAATTCAATTTTGCTTACTCTCGCTTTGTTTTTCGAGCGCTGGAATGAGCCTGTGGGTCTGGCAAAGGCATAGGACCACGCCTGGCCACTCTAGGCCGGATATCCATGACGGCATAAGGCGAAACAGGCTCAGGTTCAGGCGCATCCGAGTCATCTGAAGGGTAAAACAAAGCTCCAGTTTGCAAATCCCTTACAACGCGTTCCACACGTTCAGCTTTGACTGGTCGGCCCCTAGAACGTGGTTTGGAAAGATGCTGCCTTGATCTGGAGAGATCTTCTTCACTGGTCGAGCTCTGAGAAGGACAAAAAGAATTTTATTAGAATTTTCTGGATTAATTAGAGCATTTTAGAGCTTTACATTAGCGTTGTAGTAAGCTTCTGGAGCGATATGAAGTCGCAGGACGCCAGTGCAAGATCCAATCAAACGTACTACGTCATCATGGGGCGATCGAGTTACATCCACTCCATTGACAGCCATAACACAATCGCCGGGCTTTAAACCAGCTCTGGAAGCCGGGGAATTGTTGGTAATGCAGCTAAGTAAGCATGGAGCTTGGCCAGAAATAGTAAAGCCGAAACCTTGTCTTCCACGCACAATTTCCACCACTTTAACGTGCGCATGTTGTCGAGTTTTGTTGGTGGAATTACTGCTGGGCGAAAGCACTGCTCTTTTCTTTCTCCGGCGATGCATTGTGAAGTAAATTAGCTGGGAACGAATTCAAACATTTGTTCTTGTGCAGAGTTTGCGTATAAAAAAACGACGCCACTAAAGTCAAACACAAATTCCAATCCCCTGCCTGGGGGGTCTATGGTAATTCTACTGAAGTTTGGCACGTAAATTGGTGGTTTGTAGCACGGTTTTCACACTTGTTAGATAAGAGACACGATAAAGGAGTTATTTTGCGCAATTTCGGGCCCTGAAAGTGCAAATTTAGGTCGATTTCAAGCCAAATTCTGTGGCTTGTTTTGGGTCACGACTTTGCTAACGGTCATAGGCCCGCGGGCGGCGTGTATCGATAGTTAAGAGGTTTTATAACGATACCCAAACATGCCGCGAGATTTCAAAGAGCTAACAGGGAAATTTTAAATGTTTTTCTTGGTTTGGGCGCAGAAAGCTTAACTAAAGCGTTTATTTTATTTTAGATTGATGATATATATGACAACTGAATCTTCAGTGATTTAGTGAGAGCTTAAAATCAATTTGTGGGAGATTAATTAGTTTTAATACTGATTTATTTTGGTGAGGAATTTCAAGTTTGCAAAGGTATTTAGTCATAAAATATTACTAAAATTACACGAAACATTACTTTATATAGCGGTTACTTAAGTTAATTCTATACAAATGCTGTAGAACAGTTTAAGTATTGCTAGGATACATTATTAGATGCTAATTTACATGTAGCAAATACTTCAAAAAGGGGCGCTCTTCTCGAACGCGTATTTGGCGGGAAATTTGAATTTCTTAACGGTTTTCTAGGTATAAACGCAAGAATTATTATGTTTATTTTAACAAGTCTTTATTTTTACGACAGATAACCTTCGCGGTAGATAATAGAGAACATATAAGTACGTGGAAAGGGTACAAAGTACAAAATTTGAATCACTACTTAATAACGCTTTTTGAATTCTCTGTAGCTGTTTAGAACTATACCATGTGAGATAAGAAGCGCACAGAGCTTTAATTTAAGCTTGCAAAGCTGTTCCAAATGCCAGGTTTAATCAACACCAACTACTATTAAAGACCTGCCGTAAATTATGTTGGCTTAAATGATAAATGAATCTTGACAACAAACTTGTTTGCGTAGGTTAATTTTATTCCATGTGCTCCACATTTAAAGCTATGGAACCATCTACCATTCACCGTAGTTACACTCCAACGTGAGACCATAATGGAAGGTGCACTGTTATACAAAATCGACGACAAGCCACCATGGGTTTTGTCCATCTTCCTTGCCTTCCAAGTACGCAAAAAGTCTCACAGAAAAAAATACAAAGTAAATAAATCCCTAATACCTTTTCTAAATAAATTAGCATCATTTAGCGTCCTTTGGAGGCACGTTAGTCATTCCCTTAATTATCGCACCATACCTCTGCATGGAAGAAACGGATCCAGCTAGAGGGTACTTGGTAGCTACTTTATACTTCGTCTCGGGCTTCATTACCCTCTTTCAAGTCACGTTTGGCGTCCGGTACAACTCGCTCTTTACAAAATCTAACTAAAATAAATAAATTGCATTAAAATCCTTAAGATTGAACAAGTGTAATAGTTTTTTCTTTATTATCGTTTCTTTGGAAATCTGGTATAATTCAATGATTGGATCATTACAGTTTACCTATAATCCAAGGAGGAACCTACACATATCTAGCCCCTACAATAGCAATGATGAGTTTACCCCGATGGACGTGTCCTGATACCGATGTTTGGGCCAATATGACCCAACCCGAGAAAACCGAAGAATGGCAAATTCGCATGAGACAAATCCAAGGCGCCATTATGGTTTCTTCGGTCCTCGAAATCTTAATTGGCTGCTTAGGTAACAAATTACGATTCTTTTAATCCTAATTCTTACTCAAACTTCAGTTTACATTTCTTAACTGAATTTTAAGATTTAATGTAATCAACCTACAAATTTTTAAAAGAATTTAAACACAAATTTCTGCCTTCTTAGTAAATTTAAATATTATTTTTTATAAGAATTTATGCTTAGAATAAGAGGATTAAAATATCGTAAGTATTATACAATCTGCTGAAATTTTCCTGAATTTGTTATGGATTAATTTCTTTTCTTAGGAATTGTGGGATTAATGCTGAAGTTTATTACTCCGTTAGTACTCGTGCCCTCCGTAAGTTTAGTGGGCCTCTCAATAGTGGGCGTTGCGGCTGAGCAGTGTACCACGAACTGGCCCATGGCCTTGGGGTACGTACTTTCAATCTTTTTCATAGTTTTTAATCCTCATTCGCACTTGAAACTCAAACTAACATCAATCTAATTTCTTGTAGGACCATAGTGTTACTGATTATCTTATCGCAATACTTACAAAGCTGGGAATTGTCTTTGCCTTATAAATATACAAAGGATAAAGGTTGGCACACGTTTCGGTCACCTCTTGTCAACATTCTAGCCGTAAGGCTTCGTTTGTTTAAAGTTCACGGTTATCTAACGTCATTTTTTAAACTTTTTCTATTGCGTGTCTTGGACGCTCTAACGTAAGATCTTCCTCGTTATCGTAATCATGTGGACCATCTGTGCAATTCTCACAGCCACGGATGCAGTCGATGTACTTTCACCATTAAGGACCGATGCCAAGCTCGATATCATCAAGAATTCACCATGGTTTCGCGTTCCTTACCCATGTAATAATTTTTGAAAAATCTTAATTTTCTTTCATTAATCATGAATTTTCTTAAAATTATCACAATTATTTTAATTAACATTTGAAGGGTTAAATACTTAAAATCATTGCAATCCTAATTACTGCTTTACTTATTGTTTTTTTCGTAGTTTTATGGTAGAAATCACAAGTTTTAATTACTATTTTAGTTATCTTTAAATTCTTAAAATATGAGAATTGTCTACGAATCTTACGTTTTTATTGTTTAATTGAATTTAACGATTAACACTTACGTTTCGCCCTTTGGATAGAAATAAAATAAATTTAAAAGGATAGTCACGTTAGGCATTGGATTTTAATTAGGTCATGAGTTATCTCAGTTAATTTTAATTGGCTCGTTTCGTGTGCAGATTGTAAGAGCTGATAAGGATTGTCTTGGAAGAAAATGGCAAGCAGGTTATCAATTAAAGTTGTAAAACCGGTTTGGATGACAGGAGCCCATTTTTTAAATATGTTAATTAACCTGCTGTGGTGTTAGTTCATTAGCATTGACTTCTAAAGTTTCGCGCCTAAGCCTGTTATAAAATAATTTAAGAAATTCTATTAAATATTTGTCGTTTTTGAGTTAACACGTAGTTCATTGGGGGATAACATTATAATCAATTACACTAATTCGTTAAATTAAATTCATTAACACGAATTTTGTTACCCTAGTTCAATGGGGGATACCAACGGTGAGCGTCGGCGACGTTATCGGACTCTTTTCGGCTATTATCGCATCCATTCTGGAGTCTGTCGGTGATTACTATTCGTGTGCACGCTTATCAGGTAAAAAAATAAAAAAAAAGTCGTGCTTAGTGCGACAACGCATATTGAACCATCCCAGTTCTTCTATTCTTAGATATATCGAAACAATACTTTTACTGTTAGTTGTTATCGTACATTTAAGCAGATTAGAAAATTTAGGGAAGGTATTAAGATATACCCAAATGTGTAAGAAAATATGGAGTGATAAGATAGGGGTGGTTCTAAAATAGTTCCAGAATTTTAAACTCAATACTTACGCTAGCATAAGCGATTCAATTTAGGGCCTTAGCCTATCGGAAGGGTCTTCCTTTTATCTTAAATAGCTTCTATTTATGGTCACTAAATTCAACAGCGATTGTTCGATAAGTACGAAACGGACAGTGGTAAGAAAATAGTACACAAAGCTAGTTGCAAGATACTATCATGTGAACATAGAATCAATAGTATTGTAACATTTTCCCTTTTGTCATAAGTCACCCAGTTAAAGCTAGGTACTAAACATGAAACTAAATGCTTGTAAGCTAAACTAAAATTCTACTTTACTAAAGGCGCTCCCACACCTCCAGCTCATGCCATCAATCGAGGAATAGCTACGGAAGGTTTCGGCTGCCTTATTGCGGGGTTCTTCGGCACCGGCAACGGTACCACGAGCTACTCGAACAACGTAGCCGCCATCGGTATCACCCGCGTAGGGAGTCGTCGCGTCATCGTGTGCGTCTCCTTCCTCATGATCATCTTGGGCGTCATACCCAAGCTGAACTCTGCGTTCGTCACCATCCCCGAGCCTATCCTCGGCGGCGTTTTGGTAGTCATCGGTGGCATCGTCACCGCCGTAGGTAAAGCGTTAAAAATTCATTTCCCGACCATTCAAACTTCGCGCCATGAAACTTAACATACGTTTCCTCCACTAGGGTTCGTACCGTTGCAATACGTGGACTTAAACTCGGCACGGAACCTCTTCGTACTGGGCTTCCCCCTCTTCTGGGCTCTTGTAAGTTCATTCCTTAAACCGACTTAAAGCTTTGTGTATACTTGAAAACTTCTTGCACTAAGTTGGCGGCCTTACTTTCAGCCAATTAAAAGAAAGTTAAGCGGTACTTATCTATTTTAAATTGGGAAAAGGTGCTGTCCGAATGGATTACCGCCAATCCCACAGCCATCCAGACAGGTTCCAGTACTGTCGACCAGATCCTCTACGTCATTATCTCAACACCCATGTGTGTGGGAAGCTTGACAGCTTGTTTCCTGGATAATACTTTGCCTGGCGCTGCCAAAAGTCGCAAACTTCTGCATTGGGAAGATTCCACCGAAGACAAGGAAGCTAGCGACATTAACTTGGTGGGCGAATCGGTCTATGACCTGCCGTTCATAACGCCTTATCTAAAGCGGTAAAATAACTCAAACGGGCTCCCTTTGAAGCTTATATCCAAATCTTCCAACAATTGTAATGCTGACATTGACTTTTTTTTCCATATAGATGGACTTGGACTAGATATGTCCCGTTCTTACCTACATTTGGCGGCTGGCCGTGGGAAAATCGGGCTAACAAAAGCCCGGATGTGTAATTAACTCTGTAAATATTCCCTGTATAACACTATAATCGTCAATAAAACACCATAACCTCTAATTGTCGTGAATCTAGCTTCTATAACATAAGCAAACTCTCTAATATGTTTAAAGTCAAAGAATCTCCCTCCTATGATACCTTAGGATCCTACTAGATTTCAAGCATCCTTTGTTAGGATGGTTTTTGCCGCCAAAATTTGAATTTCGCGCTAAAATAACGGAAACATCAATGAACCCTTTAAATAATAAGGAAACATTGCCAAACTGATAATTAAAATGAAATTAATGTAATACCACTAGATTTATATAACGTCATTAGATATACGGAAACTTCAAGAATTCTCGAGGAATTCTTCGAATTTATTACTTTCAAATCCGAATCCATTTATTTGAAAATCGAAAAAGGATATGGAAAGCTGGATTTTATACTTTAGGATTGGAATTTGGGGTTTTACGCACCAGAGATTTTCTTTCTAAACATATTAAGCACCTACTTCCTATATTGTCACATATTTCTGCTTTCAGTTTTTTTCTTATTTGAATTTACCTGTGTATTTTGAGCTTAAGAGAAAGTTAACGCTTTAGGGACAAACGGTAAAACCGCTGGGTAGATTACGTCTTAACATAAGAAGAGAGAGAAGCAAGAAGAAATTGAAAACTTGACCTCAATTTAGGCCAACTCACATACATACTCCCTGCCCAGCATGTTTCTTATTGAACTATTCTTCAAGTTTTTACCCTCTCTTTCCAATTGTTGCAGTGAAAACGCACTCAAACAACTCTAATCTCGCCCTTTAAACTTTCAAGACCAAATCCTGATGCCGCATAATATTATTATCTTGTTTTCCCACCCCGAAGGGACATATAATCGTTCGTATATATAAGTTCACAGCAGCGTAGTGTGAACGCGAATTAATTCAAATAAATTCAAGGATGTAGTAGGCAAAGTAAGAGCTTGTCTTGACTTGATACGTTTCCAGAATCTGAAATCGAGTTACGCTCAATAATTTCTCATAATTGTCCAAAATTTTCTTTAAATTTTCTAAAAGTTTCTAAATTAAATTAACATATTTCCGAACACTATTCCTAATTTTTATATAAAAAATTATTTTGAATATTCTCCAAAATTTTCTATATTTGTCCTAAATTCTCTAATTTATTCTTAAATTATTTGTTCTAAAATTTTATTTAAGGGTTCTGAATTCTTACTCAATTTTGTGTTCAGCGTAATACTATCTTCGGGAAATGAATTTTTTTTAAAAAAAGGAACCTTATAAGGATGATTTGCATATTTTAAAATCGGCTTATCCTTTTCACTAACGAATGACCCAAACCCAAACACAAACAGGTGGGGGGGGGGGACTTTACCTGACGTTCTTGCCTTTGAGCGATTGTATAAGGACGTTTATACTATAGAACGTGGTATCCACCCAGACGTTGGGAAAATCCCTTTGGTCTGTCAAGGTTTCAAGGAGTGAAAATTTTCAGTTCCGTCTTTGTCCAGTTTCAGTCTTTTCTTTACACTACTCAGGGACACAAGTGGTTGGCCTATCTGCATGATCCTTTTGGGATGGATAGTGTTCCTTGAGTTTCTTGAGTAGTGGAAAATTTCTCCAAATTTCGTGAGCTTCCAAATATTAAGAAATAAAAAACTGTGAAGTGAAAAGATTAAATCAAAAGTTCAAATAATTTGGAAAACTTGTATCTTTTACCTTATTTAAAAGAGTGGAAATTGATGTCAGAATATTTGGATTACGTAAGTACACTAGCCTACGTTATAGTTTAGTAATTGTTAAAAGATGATGAAAAATAGGTATACATTAATTTTTCAGTTGAAATGCCAATATAATGGAGTTGTGAAAGATCAAAAAATGATCGAATAGTATTGTGGGAAATTAAAGCTGAATTTAAAGATTCACGACCGGAACATTTGAATAACTTCTATTGTTACAGTTTGGGGAATCTTTAAGATTCAGGACATTTGATTCAAGGAATTCCAAGAAAAGAAAATAATTATATACAGAGTTTCCGTAGAGGAACGTGAGGCCTACAAATTTGAGAGATAATTACAAAGGGAATTGTTTGAAAATGTGTTCCCTAGTTAAGATCACAGGAAATGCCGGCAAGTGGAACACAGATTGGGCAATATGTAACTAAGCTAAATCCCCTTCTGTTACATAACGATTTGATACCTTTCAAAACAGCCTGCGAACTTTCCCTTTCTATCGGGTTTCATTGACTTCCTCTTATGCGGAGCAATTCATGCACCTCTTGGTTACCCATGTTGTATTCCACTTTGTCCCTTTTCATTCCTCTGAATTCATTGGAAGTTGCGCAATTAATTTTTTTCCCCCAATTTTCTTGTGCACTTTCGAAGAATTTTGACTTATATAGTGTCCTTTCGGAATTCTCATAAACCAAATATAGGGCTCTAATTTAGCGTATCGCCATCAGAAAGCGTAGTTATTTTCCTTACTGCAATGCTGAATGTGTTAATTTTAAGACGACAGCAAATTCAACAGTATTCACAAAAATTACGTTTTTCTAGATTGCAAGTATCATTATTACAATAATAACGCAATAAAATAAATTAAAAATTGCAATAAGAAATATAATTGTAGACAGATACTTTTTTGATTAGTATTACGCAAACAATTGTCTTTTTCTTTCATTTTTTGTGAAAAATAGTGAAAACAACTAACACATGGCGATCAAGAATGATTTGCTCTACCGAGTGGACGATAAGCCACCATGGTTTATCTCAATATTGTTGGCCGTTCAGGTTCGTTAATTTTTATAACAAAAAAACAGAAATAAATTTAATTTGTAATTTCTTTTAGCATTATATTGTGGCCTTTGGAGGGACGTTAGTGATACCTTTCATTATAACTCCGAAACTCTGTATGGAGGACAACGACCCTGCAAGAGGATACATTGTCGCTACAATATTCTTCGCTTCAGGCCTAATTACGATTCTGCAGGCAACAATCGGTATTCGGTGAGTCTAAATTTGCAATTCAATAGATAAAAATAAAATATGAACATGAAGATCGAGTCTGGAATTTTCGTTTGGAATAATTGCACAATAGAAAATTAGCGACTCGCATAGAAAAGATAAAGGAAAGGGTCATACATAAGACATTGGACTTGATTGAATATAATATAGAGAAAACTAAAAATAGAGCAAATTGATACGCGTTTAATACTGGAAACGTTTTGGGTGAAATTGAAATTGCCAAGTTGGAAAGACAATGGTACCGCGCATTTCCAAGCGAATTCGTCACTGGCCGGACTCGCAGCGTTACTCCGGCTTGCTTGTAGGACAAGGGGGCGCAACAGTGAATCTGGGGAGAGTTCCCGAGTGCCTCCCGACCATGGAGAAGCCGGAGGGACACTACGAGTCCCGGCAAGAGTTACTGCCAAATGATCAGCAAAGACTTTTGAGTTTTACAAGGCGTTTTGTACTGATTTTCGTGAAATAATAACCACTTTCTTATCTCCTTTTATTTTTCATTTGTGATTATAAAGGTTGCCTATTTTACAAGGAGGCACTTTTACGTATTTAGCGCCCACGATTGCTATGTTAAGTCTCCCCCAATGGCAATGTCCCGCACCAGAAGTCATTGGAAACATGACGTATGAAGACAAAACGGAATTGTGGCAAGTTCGAATGCGACAAGTGCAGGGCGCCATAATTTTTTCTTCGTTTTTCCAAGTAGCCATTGGCTTCTTAGGTAGTGAAACATTAACTTAATGTCTTTTCTCAGAAATATTTTAAATTCAAATTTCTATAAGTTCAAATAACAAATTATTTAGAATTTCTATTGCTATTCTTCATATCTTGAGTTATTCTTCATATCGAACAAGAATTTCGTCTTCTTAAAACAGACAATTTTTCTAAAGAAATTAATTTAATTGTGAATTAAAAAGCGATATAAAATTAAGGAATATTAATTAGAGCATTTATCGTATTAAACAGGATTGGTGGGATTATTTCTAAAAATTTTATCGCCATTGGTGATCGTTCCCGCCATTTCCTTGATCGGATTTTCGGTCTTCAAGGCTGCTGGAGACCAATGTGGACTTCATTGGGGCGTGTCAGGCATGTATGTAGACTTTTCTCCAATGTGTTTTTTTCTTACTTATTGCGGTTTTTCCGATCGGAAAACCAGTTTGTCAAGCCGTATATTATGTGTTTTAAATATGTTTGACATACGTTTGTTCTTTTGTAGGACAATCATCTTGATGATTATGTTTTCCCAGTACATGAGAAAAATTAGTTGTCCAATACCACTTTGGAGCAAAGCTAAAGGGTGGAATATTCTCAAGTTACCTGTTTTCGACATTTTCCCAGTAAGGAATCATTAAGTATCGATTTTTTTAAGATATCGATTCTCGTCAAAATGTATTTACTTATTTCTTTTACTTATTTCTTTTTTATATACTTCATGTTAAAGTTTCATCCTTCTCTTTGTGTGGTTTTAGGTGCTTTTTACTATGTTATTTATGTGGGGAATTTGTGGTATTTTAACGGCTGCAGATGTACTGCCTCCGAACTCTCCGGTTCGCACGGATACCAAGTTAGACGCCATCTACAATTCGCCGTGGTTCCGGGTTCCTTATCCTTGTGAGTTAATCAGTTGAAGTACGGTAAATAGCATCTAAGCAAATATTTTTCGTTTGAACGTGACCAAATAAGGAAAAGGGGGAAAAACGTTGGAAGTTTCCTAAAGGCAAATATTTGTTTTTCTAGTGCAATGGGGAATGCCCACAGTGAGTGCTGGTGACGTCATAGGATTGCTCACGGCAATTTTAGCATCTATCCTTGAATCCGTTGGAGATTATTATTCATGTGCTAAGTTAGCTGGTAAGACTATTTTTTAGACATCTAAATTTAATTACTTTAATGCAAAACTTTCACTAAAAAAAGATTTTTCGGAATGTTCTTTATGGAAAATTACCCTGAAATTTTATTTACATTTAAAATAAATTCTTGAATTTTTCTAAGTCAAGTCGAGAATTACCTTAATAAAAATATCTTCAATAAATTAATTAATGAAAATTATTTTTAAAAGGTGCGAAACCGCCGCCAGTACATGCGCTGAACCGAGGTATCGGTATTGAAGGTTTGGGATGTATTATTGCGGGCTTGTGGGGTACCGGCAATGGTACGACGAGCTATTCTTCCAACATCGCTGCCATTGGAATCACCAAAGTTGGTAGTCGGAGGGTAATTACCGTGACTGGAGTACTTATGTTAGTTTTGGGCGTTTTACCGAAACTGAATGCGTCGTTTATCACTATCCCTGAGCCGATTGTGGGCGGGGTTTTGGTGGTTATGGCCTCCATTGTCACCGCCGTAGGTACGTCAAGCTTTTTTCGCCTCAACTTTTTTTATAACATAGTATTTCCCTTAGAAACACAAACATCTCATTTTTACTCTCACCGGTAAAATTTCCCTTACAAAATTTCACAATTATTTTATAATTAAGAAATTTGAAATTTTGTTATAACAAAGATTTTTAATGATTTTGTTCGTTCTATAGGTCTGAGTCCTATTCAGTACATTGATTTAAATTGTACTCGGAACCTGTTCGTTTTGGGGTTTTCCCTCTTCTTTGCTATGGTAAATTTCGAAATTCAAGTTAAGCTCCGCCCCTTTAAACTGTAAAACCGTTTTTGGGCAAGCCAAGCCCCTATTAAGTTAACATGAACCTAGAGGGTTCTTTTGAATCCTTTTGTGGAGTTCTAAGTACATCCCAAGGGACTTAAAAATGGCAAACAGTTCCGGAAAGGGGCGGGGCTAAGGCTCAATTTGCTCGAATTAGGAATTGAAACGATTTGGATGAAATAGGTGACATCGGAATGGGTTGCAGGCAGCCCAGAACTAGTGAAAACAGGCTCACCCCTCGTAGATCAGACGTTGTACGTCATTCTCAGTACTCCGATGTGTGTGGGAAGTATTGTCGCTTGTTTCCTGGACAATACTTTGCCCGGCACTCCAGAAAGCCGTGGCCTTACAACCTGGATGACTCCTTCTGAAGACGAGCTCGCTCTAACGGACCAAAATGCTGATACTTATGACATTCCCTTAATTACAAACTACCTAAAAACGTAAGATAGAAATTCTCTTAAACATTTTCCTTAATCCCTATTCTTTCTCACATTAAAATCGATAATCTCATTCAAATTATCTACGAAAAAATTATACATTATTCTCTTAACTTTTCAAATTATTTTCTGAATTTACTACAATATATTTTTATGCTTCATAAAATTAATGGGGATTCCCTTTTGTACATTTAGGAAACACTGGGCTCGCTATGTACCTTTTTTGCCTACTTTCCAAGGATGGGAAGATAACCTGCGACCTGTATCTCGTATTTTTCGCAAACGCAAGAACCGTGAAGAGAATCCAATTAAAGATGTACATTTCGTTACAAATTTATAGAAACAAGACAAAAAGTCCAATAAAATGTTTAATCTACGTTGCAATAAAAAGATTATATACCACGTTTCCTCTCGTTCTCCAAAAAATATTGAAGAAAGTTACGAATAAACAACCAAATACCCAAACAAGAGCCAAAAGGAGGTCATGAATTGTTCAGTACACCCGGGAGGCGTACTATTGATTCCAACGAAGCGTATTGATTGTCCTACTGTCCTAACCCGTACCCCAAACAAACGTAATGGGAGTCAGTATACCTTGTCTGGACTCGGCAGAAACATGTTCTAGTGTTTAAAGTGTAAAGAAACGTTAAAAAGTCCTTCAGAATCAGTGAATTCATCCGAATCATGAGTTCAAGATTCGGGATGCACATAAACTTACCGGGGTTAGGTAGTATTATCTTGAAACCAGCCAACAATTGCGGTTTACCACCAGTTCAGAAAGTAAAGTTATTAATTGAAAATATTTAAATACACAAAGCAAATTGGATTTCTTCCGAACGATTTAACAGGATGCCGAAGGGAAACTTGTGACCTTACGCGATTCAAATGTTAGGAACGCGTTAGCTGTACCCCCACCCACCCCCGCAGGCTTAAATGGGAGTACTCCTCGATCACGCAAAAATTCGCCTGAGGCGATTTCTATGAAACCTAATTATCCTGCCATTACTATCACTGAGGAAGAATTCCTGTAATATTTCTTCCTACAAAATTTAGCGGAATATTCCTTTATTTATTGTTATTTAATTAAAAAAGTAAATATTTCTTATAATTTTTTTTATTTCTGAAGATATTTCAGATAGAAGTCTTCTTATTACTTAATACGTAATATTTTCTAGCATTAATTAGTCCTTCTATAGACATGAAATTGAGAAAGCTAACGAATCAGGAGATTTTACGCAATTGAAAACGTTCTACTTGACCAGTTTCCACTCTTACGCAGCACTTTGCGCAACTTTCAAGGTAAAAGAAATATATTAGGTCAGCAAACGTATGTTTTTATTTGACTTCAATGAACCTTGTAAAAAGACAATACCGGACCAAGATGGCCTCGCGCCTCATCACCAGCACAATCTACGTTTGGATTTCTTGCACAGTGTCTACGACTCATTATCCAAATTAGTAAATTAAATTAGTTACAAATAAACTTATCCATTAGCATTGATCTTTTAGCCTACGACAATTCACAAGACCACTTTGAGATCAATAGTCCACGCCCTCTTAGAAGAAGGCCGAAGGTATTGTAATTCGAATAAACTAAATTAAATTTAAAGAAAAGATGAAATCATAATCAATATTCTTAATTAATTCATTAAAAATTACGCCAGATTATATGCCAAAGATGAAGTCCGAGCTATGTTCATCCTCTTACAATGCCCGCTCTTTAATCTACAAACGGCGTATGCTGTCTACGCCCACTTATTACGACAAATCCTGGGTTTGTCCAATGGCGATCATCAACTCTTGGTTCACTGGCTTAAAAAGTGAGTTAAACCTTAAAAAAAATAAGGAGCACAGTATTCTAAATTAACAAATATTTCTCCAAAGAAAATAAAAGATTCTTTCATTGTAAAATTAAGGAATTTACATAGAAATAAACAAGGCAATTAATTTAAGGTACTAACATAATTGAATACATTTTTCTTATCTTTCATAGGATGGATTTGGAACGTTTCAGAGGAATTATACAGCAATTATTGCAGTTTGTAACCGTTAGACAGTTTCCAGCCACGGGCGAAAAGACGCTACCAGCGCCAAACAAGTCGCGGTGGTGGATTCCGACAAGTGTTCGAATTCTCGCGCTACTTAGTAAGTTTTCCCGATCGCCAAAACGTGTAGAAAGTTGGAAGCGTTAATAATATTAGTTTACATTAATTTATCTGTAGATGCTGCTAATAACTCGTGTTCAACTCCATTGGTGAACTACACTGAGTTTCATAATAGCGCGTTGGACCATATCAATTTAATGCAAGAGTATATTAACTGGCAAACGCCTGAAAAACCTGGCCAATTTTCGTTTTGCCAGTACCCCTTTATATTGAGTATCGTCGCTAAACGCTATATCTTGACTAAAGTAAGAAAATCTTCTACTTTCTTCTCAAATTTTTTACTCCGTTAAAAGAGAAACACACAAAATAAAACAAATTAAAAATTAAAACTTGAATTGATCAATTAAGTATTTATAACTAAGTACATGGTAAGTCGAACTGTAGAGTTAATGTGTTTCAATCTTAACTAGGATTCTGAGCAACAAATGATTCTTACGGCGCGAAAGTCCTTAGTGGATAAATTAGCGAGTAATCAAGCCTATCGGATGGATTTATTCTTCTTGAACATCAGTGTTCGAAGATCACATTTAGTATCGGATTCCCTTAAAGAAGTACCCTTCTCCTTTCTAAGTTTTCTTTTCTTTTTTTACATTTTTTTAATTGAATATTCTTTAAATTCCATTTTTGTCTAACCGGAAAAGATTTCTAGCAAACAACGCGATTTGAAAAAGAAACTAAAGGTGTCCTTTATTGGAGAACCAGGCTTAGATATGGGTGGATTAACCAAAGAATGGTTCCAACTTTTAATTCGCGAAATTTTCCAAGTATAGTCCATCTTTTCCTTTTTTAAATATTAAAAACAAACAAATAGTTAAAATTAATATTCAAATTGTTCATAAATTTAAACTAATTTAGCCGGATTATGGAATGTTTGTCTACTATCCAAACTCGAGAAGTTATTGGTTCAGCACATCCCAAGAAGGCAACCTGCGTGAATATAATCTAATTGGTGTTCTCATGGGTCTTGCAGTCTACAATAGGTATTGATTTTCTGTATAATTTATTAACGGACTTACTGTTATTTTGGTAGTATTATTTTGGATCTACACTTTCCTTCGGTTTGTTATCGGAAACTACTGTCGCCACCTGTTGTCCCTTCTTCGAGCCACGTGGCGGTGGGTGTGGTCAAAAATTGTTCTTTGGAGGACTTGGCGGACTTTATGCCAGTAAAACTATATAACAAAAGGAGAAAATTAATAACATTTTCGATTTGCTAAAGGATGTAGCTTCGGGTTTGAAGGAACTACTAGCATATGAAGGGGACGTGGAAGATGATATGAGCTTGTTCTTCCAAGTCTCCTTAACAGAGTATGGAACAATCAAAACAGTGGACCTGAAAGAAAATGGAGGCTCAGTTCCTGTTACGGCCACTAATCGCAGTGAATACGTGAAGTTATACTTGGATTGGGTTCTTAATAAGGCTATTTATGAGAAATTCCGAGCTTTTTACCTCGGCTTTCATAGCGTTTGCGCGTCCAACGCCCTAATCGTAAGTTTAAACCTATTATAACGGTCCTAACATGCCTTACAAACCTTAAGTTAATTAAAATCGTAGTTAACTACGTAAAATAATGCCATTTTTTAAACTGATCAAGTATATTTAATTACTCAATCAAGTTTGATCCACTTTTAGATGTTGAGACCGGAAGAAGTTGAGATTTTGGTTTGTGGTTCGCCAAATCTGGATTTGCGTGAACTGCAAAAAAATACTGAGTATGATGGCTACAAAGCTAGTGATCGGATCATCAAGTAGGAAGAGCAAAATCTTAGAAAAATAAAATATTAATTTAAACAAAATTTATGTACATTGATTTGCATTATAGAGAATTTTGGGAACTGGTGACGTCACTAAGTCCAGACCTGCAAAAACGCTTTTTATTGTTCGCTACAGGGAGTGACCGGGTACCCGTAGGCGGTATGGCAGAAATGAGTCTAAAGATCAGTCGACTCAAAGATCGTCCCGAGTATTTACCAGAAGCTCATACGTGTTTTAATCAGTTAGTGTTACCTGAATATCCTGATAAAGAAACGCTGCACCAGAAATTAATTATAGCGTTGTCAAATGCAGAAGGATTTGGTATGGAATGAATATCCATTTATGTTTTTACTGTCAAGGAATTAAAGACAAACGTTCCTCAAAACCTTAAAAAAGAATAAGAACGAAAGGATTCAAATGGCACTTTTTCACGCTTCTGTGATAAAACTTGAGCCTTGTTTTCAATGTGACCATTTTTATGAAATGAACAAATTAATTAAATTAGCAAAAAAATTTGGTATTTGGAAAAGGGGAAAAGTGAAATGGAGTTTTATGGGACGTTTGTGAAGTTATTGCTAAATTCAAGTTGATTTTGCAGAATTAAATTTTATTCCGTTGAAACTATAATGTCATGCAATACTTAACTTGGAATATGCTCTAACAAAGTGAATACACATCAAACAACAAATGGAGCAAAATATCGTGTTAAATAGGTCATTAAATGTGGTACGGTAATAAGTTAAATTCCCAAGAAACTGGAATTATGTACCGGATTTAGGCTGATTGTTGAAGAGACGATTCACAGATATACACCGGCATTGACTTTCATGCAATAAACGTTGACTAAACCGCACAATTTAGTTAAATATTGTGCTCCATATGAGACTATACATCCTCATGTACTGAACGTCAAGGGTCAACTGCCAGTTTTTTAAAAAGGGCCGCTTTCCTATTGGTCGTTATATACTGACGGGAGCGACACGAGCTTGTCGGTGGAATCTCCGTTAAAGATGGCTTCCCAGTTCTTATGTATTTTAAAATGTAATAAATAATTTCCAAATGGTTTGATTGTTTGATTCAATACGTAAAAATAAAGACAAGACAATTCTACACAAGAATTAAACATTATTTGCCTTTAATTGACCTTAAACTGTAGCTTAAAACAAAAATGAACTTCGCCAATAAAAACTAAAGTAATGCCTTTGCGAAATTAGTAGAATAGAAATGACACCAAATACAAAAAAATGCCCTTTAAGGTTCACAGGGATGCCGTGCTAGCCAATGAAGCTTTGATCCAGGCAATTGTCCTGCCAGCGTGCAAGAGTGACAGCAAAAGCTCTCATAGTATTTGTTGGTGCAGAAGCGAGATTTGACGATGAGCAGTTGGCGAAATACCGGTTGTCGGTGCAGTTTGGGTGAAGGAAAACACCTAATACAATAGGCAATAGTTAACTTTAGGATAGAAATACACTCAGTCTAACGTAAGTACCTTCTTCGACGGTAACAGAAACGGAAGTTGTACTAGTTTCTCTACCGGCTTCGGTAATGGCGTCGCATCCGTAACAGCCAGAATCTGATGCTTCAGCTCGAGAAATTTGTATAATATGATTGCCTGCAAATAATTGAGGAGAAGAAGATGAGTGAAGACGTAATTGATTTGGCTTTTTATGTATTAAATTTTACCCAAATAATTGACTCGGCCCATCAATTCTAGGGAAACTCCGTCTTTGTTCCACTCCACGGTAGGTTCAGGATAATATCCGGTCACTTCGCAACGCAAAGCAATATCAGTACCTAAACTGTAAGTCGCTTGGTCGCTAGTCAAATGCACCTTAGGAATCTCTATTTGAAACAAAAAGGGATTCACAAGATTAGTTCATTATAACTCCAAAAAAAAATAATACTTGCAGCCTTTCAATTCAAAACAAAATAATAGGCTTTATATTAATTAGCTTTAGGAGCTAAATACACTAAATCGACTGTACCAACTTCGACAGAAACGGTTGTACTAGTGTATTTTCTGGCTTCGACAATGGCGACGCACCCATATAAGCCAGAATCTGATGCTTCGGAAAGAGCAATTTGGATAGTATGATTGCCTGTACGGAATCAAGAAGAAGAAAATAAGTGAAGACATGAATGATTTGGCTTTCTGTGTATTCAATTTTACCAAGAATCTTGACCCGGTCCCTCGGTTCTAGACGAACTCCATCCTTGTGCCACTCCACGATATGTTCAGGATAATATCCGGTCACTTCGCAACGCAAAGTAATATTACTACCTAAACTGTAGGTTGATTTGTGGCTAGTCAAACGCACCTCAGGACTCACTATATTGAATCAAAATAAAAAGATTCTCAACTTTAGTTAATAACTCCGCAAAAGGTAATAATTGCAGTATTGGCTTTTTCAGTTAGCAAAACAACTACTAAATTACCTCTAGGCTCCTCGTCTTCAGCTGCAAGTGTACTTGATTCGTTTAGGATGTCAGGATTCATTGATTCAGGTTTTCTTTTCTGATTTTTCAGGGCTTCGTGAATTTGTTGAATTTCTAAAAATTGAATTTCTAAAAATTTTCTGCATGCAGTTGTAACAAGAATCAAGCGCGGGATCTTCCATGGTATATTCACAAAGTTTCAAACTATACCAATCGAACTAAACTATGAAGTCGTCATAGATGCCTATGCTCCTGTCTGCAAGCCTTTATATTGTAATGGTTAAATTATAGGTATGTTAATATTTCCCAAGACTCGCTAGGTGGTGAGAGAAGAGTCGGCCTCCAGGAGTAGCGTACAGCGGAAGTCAGGAGAAGTAGTGATATAGCGGGAAGTATAATTGTTGAAGTGTGGTACGTACGTTTGAAAAGTGAGACGTAAATACAGTGGAATTAAACGAACCAGCCGAATATCAGGGGTTTTCCTTTCGAACATTTATAATTATTCCAAATTAAAACTTTCCCCTCACAATATATACGACATCGCCGTTCACTTGAGCGACATCCAATGGCGGTGGAAGCCCATCGGAAACCAACATGACGCCATGAGCACAGGCTATTTGCATGACGCATGAGAGCAAAGAGAGCAAAAGCCCAAAACAACACGCCGCCATTCGTTAGGAACCCCAACCCCCTTAATACGACCATCCTACTACTTTACCTTATAGCTTACGTGTTATCATACGTTGTACCCAGGAATGCCGTTCTACCAGGAATGCCGTAATGCGAAACTGGTGAACGGAACAGTACACGCGAAAATATGCCCATATAAGCTAGGCTACGCTGGTGGTACTCTGTAAGCGGTTAAAGTACGAACCTTAATTTGGCATACGCCCTATTGGACACGAAATTATGACAAAGAGCCATTCGCAGTTCGGAGGTCAGCTCAACTACTCGACGACAGAAGTTTTTGTTACACGATCGAGCATTGTTTGGAAATATGATGCAAAATCTTCTTTAAAACTGGTTTTTAAATATACACATAAATAACTAAAGCCTGCCACTGCACGCATTGAAAAAAAAATCATGTTTTCCTGTCTAAAATAAGTCAATCACGTACGTGATGGTGCTCTTCGTGGCGTTTACATTTTCCAGCAACCTTCACGATCGTGTGTGGAATATACCCATTCCTTCAAAGTCAAAGTTGTACGAAAAATCTTTCCAATCACTTAAGCAAGTGTTATGCGCAGAACCTGTTTTGAGGAACCCAGATTTATGAAAACCATTCATATTAACCACTGACGCATGCCAGTCACGTTGGGGTGCCGTGCTGGCCCAGGAAAAAGTCAAGCGAGTACAGTAGGCCGACTATATAGTTATGCTAGCACACAGTAGACAACAGTTGCTAATACAAAAACTGTATCTTGAGAGTGCATTATTGCTTCTAAACTCCAGCCTGGTTTTATTATTTTGTCGAGTCCGTGCTCCCAAATTGGAAAAAAAATAAGTCATAAGAGAAGCCCTTAGAATAAATGAAGAATTCCGTGTCCATCCGTGGAAAGTCTGTTTCCAAGTTCCATGGCTTTTGGACCTGGGTATATTAGTGAAAAAATACCCTAGAGGTTCCGTGGTTTTTTCCATGGATTTTGCCATGAGCATTGACAGACTTGCTAGAACGTTCTGAACTTTCCATGACTTTCCATGGACTTTTCAAGATTTCCAGGGAAAAATACACCATTATAGGCATGGATGTTCTACGTCCATTTATAGGTCTAATCCGTAGAAATTTATGTCCGTAGACATGGAAAGAAAGAAGAAAAGACAAGATAAGCGAACATAGGCTAGAGAATTAGCACTTCGAGTTTATTTAGGGTAAAATTCCAGGAAACTCGTTGTCGTACTCAATACTACGCCATTTTCAATAAGTGGACAACCGTGAGGCGGTACACTTGGACACCTTAATCCCATCATAATAAGGCGTTATTTATCCGTTATTTATACAGTGCCACTTCAAGTTTCAAGCTTTTCGCAATGATCTTTGTTCCGGAGGGAAAGCTCCGGAATGACAGGGCCTAAGATTGCGGCAAGAGGGAGTCATTCTGGGAATGTGGTAGGGCCCCCTTGGAAGTGTGCGTCAGTATGTTTTGCTTTGTCTTTCCCAGAAAGAGGTGACGACCCTTTACGTCGATGGAACGTTTTTCCTCTTCGGGGGCAGTGTTCGCTGGTTGTTGTCAGGAGTCGTCGTCTTGAATTTGCGGTTGTATGTTGAGTTCTGCCCTTTTGTAAAAAATCTTCTGTAGTCTTCCCTTTGTCTTAGTAAATAGAAAGAAATTTTGTGGTATAGAATTCTAATGTTGCAGTGATTTCGGTTGTAACAATCTTTTTTGTATAGCTCCAAATACTTCTCCGCGCATTTTAAACACACTAGATTACAAAGCATTACGATAAATGCGAAGAGGAAAAGATTAAACGAGGACTACATTTGAGTTTATTTAGTGCAGGAATCGAGGAAAGTCTTTGTTGTGCTCAATAACACGGCTTTTTCAAGTGGACAACCATGAGGCGGTACTTACACACCTTAATCCCATCATACGAAGGCGATCCTTGGGCTTTCTGGAGCTCCAACATGCAGTCATTCATGTAATCATCCTGCAAGCTGCACGGTACTCGTTGAACGAAAGGATTTATAGCCGTCATTGCTCCTTAAATAAAATAACGATAAACGACTGTTAACACGAGATAAACCCGGACGACTATTACTCTCAACATAATCGGCGCTCTCATAGGTAAAGGTTTCCCAATCCGCTTGACAAGTCAAAACTTGAAAACCCGCCTTCTCACATAGTGTACCAAATTCTGCAGAGGGCGATACAGAATGCTGGTAAACTGGTATAAAACTGTCAACATCCTGTAGACACAAAGTTCCACTTAATATCCCAAACTAGATCAATTACAAGTGTTATTTAAATTATACTTTCATATATTCCATCCACTTTGGCATTTTGCTCAGCATTCCGTAAGCGTCAATCAAGGGATGGCTAGCCAGAAAAATGAGCAAGGTTTCTCCTTTGGGTTTGCTTAAATTGAACAAGTTGGCCAGAACTTTCCTACAAAGAATTGTGTAAAGAACTTCGAACTCGAAAAGGGAGATTACTCGTAATCTTGAATCCAGTGGAGGCAATAGAAGGAGAAAATTTTACTGAAGCCTTCTGGAATAATTTGATGCCGTTGCATATCTGTTACGATATCAGTTTGCCGAAATTTTAAGCGTTCATCACGTAAACAATAATGCTTTTCAGCAAACTCGATCATATTTTCAGACACATCCACGCCTATTATCGTTGCACACCTGTACGTGATTAGGTTGATTTATATAGTAATAGTGATTTGGGACTTTTAACTTGTCGAAGTTCATTATTGCACACTTACTTGGGCATGTACGGAGCTAGTACATGATAGGTCACATCCCCAGATCCACAACCGACGTCCAGTATTTTCTCTTGCTCACCCCACGCCATTTTATTGAAATATTGGTCAAGAAAACGAGCAGCGTCATGTCTTTGCACGGAGCTGTAAGCAGAGTAAAGCTTCGGATCTTCCATGTTATGCTTACGAAACTTCGAGCTATACCAGTCGTACTGAACTCTGATGCCAATAAAGACGCACATTCTGCAGTCAAAGCTTTTATATGCGGCATCACCAGTCACTTGAACTAATTCCAGTGTCGGCTGCAGCTCATCAAAAACCGAAATGGCGCCCTTAGCATAGTGCTCACGGAATAACGCCCTTTTTTTCACACGATAGCGGAGGTCAATCCAAAAGAACCATTGAACGCGCCGGTATTTGCTAAGAACCCCCGACAGCTGTACAGTACCTAACTGCCACAGCCCCCTTTTCCAAGGGCACTGGGGAAACCAGGCCAGTACCCAGGATTTTTTCGGGGGGGGGGGGGGAGGGGGTTCAAGCCAGGCCCGTACCCAGGATTTTGGTTCGGGGGCGGGGGGTAGTATGTGGATTTCGTTATGGAGAAAAAAAAATTCTGGGGGGGGGGGGGTTAAAAAAAAAACCTAACACCCCCCTGGGTACGGGCCTGAATGCAACTGAAGTGATTCAAATTTCTCGCTCTTTTGAGTAGTTTAAAATTTCAGTTTTAAAATTTTTCTTTGTAACTTTGATGTATAGTTGTGTTTGTCGACCCGGGTTCGTGAAGCTCAACGATCGTACGGAAGGCCAGCCCCCAACACGTCACGATTGCGACTCGGACGCCCAGTGCTCCGAAGAAGGTCGATGCATAGGCGGAGTTAGTAATAGGCATACATAATTTAATATATGCAGTTGCGCAGTAGCGTGTTTAAGATAGTTCCTCAACGATACAAGAAACATTTTTTTAAGTTGAACGGGTCAACTATTGAAAACTATTTAAAACTGGTCTTAACGGGTTAATCGTAAACCCCGGGTTGAGGTCAAAATGACCTGATGCAAAACGACCGTGCCCATAACGACCGGCTTATGGAGTTCAGGGTGTGTCAAAACGACTTGAAATGATGTGATTGGTTAAACTGTGAACATAATTGAGTTAGTTGTCTTAAATATCAAGTTTTTGTAAACGAATTTCAAGTTGTTCAAAGTCAAACAAGGCCAAATAGTTGCACGTCTTTGGTTTTTTTTTTATCCCAACTTAGACTTACGCATGACTAAAATGCTATCACAGCCTGCCTTTTAGAGTTTCTGGTATCTTGTCTATCTAAACTAGATTTTCAAGTTGTTCAAGGCCAGCCGTGTCCAACGTCACATTTTTATTATTCATTTATATAGTATTTCACTGTTTTTTAGGGCAAATATTCCAATGCCAATTTATAGTGGGATATTCGAATTTCGAAAAGAATTTAAAAATATTTACCCTACACGAACATTTCACGATCACAAAACTAGATGTAATGGTAATTGGTAAGGCTGTATTGCTCGACCAATTTCTCTGACCCATTCCGTTTCGCTTGTGTACCATTGTAGTTCGTTGTTCGTTTCACTGGTCGTGTAATCGTCATCGAGTTCGTCCTTGGCAATACTGTATTTCGTTTCATGAATAGAATAGCTGTAATGTACATACAATGTAAATGAAATAGTGCGGTACATGTAACGTGGGAATAAGTCATAAACAGGGTACTAACCAGTTGTTTTTTTGGATGTCACACATACACCCGATGTACACAATCTTATGTATGATTAGCCCAGAGTGTAGTATTGCGAAGTACCGATTATGTTAATGATTGTGCAAATGAAATGCTTCAAAGATGGCTAAAGAAGGTCATCTGGTTAAAGGATGATTTTCGCTTTAGTTTCTTTAGTGCAAGATTCCAGGAAAGTATTCGTTGTGCTCAATAACACGACTTTTTCAAGTGGACAACCATGAGGCGGTACTTGGCCACCTTAATCCCATCATACGAAGGATATCCTTGGGCTCTCTGGAGGTCCAACATGCAGTCAGTCATGTAATCATCCTGCAAGCTGCACGGTATTCTTTTAAGGAAAGGATTTATAGCCGTCATTGCTCCTTAGATAAAATTACGGTAAACTACTGTTATTACAAGATAAATCCAGAAAAGTATTACCCTTAACATAATCGACGCTCTCAAAGGTAAAGGTTTGCCAATCCGCTTGACAAGTCGAAACTTGAAAACCCGCCTTCTCACACAATGTACGAAATTCTTCAGCAGGTGTTGCAGAATGTTGGTAAACTGGTATAAAACTGTCAACATCCTGTAGAGAGAAAGAACTACGTAATATCACAAACTAGATTACTTGAAAAATGTCGTTATGAAGTTATATACTTTCATATATTCCGTCCACTTTGGTTTTTTATATAACAGTTCGTAAGCGTCAAATATGGGTGCGTTAGCCATAAAAATGAGTAAAATTTCTCCATTAGGCAGGCTTAAGTTGAACAAGTTGGCCAATACTTTTCTGCAAAGAATTGTGTAAAGAACCTTGAACTAAAAAAGGGAGGTTACCCGTAATCTTGAATCCAATGGAGGCAATAGAATGAGAAAATTTTACTGAACCCTTCTGGAATGATTTGATGCCGTTGGATATCTGTTGCGATATCAGTTTGTCGAAATTTTAAGCGTTCATCACGGTGACAATAATTCTTTTCAGCAAACTCAATCATCTCTTCAGACATATCCACGCCCATAATCGTTGTACACCTATAAGTGTTTAGGTTGATTTACAGTAATAGTGAATGGAGCTGTTAATTATCGAAGTTAATTAGTACAAACTTACATCGGCATGTGCGGAGCTAGTACATGATAGGTCACATCCCCCGGTCCACAACCAACGTCCAGTATCTTCTCTTGCTCGCCCCAAGCCATTTTCTTGGAATATTGGACGAGAAAACGATCAGCATCATGTTTCTGCATGCAGTTGAAACAAGAATAAAGCGTGGGATCTACTTCCATGATATATTCACAAAGTTTTAAACTATACCAATCGAACTAAACTATGAAGTCGTCATATGCCTATGCTCCCTGTCTGCAAGCCTTTATATACGACATCGCCGTTCACTTGAGCGACATCCAACGTCGGTGGAAGCCCATCGAAAACCAGTATATGGCGCCATGAGCACAGGCTATTTGCATGACGCAAAGAGTGCAAAATACGAGAGCAAAAGCCCGCAGCATGTCCCTTCTGCCCTTACCTGTTACTAATACGACCATCCTACTACTATACCTTATAGCTTACGTGTTATCATACGTTGTACCCTGGCTAGGTTATTTTGTAACATGTTTTTGTCCATTAACCCCTTGTTATTGTTGATTCAAACCCGGACATGTTATTGACCATTAACTCCTTCTAACCTCGCTCACGCTCTGGTAAAAGTGGAGAAGTCATGGGGATAGGCCTAGTGAAGATAATAGCTTAATACGATATACATACGCACAGTATATGCTGTGTAAAAGAAGCGGAGTTAGGAATTGGCCTGCAAGAAAAATTTCTTGACACGTGATAGATGAACTACTGAAATTATCTAAGCTGGTCTTAAAAAGCAAACCAGGAGTTAACCGTAAACCACGTTGATATCTACAAGGGGCAGTCCGAGAGCAGGTAATCTGATTGAGCAGGTAATCAGTGCCGTATTTCTGCCTAGGCAAATTAGGCAGCTGCCTAGGGTCCCCGGCCTCGGAGGGGGCCCCTGGCAGGGGCCCCCTCCGATAGTACGTTCAAGAAATCATAAATATTTTTTGCTACGTTCCCAAAGTGGGGGGCCCTGACTGTTAACTGCCTAGGGGCCCTGGGTTTCTAAATCCGGCCCTGCAGGTAATCCGAGCAGATTACCTGCTCTCGGTGCCCTTTGAAGATATCAACTTGGTTTACGGTTACACTACTAGTTTGCTTTTTAAGACCAGTTTAGATAAATTTCAGTAGTTCATCTGTCACTTTTTCAAGACACTTTCCTGTATTGCTCGACCCATTTCTGAGTGATTCCGTTTCGCTTTTGTACCATTAGAATTCGTTTTACTGGTTGTCGGTTCATCATTCAGTTCGTCCTTGCCTAGATGGCAATACTATATTTGTTTTTTCTTGGTACAGATAACTAGAAGAATGCGGCTAAATTAGTGGAAATTAAATTAATAACAATGGTCGCCACGGGTGTTTTACCTTTTGTCCGTGGAATTGATTTAACTGGCTACGATTTCAAGGTAAATTACTCCCTTTTAACATATTTTCCTTATTATTTGTTAAACTTAAATTTCGAACGTTAAAAAATCTACGATTTTACCGGGCGTGGCTAAACTAACAATAGTTAAGTTAGCTAGCGTACAATGCTTAATTAGCTACCACGTATGCAATACTTGTTTTAAAATGACACACCATTAAAGTTTCTTGTAGTTGTTTTTATCTATTTTTAATTTTTTTATTATAGAATGACAACTTCCCGGATTCGGTGGGAAACATGTCGGGCCTTCGATGGCTCAAATTGGACCATACACAACTTCCCCTTATTCCGGAAGAGCTTAACAAGCTCCAAAAACTGGTAACCAACCATTAAAAGTATAATTATTAGCTAATTTTCTGCGATTTTAGGAACATTTGAGCTTAAAACGGAACAATCTAGAAAGACTGTACGGCGAAGTTACGGAATTGCCATGTCTCCGAACCCTAAACCTGCGTTACAACAAGCTCAAAAGCTCTGGCGTTCCGGCAGATTTGTTTCTGCTCGAAGAATTAACGACTTTAGACCTCAGTCACAACAATCTGAAGGAAACCCCCGAAGGATTAGAACAAGCAAAAGCTATGTTGGTCCTCAATCTGAGCTACAACCAGTAAAGCTCTAAATAAAACTTAAATCAAGCCTTTTAGCAGAACAAATCTGTTTCCCTAGTATCGAAACGATTCCAAGCCAACTTTTTGTCCATTTAACGGATTTAATCTTCCTGGATTTGAGCAGCAACAAATTGGAAACGTTACCGCCTCAAACTCGGCGCTTGACCAACCTCCAAACCTTGATTTTAAACCATAATCCCTTAGCTAATTACCAATTCAGGTAAAAAGTATCAAAAATTCATCAATTTTTAAAATGATCTTTGATTTTTTAGGCAATTGCCGTCTTTGGTAGCGTTGCAAACGTTGCATATGAGAGACACCCAACGTTGTTTGACGAATATTCCAACAGGATTGGAATCACTAGTGAATTTAACAGATGTTGATGTTTCAGAAAATAATTTAATTAAAATCCCGGACGGCTTATTCACTTTGCCTAACCTCAAAAGGTTGAATATCAGCGGGAATGCCATTGCTGAACTTCATATGGCGATAGGTAGCTTCTAACTTCAATTTCAAAGGCTATTTAACTTGAATCATCTGAAAAAAATTATACCCAGTGCAATTATCTCTTCTAATTCAGGAAAAAATAAAATTAATTCGTTGCACTATGTTAAAGTGCGTTAAAATGCTATTATTATTCTTTCAGACTTGTGGGTGAAACTGGAAACATTAAACGTGTGCCGAAATCAGTTAAAAACCTTACCATCATCCTTATGCAAATTAACCTCATTAAAACGCCTTTACGTGAATGATAACCAATTGGATTTTGAAGGCATTCCGTCCGCCATTGGCAAGTTGGTCGCTTTAGAAGTGTTTTCAGCTGCTTGCAACAAGCTCGAAATGGTCCCCGAAGGCCTCTTCAGGTAAATCCTCAACTATTATTTTTTATTCATTGAAATAAAACAATAAATTAATATTAAATAATAAATTAAATAAATTATATTACTTCTTCGTGCCTAAAATTAATATTTGGTCAGGTGTGTGGCGTTAAAGCAGCTCAATTTGGCTGAAAATCGACTTTTAACCCTGCCCGATACTGTTTATTTGCTGCCGGATACAGTCAAACTGGATTTAAGTGGCAATCCTGAGTTAATTATGCCTCCCAAACCTGCACACAAGCTCAGTGCCTCTATTGAGTATTACAATGTGGATTTCTCGTTGCAAAACCAGCTCAGGTTGGCTGGTGCAGGCACCTTACAACACCAAGCCTCCACTTCGGGTAAATTAGCAAGTTTTTCGCTTTTTTTAATCGAAAATTAAGGGAGTTTATTTTGGTAACGCGTTTTTTCGGATTTTATTTGATAGATGCTGGAAGTACAGCTTCTTTGGGACCCGAGAAAGATCCTCTAGCCAGGAAAATGAGGCTACGACAACGAGGAAGAGCGCAACCTGAAGAAGCTGACAAAGACCAAGCCAAAATCCTAAAAGTAAGTTAGTACTTTCTTTAGTTCGACAATTTACTTATTTATCTTGTGCTTTTAACGCGGATTTATTGCCTTTGTGCTAGGGATTGCAAGAGATTGCTCAAGAACCTCATCGAAAAACGCTGGATGAAGTCAAAGCCGAATCCCTAAAGTAAAATTCAAATAATTTTCGATATATTCATTTTATTGCATTCATTTTCTGGTACTTTTGCACTTTTCCCCCACATTCTAAACATCAACCCACGAATCAACATCGGTCTTATTTTATGCTTCCTAAAGGCCTCGCCGATGGGATGCAGCGCTCGAAAAACCTCCTCTGGACTACTCGGAGTTCTTTGAAGAGGATGTGGGGCAAATTCCGGGCATAACGATATGGGAAATCGAAAACTTCGTTCCGAATCCGATCGAAGAAGCACAACACGGTCATTTCTACGAAGGTGATTGTTATATCGTGCTGAAAACGTATATCGACCCTACTGGGTCCTTGAACTGGAATATAAGTTTCTGGATTGGCCAAAAAGCGACTGTAAATCAACAAACACAATTTCTTTTCTTTGAATTGGCGTTAAAAGACGTTTCCTCTTTGGTTTCCAGTTGGATAAACGTGCCTGCGCAGCTATCCATGCAGTCAATCTGCGAAACTTCCTCGGCGCGCAGTGCAGAACTGGTCGCGAAGAGCAAACCGAGGAAAGCGAAGAATTTCTGGAGGTTTTTGACGGAAATGTCACATATTTGCAAGGCGGGAGAACCGCCAGTGGGTTTTTCACCGTGGATGAGCTTGTAAGATCCTAATTTTACCTTTCTTTATAAGAATCTGACGAAGTTTTGCGCAAACTAAAGAAATATTAATGCAAAAAGTGGATATTTGAATTAAAAACGCGATTTTCGGTGGCATTTAAAGGATGTTCCGCCACGATTGTATCGGATTCAAGGGGCGGGGCCTATTTCGCTACATTTAGAACCCGTGAACCCTGAAGCTAGTTCCCTGGACCCGAAATTCACGTTTCTGTTAGACGCCAATAAGAAAATCTTCATCTGGAACGGAAAAACTGCCAAAAATACGCTCAGATCCAAAACTAGGTAAAACTTCAATCAAAATTCAACTTCCTTTGCCTCTAATTGAAGTTTTTATTAGACTCTTAGGCGAGAAAATGAATAAAAACGAGCGAAAGAATCACGCGGAGTTAATTTCTCTGAACCAAGGCCAAGAAACGCCCGAATTTTGGAAGTTTTTAGGCGAAGAAGATGGCGAACCCCCTGAAGATCCCATTGCGGTAACAAAATACACTTTTCCTGTCAAATTCTATATTTATTAAAATTATTTTGTTTAAATAGAGCCACATGGCCTTGGATTGGACGCCTGTTCCACCCAAATTGTACCAAGTTGGGCTCGGAATGGGTTATTTAGAATTGCCGCAAGTGGAGAAGCCTAATAAGCGTTTAGAACGGCAGCTTTTGATTTCCAAGAACGTCTACATTTTCGATTGCCACACTGAAGTCTTTGTCTGGTAGAAAACGTCATTTTAAACTTGAAAAAGTGGTTAATTTTCGTTTTTCCCGTAGGATTGGCAAAAGCTCAACGCGATTGGTCCGCGCAGCAGCTTTGAAACTTTCGCAAGAGCTGTGGTCCATGATGGACCGTCCAGATTTCGCATTGGTGACCCGCGTTTCTGAAGGAAGCGAGCCCCAGATCTTCAAAACCAAATTCCATGGCTGGGATGACGTCATCGCAGTGGATTTTACGCGTACTGTGGTTTCTGTGCAGAAAACTGGCGCTAATTTGACAAAGTGGGCGCAGAGTCAACAAACCAAAGTAAATGCAGGATTAATTTCGAATTGTATTAATTATATCAATTGTATTAGTTTGAATACTTTGAATCCTATTTTCATATTTACAAATATTCGAATTTTATTCAGTATTTAATAATCACGTTATTTGTTTACTTATTTTATTTATTTATTGCTTTATTTATCAGGTGGATCTGTCGGCGTTGTTTGCTCCAAGGCAACCAGCAATGTCGGTTCAAGAAGCGCAACAATTAGAGGAAGATTGGAATGAAGATTTGGAAGCGATGGAAGCTTTCGTGCTGGAAAATCGGAAATTCGTAAGATTGCCCGAAGAAGAGCTCGGCCATTTCTATAGCGGCGAATGCTACGTGTTCTTGTGTCGGTACTGGATACCCGCAGAACTAGCCCCAGGCGAAGAACCTTCTGCGGATGAAGAAGCGCCTGAAGATGACTTTCAATGCGTGGTTTATTTCTGGCAAGGAAGGGATGCGGGCAATATGGGCTGGCTTACCTTTACCTTCAGGTTAGTGCCCTTTTTTCCGTCCTTTTGTCGAGTCATCCTTGTGTCCCGAAAAAAATGTAAAAAATTTTAATAAAAAAAAATAAAGAAAAATTTCCAAATTAATTCGGAGTTTTTGTCTTATTTTCTAGTTTGCAAAAGAAATTCGAAGCCCTTTTCGCAGGCAAGTTGGAAGTCGTCCGAACACATCAACAGCAAGAAAACCTGAAATTCATGGCGCACTTTCATCGCAAATTCCTGATCCATCAAGGCAAGAGGCCCCGCCCTAATGCCAAAATTCCTGTTCCGGCCAAAACCGAATTCTTCCACCTGCGCAGTAATGGATCCGCTCTGTGCGCTCGGTGTATTGAAGTCAAACCAGATGCTGTGCTCCTGAACTCTAGTTTCTGGTAAAAGAATAATATTCTAGATATAGAATCTCTAAATTGATTTCCTTGAAAATTGAGAAAAATTGGAGTGTTTTTGAATTTTTGATGACAATATTTTTTTATAATTTTTAGTTACCTTCTCAAAGTCCCTTTCGATGCCCAAGATAGCAAAGGGATCGTGTATATATGGATAGGGGAGAAAGCAGACCCTGAAGATATCAAATTAGCCGAAGAAATCGCCAAAGACATGTTTGATATGGTAAGGAATGCTTTTTTTCATTTTTATTTTTTTTCGTTTTTTCCGTTATTTGTCCAAAAACAACTTCGTCTCAGCATTATTCTCACCATCGTGTGGTGGCGGGGCAATTAACTTTGGCTGCTTTCCATCCGGATAGACCCAAGGAAACTACGTGCAGACAACAGATTCGAGTATTTTTCGACCTTTTCGACTACTTTTCAGCATTTTGAGACTCTTTGAAACTTTCCTCGCTTTTCCTTCGACTTTTTCTACGATTAACTTCTTCCGAGCAGCATCTATTCGTTTGTGGTGTCGAACATTAACCCTTAGTTAGCAACATTAGATCCAAAGAAGAATTGTGTGGCGATTCATGGAATTTATTTGTTTTTTTAAAGGAGGATTTTAGTCTGCAGATTTTGAACGAAGGCGAAGAACCCGATAATTTCTTTTGGGTAGCATTAGGGGGCAAGAAACCGTATGAACATGAAGCGGATTTCATGGATTATGCGAGATTGTTCCGCTGTTCGAACGAAAAAGGGTATTTTACGGTCTCGGAGAAATGTTCGGATTTCTGTCAGGTAAATTTGAATTTATTAAGGAACAGTTTGGTAATTTAAGGGATGGTTTTGGGTAGGATGAATTGGCTGATGATGATATTATGATTCTCGATAATGGCCAACAAGTCTTCCTGTGGCTTGGATCAAGGTGTAGTGAAGTTGAAGTGAAACTCGCGTACAAATCCGTACAGGTATTTATAACTTTAGTGTGTTTATTATTTAAGTTTACTTTACTTAATGCTTGTCAGAAGTTTCTTAGTGTTTATTAAGTTAGAATTACTTAGAATGTTAAAGAAAGTGTAGTTTGTTCATTGTAGTTTTGTTATCTAATTTTGGGTTTGTGTGATAGTTGGTGTTATTTTGCAGTGTATTGAACTTCGATTGTTTTCTAGGTGTATATTCAACACATGAGGGTGAAACAACCTGAACGTCCTCGTCAGTTATTCTTGACCTTGAAAGGGAAAGAAAGTAAACGTTTTACAAAGTGCTTCCATGGTTGGGGTCCTCACAAATTGCCTCCTGCGTGAATTAATTCTTTTCGTTTGCATTCGTTTAGATTTATTTATTGGAAATTTTTGTGTTTTTGGCTTCTGAATAAACACAGCGTATCTTACCAAACTTGTGCTTTTCCTTGTATCTTTATTGTTTGTGTTCAAACGAAAACGTCTTTGTATAATTTTGCACAATTTTAACTAGCTTCATTTAATGCTTTACTATACAGTACTCAAACTATTGATCACTATACGCACTTCGCAAATTGACCAATGACATTGCTTTTCCGTGGTTTCGACCAATCCTCTCGTTTCCAGGCTACGGCAACGCGACAAAAGGACTCCGTGTACCCGACACAGGACGTCGGGTACATGGAGTCCTTTCGTCGAGTCGCCCTTGTGCCTGCTTCCCAGTTGCATGAGTATAACCGGGGCTATTTGCACGTACTTCCTGTTTTATTCTCGTGTCCCGTGACCTTTCCAACTCGCTTTGCCGAAATTCCCCCAAACAACAAAACTTACAATCTGGGTACATCAAACTCCAAGAAAACAGTCTCCAAACAAGAATGTTTGTATCTTGGAAGTAATAAGATATCGATAGAACGTGCTCTTCTGACTATACAAATTTGGCTCTGACTATTGAAAATAAGTATCATGAAAATAAGTAACATAATCTGTAATGTTACTTGTATATTCCGTAAATTTTTCCCTTGGATTTGTTTTATCTCTTAACCGCAATAAAACGAAACAATCTCGGTTAGCAAAGCCTTTTCCTTTGACGTATTCTTAATAACTATACACCACCGTTTTTCCTTCTATTTGTTAGTCTCTGTAGATTTCTTGAGCAGGATTAATCATGTTTCTAAGAAACTTGACTTTTATGGTCTCTGTTTGCTTTATTATGAAAATTAAGTTAACTACTGGGACAGTGACGTTCGAGAATCATGCCTATCAAATCGATGTGGCTATAGGAGAAAATGTACCCTACGATCCCAATTTGATCGAACAGATCAAGGTAAAATTTACATTTTCATTGAAATCTGTTTAACGAAAATCTTTAAAGGCATAAATACACTTGTTTTCTAATCAGGATATGTTCACTGAAAGCTCGGAAGTCCTGTTTAAAGCTACTTACCAGAAAGCATACTTTGGGCAAGTGAATATATGGGTCCCACCTACTTGGAGCAGCCAAAAGGGAGTAAATAAGTTAAACATTTCTCTGAAGAGCAACGACTACCGGTTTGAAGATGCCGACTTACGTTTAGAACAGGAGCCTCACCCTATGCATGGCGATAACCCGTACACCCTCCAACCCCGTGGGTGTGGTGAGCCAGGACTTTACATGCACTTTACGACCAATTTTCTGAAAAATCCCCAAAAACACGGAAACCGAGGTATGTTTTGGTACAACTTATAAGCGTTAGCCATTATATGTATGTAAAAAAAGGGCGTGTTTTGGTTCATGAATGGGCGCACTACCGCTACGGAATCTTCAACGAATACAGTGATGTTGACGACGTCCAGTTCTACGTGGACTCTAACCAAAGCGTAAGATTCATTAAACATAAAAACAAAAGTTTATGAGTTCCTTAACCTTAATTTGTTAATGACAGATTAAGCCCACACTTTGTTCTAGCCATGTGAAAGGCTGGTTTTTCGAAAATGGTAACCAAAGCTGCACCAAGGATATCAATGGATACCCGACCAAAAAATGCTCCTTTTATCCTGACGAGAAAAGCAACGCCAACGAAAATATCAGTGCTTCGCTTATGAGCGTCCCCTACCTGAAAAACGTAAAAAACCCTCTACCCAAATTCCCATGAAATTAACACTCGCTTATGAAACAAAATGGGAAATATTATTCAAAATAATAATTGTAGGTAGAATTTTTCTGCAGTGATGAACACAATGACATCGCCCCTACCAAGCAAAACGAACTGTGCAATCAAGCATCTACTTGGTCCATCATAAACTCTCTCCCGGATTTCAAGTAAAAACTTATACTAGAAATAAAATTAATTAATCAATAAATAAATAAAGATCAGTCAACAAAAAAGTATAATGTCTTATGGAATGAATTAGGAACCTCAATGCAAGCACCAGTACCAATACCACTCCTACATTCCTTATTTTCCAAAGCAAAAGGCTGGAACTGAAACAAGTCGTAGTGGCTTTGGTGGACATGTCCAAAACTATGAACGAAAAACTAGAAACCGTCAAAGATTCTCTAAAGAGGTACGGAAGCTTACGTATAATAATTGTAGTAATAAAGTACGAAACATAAACTTCACAATTTTAATATTTTTTATTTCCGTCGCAAAAGTTTTGTTAAATACAGGCTACCAAGAAGCGTCGAATTCGCAGTCCTAGGCTTTTCTAGCTTGTACGGGAAAAGGGGAATGCTGCCTACGAAAGTTATACAAAATTTTGCAACTGTCGAACAGCAGACAGAAATACTTAAAAATATTGACAGCATGAGTATCGATGTAAAGTCGCAATCAAACAACTCACGCCCTACAGGACGTGCCCTGAATTCTACCCTTAAAGTAATTTAACACGTACTTTTATAACTTTAATCTGCCTTTATTTCAATGTGCGTTATACCTGTCGTTGTATTGGCGATTCTTTTTAAAATATAGTACATTAAAGACCAACTCCACAATCCGGCCAACGCTTCCGTGTTGATAATTACGGACGGTCCCACAGTACCTTACGGCCAGTATGTTGTTGACGTGATTCCCAATCTGATTACTGCTGAACTGCAAGTGAACTTCGTTGCCTTAGGCTTTGATGTCGAACCGGATTTAAAGGAAAAGGTCGATTTACAATAAACAAAATTAAGAAAATCAAGTTTCTCTATATTAATTTATCTGCTTTCTTTTATGTCTCCCCCCAGATTGCACAAACTTCTGGTGAATTGTATTCCGTGGAAGTTGCTAAAGATAACTCAATCATTAAGCTCCATCAATTAGACTCGGTTTTTCTGCAGGTTGCTTCTAGGATCGGGTCCGACCACGTTACTCTAGTAAAAGGATTAATACTCTGAATTAAACTAAAAATTAAGTAATTCGATTTTCACTCGTTAGCTTCGGGAAAATACGATAACCCTTAGAGACGAAAAACCCTTGAGTGGCTCCTTCGTGGCGGAAAAAATAGGCCAAACATCTGAAACAGACGTCTTCATTTGCGCGAAGGAGAAAAAGCAGTTTACATTAACCAGTAAGCCTAATAATAATAAAACAATTAACTGAACTCTACATTGTTGGTTAGTTTGGAACGCTACCAAAGTATTAGTCTACAGGAATTCCAGCTCGTGTCATTTTACCCGTGTGCAAATGGTATGCCTTATAAATATATGCCATATAAGATCAAATTAAGTATTCTATAATTAGATCGGGAGAATGTCTTATTCGCTAAACTACACCAAAACGGAAGGTCATGATAACTTGACTCTCTCGGTGATTATAAGCTCTCGATGTCTCAAACATCAAGTGACTCGAGACCAAGAACTTAGGTAACGAAATCTCTATATGAAGAGCTGAATGACCACACATTTTTCACCTATATATAGTCAACGGTATATTCCGCCAAATACCACATACCCAGCGGTTCCCAAAGCTTACTTGATACTCACAAAAGGTTACTATGCACCCATCATCAAAGCCGAGGTCACTTTTACGGCTTGCAGTACTGACCCCGTCAACAATTCCTGCCAAGTTTTTCAGCTGCGAGACGACGGCAAAGGTCAAAGAAAAACTGTTCCAAATAAGATTAGTTAACAATAATAATAACAGTACAGGAGTCGATAATTTTGCGAACGATGGGGTTTATTCTGCCGTCACAAATTACATAAAAAATAACGGAACGTATTCGACTTTATTTACCGTTGGTAAAGTCAATGGTACCTGCCTCATCCGACATAAAAGTAAAATAATTCCAAAAAACTCGGAGAAGTCAAATAAAATAACACACATTTCTGACCAGAAATTCCTAGAACGGGTGCACCGATCTTACCAGAATTATCAGTCGGTGAGATTTCTATTACTTCTAAAGAAAACCTGAATTTTAAAGATAAACGGAAAAAAGCTGAAAATTAAATGTGGTTCCCGTTTAGAAAACATCACAGGAGAGGCGAGAGATTCCGTGGACCCTGATACATTGACTCCGGCTCAGGACGAACCCGTTGACTCTGAAGCTGATATTTCTGCGATCTACGAAACAGAACTGGTCGATGATTTTTTTCGCGAAAGTTTCACTGGTTCTTCCCAAGTTCCCAGCTACATGGCTGTGGACAATATTAAACCAGCCTATGTTCGAGATCTCAAAGTAATGGCAATTTCCCTCAGCAAAGCTAAATCCACTCACTTAGTGGTCAGCTTAGAGTGGACGTCTTCTGGTGACGATGAATTCGAAGGCATCGGTAAAAAGAAAAGAAAAGCCTTTCGATTTAACAAATGAAGAGTACGTGGTATAATCTCATTATGCTCTTTTTCATGGGTTAGCTGATTTCATTGAAATACATTACGCCTACAGTCCGAATCTCAGACAGAACTTTGAACAAGGCACAGTAATTACGGCTGCTGATCTCCAAGAAGGCGGGTCATTAAATCCTCAGGAGCCTCGAACGAAGCATTCATTGAAGATTGAAGTCAAGGTAAACAAACTAAATAATAAATAGAAAAAAAAACTTTTTCTTTGAATATTTACTTACAACCCCTTAGCATGCAGACCAGCAAGATGAGAGCATGGCCTTTGTAACGTACTTTGTGGTCCAAACGTGCGACAAAGCTCGCAACTGTGAAAAATCGAACGTCGCCATGTCTTATTTGAAAATAGTCCACACCAACAGTCTAATAGTGACTGGAGTTGGCATCTCTTCGGGAACTTTGACGCTTTTAGCCGTCTTTGGGATCATATTTATCCTGGGGGTCTCCCTCGCGATCCTGAAAATTGTTCGCTGCCAGCAAGACAGGTCTCATATTAAGGTATCCAATCGTTTTTTTTTACGGAAAAATTTGGCTTTCATTTCGATTTGATTCCAATTTTCTTCGTTTATCCGAATATTATTTGGCGGGAAAACAGGATAAAGACACCGACAACGATTTCGGCAGTAATTTCTTCACCTCTAAAGGCAACACTTACACAAATTACTCCAGTGGTAGCGACGAAGAAACAGAAGCGGCCGCACAAGCTGCAGCGGTGGCCCAAGTTATCGAAAAAGCGACAAAGAAACGCGGCAAGAAAAATCCCCTTCATCAATCCAATTCTTTGTTAACGGTAGATGAGACTCGTCTGTGATTTAAATTCCTTCCTTGTCAACGTTTCCTGACTAATTTAGTGTATACTTTTTCTGTGGTTTAAAACTTTTTATGTTTCCATTACTTTAAACTTTCCCTTTCGATTTTTGCATCCACCCTCAGTCTTTTTTACCATTACATTACTCAAAAAATGTGAAGCATTATGTATAAAATAATCCATTTAGAAAAGGCTTTTGATATCGATGCGTACGCTTTTATCTCATCTGTATTGGTTTTGTTCGAACGAAAACGTCTTTGTACAATTTTGCACAGTTTAACTAGCTTAATTTAACTACTGTACATTTTGCGACTTGTGTTTAATCATGACAAGTCTGGTAAAGAGAGCATGAAGAGTCAATCTATAACCTGGAAAAAATAAAAAAAAAATAGATTAGGGTTAAGGGTATATATTAGAGTCAGAGGTTTCTGGTTTGGGATGGATCTGGAAAGTTTATTACCTTTAAAAAAGGGAGATTTAAGATTTAGTCATCATCGTCATCGGACGGGACAAACAAATCGTTTTCTTCGAGGAAATTCGCCATAAATTTGCTGATATTGGCACCGATAAATATGCCCGCAGAAACGGTCAAAAGAACGCCCACTAATCCGAATGGTTGCTGTTGGGGTTTTTCATGAAAAGCGCCTGATTCACTGGTTACTGCAGTTCGACTCTGCAGTAATGGAAGGCGTGAAACACCGGTTTGACAAGAAGGAATTTGGGCTAAACGTTTTATTAAATGGGTTGCCATTGAACCGAAAATCCGTGCGTTTGTTATTGACTTTTAGGAGAGAAAAACAAGACAATTTCAATTATTTTCGAGCTTTACCGTTAGATGTCGTTGGTGCATTTTTACTTCCATTTATTTTGAGAAGGCTCCTGATCGAATTTAATAAAATTGGGACTAATTTAGGAACATTTAATGATACATTAATTTATGAGCACATAAATTCTTACTTAAATATTTATATTCCGGTCTTACTGTAGCTTCTGAATTCATTAAGGAACTTGCACATACAAAATTAAATACAAATTGGCATGTTTCCCCAACAATTCTCATAAAACAGAGATTATGGATACCGATTATCATTATATGAAATTGGCTTAAATTGTTTTGTAATTTAATTTAAAATTATCTTGAGTCTTACATAAATAGGTTTATTTTTCGTTTCCAAAACTGTCGCTAGAAGCGACTACACAAAATTTCGGAGTGCTACTTCTTGCTCTTTAGTCCCTTGTAAAAGACGCGCCTTAAATCGTTTGTTTTGATCCTGTAAAATAAGCCCTACACGAATAATATTTATGGTACGCTTATAAACTCTTTAACATGGGACAACGCAGGACAGAAACGCCAGTTTTAAAGTGCCGACCGAGTTATGACGGAGTATTCCATCTGCTGGTAATTTATTTTCACGTTTCAGTTTTATTTATGTTCAAATTAATTCACGTTACTCCTTAATTTAATATAATGTAAATCTAAATGGAAAGTTATTTAAATCTATTTTTTTAGGTTCTTGGTGAATCCAATGAATGTATACAGTTCCTTAAAGTCGCCGAAAAGTTCTTCGAGAAGGAGAAACCATACATTAAATTCAAGTTCCATATGGCAGACCATTTATCCGCCAACATGGTCGCAAACTTGCAACTGCAAGACCTCTCCATTTCCTGCATAGTCATGCTCATGAACCCTGCATTACCCCATTACATACGCAGTAACCTCCTAAATATCGAGTGCTTAGACATGCTGTTCTTTTCCTATGGAAGAGTGTTTCTCATACAAGTTAAAACGCCCGACAAACCTGACGTTCACATCAAAGAAAGCATTGAAAGATTCAGTTTGCTCTACAACTTGGAGATTTATTACAGCAGATTCTCTGTAAGCACAATAACTATACTTCAAATCTTTTCTGAGCCCTTAAAACTTCTAATCTTTTCTTGTTTCAACAGATTGCAGCCAGTATTTCATTCGCAACCAGAGCTGTTTTGAAGCTGGGACTTATTGCAGCTAGTTTTGAATCCGGTATTTTGCCTCGTAATTATCGAACAGCCGAACTTCAATTAGAAGAGACTGAAATGACTCGAATGCGTACACCTCATCCTTTCACTCAAGACGATGAGTAAAATAAAAATAAAACTCTTATTTCCCCGTTTTAAGTTACTTGACAATGTATTTACTTGAAGCAAAGGGACCAGTAATGTTGCTGTATATAAACACGACGGTAAAACAAACAATTACTACATTTCAACCCAAAATAGGAATAATTTTTAACGAAAATTTGGCGTTTTGTAAGTAGTGGGACTAGTAATTGCACTAGAGTAAACTCTTCATCGCGACACAAGCGCCCATAGCTGCATCAACTACTTCGCTTAGTTCGAATTGTAACGGAAATTGATCTTTGACGGCCTTCTGAAGTAAAACGTTCTTTAATAACGCACTTCCCGTGCCCAAAATTCTATCTATTCCATGCGTTTGGAGCATCGAAAGGGGCATCATACTATTTTTTTAAATACATAGTTTTATGAACATTCCTATTAAATTTTAAAAATTTACTCGTGAAGATTTTGGATAACTCCATGGCTTATGGCTAATGTGACGTTTCCCAAGTCCATATTATCCTGACGTATGTTTCCAACTGATGCTCCGGTCTTTTCGAGATGTCTTTCACCGAATAATGTCGGATGGATATCCATTAAAGAAACGTCCCCAGGTTGTTCTACTGCAAGGGTTAAGATCCGGTCCCAAACTCGAGCTAGAATGCAAGGCAAACAAGTAATTTAGACGGTTTATAACGGTAAAATAAAAAAGTTAAGGCCACGGTGTAGTTAAAATAGTTGATCTTTTTTTGTCAAAAGATGGCATTGATGTTATACCCCTATTTCATGGGAATTACGCAACTTGAAACAAAACTTCGATTACATCGTTAAATTTCTTTTAAATTTCTATTTCAAGTTGCATAATTCCAATGATATCGGGGTATGACATCACTGCTATCTTTTGACAAAAAAGATCAACTACTTGAACTACACCGTGGCCTTAATGGCTCAATTTTAAAAGTTGCTCACCTTGCGGTACCTGGTGACCAAACTCTAGCAGCCATTGTTGCAACAATCGAACAAACGAGGCTAAAACATTCCCACCATTCAAAGAAGCAGCTACGGCCAAATAACGCCCATCAAAATACGGAAAATATTCAACGGCTCCTTTTCCTGAACCCGGAATATAAACAAAAAACTATACAAATATTCGGACATTATTTCAAAATCACTTTCAAAATTCGGAGCGAAGGTCTGTGGCATAATAAACGATAATTGCGCAGATGTGGATATGTTTAAAATTGCATCGGTTTCCTGGGAAATAGTCGATAAAACCGAACACTGCATATCGCCTAACGCGACACCTAAGAAAACATCCATTAATTACTGTTTAATTACCAACTACGAAATAATAACAGTATGAAATTTCTTAACAAGCTATACAGACAAAAAAAGAATTCTTGAAAAGAATTCAAAGGAATTAATGGCGAGTTTGCATGTAATAAGCCGCATACCAACAGGAATGCCGGCTGGGAGGCCACACCAGGGCGTGGCTAAATGTCCAGCAGTATCTCCAGGCTCGAGTATAGTTTTGGGTAGGAGGTGTACTGGAAATTGAGCGTTTTGTAAAAGTTCCAAGTTCCATTCCCCGCTTTGGGTGTCAAAATAGCCCCATGAAGCGGCATTCTGAACGCTCATCACAGTTTCGGGGAGGTTACATAGCATCGCTACCAGGTAATCTTGAATAGTTCCGGCTTGATTGAAGGGTTTGAGCTTGTCAGGTTGATTGAGCTGCTTCCAGAATAACGTAGCGCAACCGTAGCCGGAGGCTACTCTTAAATGGGAATGCGGTTGAGGTAGCTGAGCAAGGAATTGAGCATCGCAACGGCCATCTTGCCAAGTATATAAATGGGAAACAGGTCCCACATCAAATCGGTCCCGGTCGCCTTTGCTCCAGCCAGTTTCTGAGCTCCAAAGCATCACACCGTGCATTTGTCCTGAGATTCCTATGCCTTGGACGGCTTTTAAGTGCTCTTTAGGAAGCCGATTGACGCATGCTTGGACTGCCGCAATGATTTTTGGCACGTCTTGCTTACTCCCTTCGCAACCGACCTCCGAAGGGACAATAGCCTGAGTATCTTTAGCTTGGCGAGCAATAATCTTGTTCGTCAGACTGTCAAACAAGCAGGTTTTCACGGAGGTGGTCCCCAAATCGATTCCCAGCAAGATACCCATAATTTTTACCTAGAATAAAAGGAATTAATGCTAAAAAGAAGTCTATCATGATCCTATTTCTGGATTGAAGTACGGTACGTACTTTCGAAACCCGAATTTTCGTTAAGCGGAATTTATGTTAAACCGAATTTTACAGGCTAGAATTTTACTACTGTATGCTGAAGTTAATACAAAATGCATAGGAGAATTACTAACTTTGGGTATAATGTAATTGGAAATCCGACAATCAGTTGGCGTTGTTTTTCTTATTCCGGGCTGAGGTTACGTGACTATACGTGGGCGATTTTGTTTTTGTGTTTACGCGCTTCTTTTTGACGACATGAACTTTCCTAAAACATGGAAAGATACGATAATTAGTTTTTAAAGACAAACAAGTTGCAGAATTTAGTTATATCATACTTTGTGCGGAAGAAAACCGCGCACTCAGTTGTTCCGTGTTTTGGTTCGAACACCTGATTTTTGCCGTATTCCGGAAAGCGAACCGCAGAAGAATGCTAGCGATTCACAAATTGCTGATAGTACACACTTACACCCTTCAATAACAGGAGTGACGGATTTACTGAAACTGAACCTGGAAGTCGCACACAGCTCTTATGGCCAGCGCGCTTTTTAGGCGTTCTTAAACCATACGTCCGAAGGAATCGATCCTTTTTCACTGCTGGGAGTGATGACCCAAATTATTCGGGCATCGAGCCATTTCTTGCGGGGTTTTTTTCCATCCAGCCAGATTTGTTATGCCAAAATTCTAGGATAAGTTGTGGAAAATTACTTAATTACGTTTTGCGTCCAACAGATTTGTTTGCACGCCGATTTGCATGAAACTTAATGCCAAAATTTTTAGAGTAAGCTCCTCTATATTACTATTACCATGTATAAGCACTTCGTCGAACATGTTGCTACTTATTTATAGCGATTTTCACTAGCAACTCTGAGAGTGAGAGAGAGTGCCACTCTACTCTGGCAAAGTGTACTCCGAAACTGCAGATTCGCCGTGAGATCTCGGATTCGTTACTCCCAGTGGAGGGCGTCGGTAATTTTAGGAATAAACGGCAGCCATACTTGTTTACACTTTTACGCTTGGATCCATGTTTCCCGCGCTAACGAACGCACTCTCGATAACCTACTCCCGACTTCAAAGACGCAGTAACCGAGAGTACTCTTTTTGACTCGAAACGGAGTGAGATTCCCAGTGAAGGGCGTCAACAAGAGTAACTCCTAATCTGGCTGGCTCAGTGAAAGACGCCGCCGCTACTCGGAGTAAAAAAGAGTACTCGCGTACTCTTAGCCAGTGAAAATCGCTATTAATAAAATACTTTAACTTCAAAGAAATACAAATTTAACCCCAAATAAATTGTTTATTTATAATAATAAATACATTTATACAATTCGAAGATTTATAATGCTAACAATTAGCAAACATCAATTTCGCATTTTTCCGGGAAGTTCGGGTCTGAAAATAGATGGCGTTAGTGTCGAATAGTGGCGTCAGTGCAAACTTTTCTATCCAGTGTTGGCGCCATACCAGATGCTCCTTGAACTCGATTATTAGCTGGGCAAGTTCTTAAAGAGCAATAGCCACCAAAAAACAACTTTGTCTTATAATAAGGAGTAAAAAAGGTAGTTTCTAGTTCTATGTGTCTTTTTATCATACGCTAAAACTAAAACTAGATAATAAGAAGTCCTAACTTTCAAACGGGGCATATTTGCCATTGGCCAGCGCGGTCACGTGGGCCCCGTGACGTAGTGTCCGGCCACTATGCCAGTTTGAGCCATAGAGGAACCATGAACTTACCGAACACAAACCGTGAACCACGAACACGAACCGCGAACACGAACAGGTCAGCCTGCAGTGTTCCAGCCGGACGCTACGTCATAGCTCTCGTGGCGGGAAAATACCAAAATTTAGCAAGTCAATAACTCGGGAACGGCTAGTCATAAAAATTTGAAACAAATTTTCCCGTTCTTAGAATAATGTGTACAATAAGAATTCGTCCAAATATCAATATGCTATGTCGTTGGCTATTGCCCTTTAAGGACTTGAATTTGGGGGGGCTTCTTTTATTATTTAACCTTCGCTTGGCTATGGGCCCCCCCAAGCCAGATGGCAAGGTATTATCTGCTCGAGGGCAGAGGTCTCTCCGGGTACCATCCGGGTCAATGTGGCCCACTTTAGCGACTAGAAGTCTCGAAAAGTGAATAGCCAAAGATTCCCCAGCTCTAAGGCAACCACCCCTTGTACACTTTGAAAACCCTTGTACACTTTGAAAACCCTTGTACACTCTGAAGTCTTGAATACCGCGATCTTGAATCTTGAAGTCTTGAACCGCGGTCTTGAGATCTGCCACCTATTGACTCTTGTCTGAATGCAAAGCCGCCTGAATCCATTCTTGTCAGCTCCAATCCTGAAGCGGAAGAAGCTACCATTCTAAAGCGTGACCCTTGGAAGTGTACAAAATTAAAAATGTAACAGAAACCAAACTGCATGTTAGTCTGCTTTGACGCATATCTTGGAAGTGCCTAAGTAATCCTGCGATCGATCGTTGGCTGACTTCAAAATAGGCAACTATTTGCTTGCCTGCTTAATGAATATTAAAAAACTTTCATATGTAAATTTGAAGTATTACTACGATTTACTCCGAAGCTCCCCGAGCCGAGACCTTTAAATTTAAGTCAGGTTCGGAAGCAGATGTTGACCTCTTGGCGCAGGACTGCGTCCTCTTCACCTTCATGTTAACTTAACCCCGAAAACTGTAAGAAAATTGAAACACATCAGTATCACGTAACTTAACACGTCAATCAAAGCATAAATAGGCATCCCGGATATGCCCGGTTTGACTTTAAATGACCTATGGAATACAGAGGAAGTATAGCAGTGAGTAAAATACGGAAAATGTTTACCTTTCCAAAGGAAAAAAAGACTCATTTTTCGCCGTTGTTGCTGGGCACAGCAGGGGAGAATAGACGAAGAATCGCCAAATACAAAAGTGATACCACACTTATCGCGCGCACTTGAATTGATTCCAGGTTTCGAAGATTAACACTTAATCCGATTGGTAATGTTTAGCTTACTATGTTATAAAACTTAACTACTATAGCTTTATATCATCGCTATATACCAGCTTAAGTAACATAGCTGAAAAAAAGGCACATCTGCACTGACTGCTGGATGGCAAGCAACTGGCGTTTATATAGGGGTGCTTCAGGATGCACTTCGGTTCAGCGGGCAAAAAAACTTGTGAATCCGTTCTCTTGAACTTGTTCAGGCACGTTTTGGAGTTCATGCGAAATATGCTATTTTCACGATTTTATAACAGAAAACTTCTGAAGGAGCTTATATGAGTGTTTTTCTGGTTTTAACCAACGGGATTAGACATTATAATAACTAAGCCTTTAAGGCATTAAGAATAGTTATAAGATAAAATATACAAATTCATAAATCGGTGCTTGAAATTTGGGGAACTAAATATTAAAAAATTTATTTAGTATAAATACTGTAGTATTTAGAATAACTCGTGCATTTACTGAGCATTAAATACGCAATGAACTTAATTTAAAATTGAATTCAAAGTCAGGATTCGGTTTTCAATTCATAATCTCAAACCAAACCAATGTGAAAAGAGTTACGGCTAGCGAGGTTTTAGCCACGCCTCATGTAGGAGGGTGACGCTTAGGGTCGGGACGTTCAACACTACAAGGGAGCTTTATTGATGTTTTGATAACAAACTCTTGAAACTCATTCACTTGAATCTAATGGAATAATGTTGTCCCAAGTAGATTCTATAGATGTTTTGCTCGAGAAAGCAGTTAGGGAATTTGAAAATCGCTTTAATGCGAAACCAAATGTAGCGGTGGCCGCTCCAGGCCGCGTTAACTTGATAGGCGATCATGTGGACTACAACGAAGGCTTCGTCATGCCCATGGTACTTAAGTCTTAATTAATTAATTAAATAAATTCACCCGAAATTAACTGTAGCTTGTTATGTTATATAGGCACTCCCTATGGTTACATTAGCAGTAGGGAGACCGAATGGGTTGTATGAGTGCAGGATTGTCACCATATCGAATAGTCCAGGCACCGATATGCCCCACGAAACGACTTTTTCCTTGGCTGCCTTAACTCCCGGCTTCCCTAAATGGGCTAATTACGTCAAGGGCGTAGTAGCTAAATTTCATAGTAAATATTGAACTAAATTTCGTTTATTTTTGCTAAAAAAAGCTTTATTATTACAGATCCAAGCTCAGTTAGCTGCTTTGACGCAGTTTTTATATCTTCTGTACCTGTTGGAGCTGGTTTATCAAGTAGTGCAGCCTTGGAAGTATGCACATATACTTTATTGGAAGCCTTAACACGTAACCCTAGTAAAAGGTACGATTCCAAACAAATAAAACGTCGGTTTTAAAATATTTAACCAGAAATTTATTGAAAGGGCAGAAGAATATGTTTTAATGCGTCGTAAAATTCGCAATTTTACTTTGAATTAATTAGAATTTGTAATTATTCCAGTTTGGAGGAGAAAGCCTTAGCTTGCCAAGCAGCTGAACATGAATATGCATCGGTTCCTTGTGGAATAATGGATCAAATGATATCCGTTAAAGGTCGAGCTGACCACGCCCTCCTGATCGACTGCCAGTCCTTAGAAACTAAAGGTGTGCCCTTAACACTGCCCAATATCGCGGTTCTTATTATCGATTCTGGGGTTCGCCATCAATTAAGTGGCTCGGAATATCCCTTACGAAGAGGCCAGTGTGAGAAAGCTGCTCGAACCATGAACGTGCCTTCCTTACGGCACGTTTCAATCGAATTACTGCAAAGTAGTTATATTACTTCAATTTATTGTTTCTTAAGGATGATTTTTAACCTTTTTTCGATAGATTCGAAAGGTTTATTGGATGAAGAAACGTTCAGAAGGGCGCTACATGTGGTCCAAGAAATCGAATACACTCGTCAAGCAGCTGAAGCCGCCCAAAATGGGGATATGGCATCCATGGGCAAGTTAATGAACTTAAGCCACGCATCACTTAGGTAAGCTGATGAAATTTCGTAAATTCTGCAGGAAAAATTCGATTTTTCCCCCTAATTTTGTTTTTCTGGCGGTTTTTTAAAGAATTTTTTCATTAAATGAATCATTATAGACTTAACATTAGTCTCTTAATTTACTGCAGTCATTTCAAAAAGAAAAAAAAACTCTTTATAAAAACTAATTGGTGCTATATCTTTTAGGGATTTGTATAATGTTTCTTGCCCAGAAGTGGACGCATTAGTCAACGCAGCGAATAACTGCGAAGGAGTTTTGGGATCCAGGATGACTGGAGCAGGATTTGGAGGGTGTGCAGTAGCTCTGGTACTGAAACCTTTATGAAATAGCAAATTTTAATAGAATTTTTGTGCTTAGGTTAGGGAAGATTGTATAACTAGCACTGTGCAACGTATTCAGGCCCAGAATCCTACTACCAAAGCTACTTTCTACGTCTGTCGAGCAGCGAGTGGAGCTCAGGAACTTTCTTTATAAGGATATTCAAGGATTATGTAGCAATAAGTTTCGTTGCAAACTTAAACATTTTAATTATGGGACCAAAGCACCTGAGTCAATGAATTGGGGAAATTAAAATAAATTAGTAACTTTGAAAATAACACATTATTCAATAAGCTAAGAGCAAAATAATAACGAAAAAAAGATTTTGTACAAGAATTTATTCACATTAAGTACACAAGCAAGTAATACTGATCACTTTATAACATACTTCGCTCTCCGGATTTCTTCCATTAGTTGCGTGGCCTTCTCTTCCCTAAAAAATACGAACAATAAAATACAGATAAAATATTATTATTTTAAATAGAAATCGTTAATAAAATGAATTATTACCATGGAAATCAGAATTATGTATAACTAGTATACGTCGATTAAATTAAGAACTAAATAATAATAAAATATAATAATAAAAATGATACTTAAATAATATGTCGATTAAATCCCGATTTGTGATTTCTTTAATTAAATTAATTATTTTTGATGAACTATTTATTTTTAATTGAATTATTTCGATTAATTTCCGACTGAAATTGTGACTTAATTGCAACTTAAATTAGCATTAAGTTACGCATTGGTTAGGGTTAGAAGTAGAGTGGGAAATTTACTTGAGAAATTGTCGGTGTTCTCGTCTTTGCATCAAACGCTGTAAGGCTAATTGCATTTCTTGGTTCAGTTCTTGCTTTAGTTGTTTTCTCAGCCTTCGAACCTCACTTTCCACTTCCCTTCTCTCCCTCTCATCCTTCCCGGCCTCTTCTGTCAGTTCCTGTCCCCACCTTTTGACCTTTTCGCGGTAGTCTTCGCCTATTTTCTCCAATTTCCCCTTTACTTGCTCATCCACTTGCTTCCTAACCGTCCGTTTCTCTTTCTGCTCTTCCAAAACCGCCTGTTTTCGCGCTTTTCCCACGGCTCTCCCCAAATTCAACACTCTCTGCTGGTCCACGCTCAAATGCTTGACTCGTTGGGCATGTAACACCTTTTGCGCAGCTGCTGCAGCAGCTTGAGCTTGAATCTTGCTCGCTTTTCTGCGATGTAAACTGTTTTTGGCCGCGAATTTCAAACTCGTCATGTTCTGATGCTCTTTGTGGCGCTGAATTGCAGATTTCTGCTTCAGATGAAGGTCTGTCAGCTTAAGGCACTCGTTAATAAGGTTTGAAACCTAAAAAACACCAAATTGTTAAAAAAAATTAACCCTTTCGAAGGAAAAATAATAAAATACTTGTTTGTGGACAGTCGAAGGCTTTTCTCGCATCAAACTCAACAAGGTTTTCTCCTGCTGCCATTGCTGTTTATCCCATAATCTTTGCGTATCAGGCGTAATGACAGTATTCAACTCATTTAAGAAGAAATGGAGTAACGACGAGTCATTCTTGGGTTTCGCTGGCTTACGACGTGAAGGAGAGGCAGCTAGTATTTAAAACAGATACATAATAAGCGAAATTTGTAGCAATTAGTGAAATAATGCAATTTACTTTTACTTAATGATTGAATTTTGACGTTTTTCTCGACTTGATTCTCAGTTTTGATTTTTTCAAGACCTTCACTTCGAGAAGAGTCGTAATCCTTGCGTAGTTCAGTAAAACTAGGTAATTCTTTAGGCGATTTGATCTTTATTTTCAGGCGATGGACTGCCAGGACTTTCTTGCGATTTTTGGTAGCTTTCTTTGGAGCTTTATCACGTTTACGAGGCTTGGGAGCATCGACTTCATCCCTGAAAGATTCAGGAGCTGTAAGCAGCTCAGGTGAAGGTAAAGATTGGAGCCAGGCAGCAACTTTTGCTGAACTTGAGGCGTTAATTTGGGAACGTTCGGTTAATTCTTTGGATGATTTATTATTATTTTGACTTTGATTTCGTGACACGTTCTTTTGGGCAAGAATCTCAGCCCAAGTAATCGAACGTGAGGTGGAGCTTATAAGCTGTTCATTAGGCGAAGAAGTGATTAGCTTCGTTTCTGCCCATGCACGAAGTTTTGCTCCTAAACGAAGAAAAATATACTTATTAATTTAGCTTCTTAATGACTTAAAAACAAGACTTAAAACACTTACGAGTAGCTGAAGCGTTAGTTCCTTCCACTGCCATTATATATTTTTAAACCTCTTTAATTAGCTTAATTAATGTCTCCAAAACGCTTGTTAAAATCTCCCAAAATTGTATTTTCAAAATTCATTTTCAAGCGTCACTTTGTTTACGAACACAACAAAAAGTAACAAGGTTTAGCCTTAGATGGCGTTGGTTGTCATCCAATCTAGCGCTGGAAAGGAGTACCTAGTAGTCGGCAGTTGACTGGAGTGCAAGTATTCTACCATGGCATCGGTAAAAGACACTGCCGTGTTTTTCAGTGAAGGCAATGTAAAACAGTACGAATTTGTGTTAACTTTATATCCAGAAGCCCTTAAACTGAAAGCGCAAGAGAAAAACAAGAAACCCGAGGAGCTTATGAAGTTGGATACTTGGTAAGTTTGCCCTCAAGTTTGACAACGTTTTTCAAGGTCCCAGCGTCCTGATAAAGGACTATGTGAGCCAGGGCCAAAGTAGCGCGAGTTAAGCCGGCTAAGGACCCTCTCCCCCAGCCAGCGTTTTTGGTCAATGACCGGGGCCAAACGCTAGCGATCGAACAAAGGCGAGCCAAGCCCTGTTTCCAGCAAGGGGGCAGAAGGAAGGGTAGGCAGCTGGGTTCTTTCTTTTCGCCGGGCTCCCCGTTATCGCTGGGCCGTGTGCTACATACTTACCTCTTCACCCGGTTGAGTGACCGGGACAACTGAGCGATTGCAATGCAATGCCGACCGGGATATTTGCGGGAGATCGCTCTTGGTGCGCTGCGCCACTTTTTAAAGCGTTTGTTAAAAAAGAGCGGGCACACTTTTGAATGAGCGTTTTCCTGCAAATACAATTCGAGTTAGAGTATTTCTTTAGGTTAGTAGGGGAGGGGGACAGACAAGGAGCCGGAGAAGCCATGCTAAAGCCGGGCCTGGCTTTGGCCACGCCCCGGCTACGTTATGGATCGAATGTTTATTTTCGTCTCGTTCGGGGGTTTTATTTTGAATTTATTTTCGGATGCACGGGATAAAAATATCGTCGGTTTGAGGTTCGGAATGTGGATGAGTATTTATTGATTTTTTTCCCTTTTCTTGGGGGTCAACAGGTACCAAGAAGAATTGCCCAAGAAAATTAAAGCGAGAGGAAAAGACGCCCATTTAACTCACGATGAATTGGTTCAAACGATGAAATGGAAACTGATGGTAATTATCAAGATTTCGTTCGGTTTAGGGAGGTTCTTCATAGGGGGGTTTTATGTACTATTGGTATTAGTTGTGGCAAATATCGATTTTGTAGAAGATTATCGAACTAACGGTATTATATATTCTAGAACAATATTAACAAAAATTCTATAATTATTTGGCGATTTTCCTTCCTCTTAGGAATTTCGTTTCCTCAGTAAGTTAGCTGGGAATATTCCTGACATTGTAGACTAGTCAACGCAATATTTATTTGGAGCTTTTAGAGATGGTAGAAGCTTTGCTATGAAGCTCCTTGGAACTTTGTGGAGGCTTAACATGGGATAATGGCGGGGGCGCTTTTGAAGAAGTTTAACTTTTTGTTTTTTAAATCGAGTTGATAGTAATCTAGGGGATGTAAAAGCTTGTTGGAGGCTGTTTCGTTTTTCAAATTCACGTTAGTTTAAGTTTGTAGTATTGAAACTACGGATGCGGTCTATTGTTCCTTCTACAAAGTTTCTTGTGACGATTTTATATACGAAGATTCATATTCAAAGAAATTTAAGAAATTTTTAACAAACTCTTCCATAATTGTGGTGATGATTATGTAGAGAACAAAGATACAGACTATATTATCGTTGTGCGATGAGGGTTTTTGCTTTTATGAATTTGAATCTTCTACTCGGTCTTAATCGTAACACAAGGAAGCACGCTTGTAAATAACTTAATGATAGAGTCGGTCTATTTTATCTTTTTTATGAACTTCATACCTCTATTATAATAAGTTAACTGTATATAATTTACTGTTCATATATTCATGGCGTAATTGCCCCAATTAGTTTGTAATAATATACGGGATACTAAATCATAATGTTCTGAAATGCGAATAACGACTTTGTGAAATAATATCTGGCTTCCCAAACTGACACTTGAAACTCTAGCGTGGAACCTGGCGCCCACGTTTGCAACAATTAGTAATACTCAACACTCCTCGCGCGGTCATGACCGAAACTAAGAAAGGCATCAGAAAACTCTGCGTCAAGAATGATTTGGAGCAAGCCTTAGCAGCTTTGGGCAACCTAAAAGGCGTAGGACCTGCTACAGCTTCAGGTTAGCCAACTCAATCAAAACCAAACAACCAAAAACACAAAATGTTTTTGGTCAATAAGTGATTTATTTTTCATTGCGAGTCGTTTGGGACACCGGAGGCTTTTCCAATTTCGTTTTCCCCATTCCTGGAACCTTTGTTTTTATGAATCTCACAAAACAATTAGACCTTTAAAAATCCCTACTGAAACCTTTTTTCAAAGTTAAAATGCTAATAAAGATCCACTGTTAACCCCAAAAATCCATAATATTTTGTTACAGAAAGGCAAACATTACCCCCATTTGACCAACCTCATAAAAATCAACACGCCGCGGGCTGTCATGGTCGAAACGAAGAAAGCCTTGAAGAAATTACCCAATTTGGACTCTGCTATTACTGCCTTATCCAACATGAAAGGTGTAGGCACAACAATGGCATCAGGTAACCCCTAATAGGATCCCATCTCACTCCCTCAAGGGTTACAAGTTTTGCAAAAGCACGCGAAATCTGTTTTTTTACCCTCCAATTACGTTCCTCCGGTGTTCTAATCGTTTTTTGAATATTTTGGCGGGAAACTTTTCTAACGGCTAAAATTTTCGAATATTGTGTAGCGGTTTTGGCAGCGGCAGCACCCGAATTGGCGCCATACATGGCAGACGAATGTTTACTCTCCATTCCGGACTTCGAAGGCATTGATTATACTACCAAAGAATACCTCAAATTTGTACAACACATTCGCGGGGCGGCTGAGCGGCTTAACACCGAAGAACAGACCAATGGAACTAGTTCGCCTTCGCCCACCCCCAATTGGACCCCTCATAGGGTGGAAATGGCCCTCTGGGCCCATTTCATCCTCCGGAAGCTCCAACCTACGCTGCTGGACGACATGCCAGGTTTGAGCAAAGAAAATGGTGACGCCACCAAAAATCACAACGGCGCCAACAATGGCGACGCGGTGGGATCCACTTTACCCGCTGCTACGCCGGCACAGGGCGAAGCGGATGTGCCTGAATCAGCCGAATCCAGTCGTGCTGCTTACAGCGATGATTCGAATGACTTCAGGTCCACTGCCGCCGTCGTGCCAGAAGATTCTGACGCCACCTACGATTCAGTCTTAGGTAATTGATGCGTTATATAGTTATAAAACATTGTCTTTTGGTTCATGCTTACTGCTTTCCTATGGTTCGACGCGCGTTTTAGCCAGAATTCCCAAGCTCCAGTCGCAAGTTTAACCCTTGTTTGTGTTTATACTCACTTTCGTTCCTCAAGATCCTGACCTCGCCTAGTAACCTTGCATTCCTCGCTTGTTGGTCACTAACACAGTATAGAGGTTTTCACAGTATGCTAACAGGGCTATCTTCCAATGTTAAGGTTTTCTGACGACCTTCTCGGTCCCCAGAGTAATATTCAGGTAAAAGGCCAGAAAACCAAAGGGTACATTCGCAAACCTCCCAGTGCAGTTCAAAAAAGGTCACGACGATTTACAAAGCGCGCGTTGCCGGTAGGACCCTACGTCAGCCCAAAACTCCCTAGAGTGCCCGAGAGAAAGGTCACCAGTCCCCCGTTTTGTGAATGTTTTGTTCTCTTCTCGAACCCTTTTTCTAGTAGATTAGGAATGCCTACATGGGGGTACATGGGCCACAGTCTGGGAATCCATCCCCCATATAAGCCTTCGTACCCTCACATCCTCTTGGGACCGAGAGATTTGTCAGAAAACCTTAACATTGGAAGGATACCCCTGTTACCATACTGTGTAAACCTCTATACTGTGGTCACTAACCTCGTATACCGGACATTTGGCGTTTGCACAGGCACTCAACATAAACTTAGAAGTCCAGGAATGCACTTATTTGGCGTCAAATTCTCTTGAGTTTGCAAGAATGAGCCGTATACCTAAATTAGACGGGACGCTAATGTCAATGAAAAGTTAATCGAGCTCAAGGGAGTCCAGACCTTAGTTCAGTACTACATTGGTTTTATATACTGTGGTCCAAACTTTAGTCGCGTTCGTTTTGAACCTTCAAAAGATAAGCTAAGCTAATTCCAATTAAAGTCCCATGTAGACAACTTAATGCTCATTAAGTTAAGCACAAGTTGACAAGTAAGCATATTCCGTCTAGCCTAGATACTAGTTTGATGAAATTATCATTACTTTACACAAAACTGCAGTAATTTGTACTTGTACGTTTGTCGTTGTAAGGGTTAGCAAGAAGTATTGCATAGGAAGAGTTATTTTATACGAGTACTCATAGACAGCAGAAATAGGAAGAAATGGTCAGGAGTACGCAGATATAGGCTTCAGTCTGCAAGTACCGTTTATAATCAGGTCTTAGATTGTACAGTTTGTTCCAGAAAGAATCAGAAAAAGTGAAATAAGAATGCAAAATGCGATTCAAATCGATTCAAATACGATTCTCATCGGAAGAAATAAGCAGCAGTGTACTCAGATTTGGCGCAAGTAGTGTTAGTTTCGGAGACCTGCATCATTAGTTAGATAGCAAAATTTTTTTGCAGATTTTTTTTTAAAAGTATTTCTTAAACGAAGAAATGGACTTGCAAAATAGTACTAAATTAAGAGTAATTTAGAGTTCTTGTGATTAATAATATGTTTTGTAGGCGTGGCATCTGAGGATTGCAGTCGAGAACCAGCAGATGACATCAACACAAACGATTCATGGGTAGCCAATGGGACGCCTGCTCTAGGTCCTGATCCCGAAGCCGCGCCCACGTCCACCCCTGCAGCAGCCGTTGCCTCTTTGGCGCCGATAGAATCTACGGATGACGTTGAAGACCCTCCTCTCAAGAAAGTGCGTTTAGAGCAGCCAGCTGAGCCCTCAGTCGACGCATAACTAGCTCCTCCCCCCAACTAAGTGGTTAAAAGAAGTAAACAAGAAAAAGAATGGAGAAATTGACAGTATATGATAACCTTTTTACTCTCACATTTTGTCTCTATGGTGTCACCATCAAAGTATCAAACTGCCCACCTGTTCCGCCTCCCTCCCCGAACTAAGGATCTTACTTTTCGTACAGAAAACAAATTCGTGTTTGTTTCTTTGGGAAACACGGGAAAATGGAGAATTTTTTTGGAACCCTGCACTTTCCAACCCCTAATCTGAAAACAAAACGAAGGAAATCTGCCTCAGGTGCACGGCCTTGTAGAAATTCTTCGAATTTACTTATCCCCTGAAGAAAAATTCGTCGGAAAACAAACAGAAATTAGTGACTGAAACTGAAACTAGAAATTTGAATTTCCCGCCAAACGGATTTTCCCGCCCAAACTCCGCCATGTTCCCCATTTCCGTTAACGTTGTGTGCCCGAACATTCCAGAAAATGAAAACAAAAGCTTTTCTTTTGGTTTTTGGGGGTTTGGAAAAATGAAAAAAAAATGATGAAAAAAATTGTGACGACTGTGTTCCTCAGAAAATCGTTGTGAAATCGGCATGTTCACAAAGTTGTGGCGGAAGTGAATTTGATAGACAGGAAGAAAAAGCAAATGTCTTTGATTTGAAAAAAGTCGCAAGTGAAAGTTGATTGTATCTTGAGTGAGTCTGGCAAAGTTTTGTATGTACCAAAAAAGTTTTCGAGTTTCTTTCAGGATTTTTATTTATTTTTTGGAGTCGTTCTTTTTTCTCTTTATTAACGTACCATTAAAAAAATCAACTTTGGGAGAAAAATTGAACATTCTTTAATGCTTAATTTAAGGATTTTTTTCTATGACTGAACCTGTTATGGTAGTAGTCAGTTTTATTTTGTACTTTTCTGTGAGTAGGTCCCAATTGGTTTTTGTATGAACTTGAAGCTGAATTTATGGTCATCAGGAACAAAAATTCGTTTTTCTGGTAAAAATGAGTTTCATGAAGTTAACTTTCGTAACAACTCGAGTTTCCCTGGGAGACTTGCGACTTATTTTGGGTCAACATGAGTGAATGGATTTGATTGCTAAATGCTAAAATGCTGTAACTTGTAGGTTTCTCAAAATAAAGTATCAGTGCAAGAATTTCTTAATTTATAAATTGAGGTAAAAGTAGGAGTAAACAATGTTCTAATCTAGAATATTCCGGAAATAAACAAGTTTAGAAATCTTTTGCTTTCTTAAAATTTCTGGAAATTGTACAATAATTTACAAGATAACCGATGTCGTCGTTCATCTTGTAAATTAATTTATATTTGAAAGTCTTGAACTTAAATTAACCATAAAAAAATCCGTAACAGCATTATTCCAAACATGCCAAGTGTTTCATGAAAGCATCAATAGATGGCATTCAATGTACAATTTCAACTTTAGAATCCGCTAGAATCGAACAAAACAATTCCCCCAAAATATTCTAATGTAAACAATGTGGCAGAATATTTTCGCTCGTGTTTAAACGCTTAAACCTCAATAAACTATATCATTCCGACAACGATGGATTGCCATATTACTACAGCAACCAGTGATCAGGCCCTTCAAAATGATGAGGCATCTAATTCCGACACCAACAATGATATATTAGAGAATCCCACCAAGTCCAATCCTCTTCTAAAAATCGACACTTCTGCCATCGAATCGGTCGCCAAATCCGACCAAGTAAACCCCAGTTTTCACTAAAAATTAACGCGAATTTTCATTGTTCATAGAAAACGGTTTCAAGTTAATATTTGTTTGTATTCGTTTTTGTAGGCTGACGAGCTCCAGCAATTAGGTATTACTGTATACAACCAATCTACACTGGAACAAGGCATCCTAGATCAAGTAGATAAAGCATTAGAACAAGTTACGCGAGCAGAAAATGCCAAACTTAAAGAAAATCATCTCCTCGAACCAGAAACTGCTCTCGAAGAGTCAGAAACCCAGCGATTGGTCCGATTGGGTCACATGACTCCCTTTGGTACCATTTTACCCTCAGTTTCAACCACTGCCAGTCAACTCAAGCCCTCCATGTCTAGTTTCGAACGTTATTTACTCCAACAAGAGCAACTTCAAGCTAAAAAGCACAAAAAAGACAAAGCTCCTCCTCAACCCTCAGTTCCAACCCCTAAAGGCAAATCACGGGCTCAAACACCTCTTCCTCCTAAACCCGTCCCCAAAGAGTTTCCTAAACGCAAAAGAAAGTCCAGTGACAACGACAGCGATTACATTCCTTCAGGTGAAGATTCTAACGACGAATGGTCGCCTAAGAAGCTGAAATTAAGCAAGAAAACGGATGTAGAAGTTGAGAAAAAGAAGAAAAATACTCGTTGGCGCGACGATGGGGATCTGAAAGCTTTTAGAAAGCGATTAGACGCTTGGAAAGAGCAGCAAGATCCCGATGAAGAGTGGGAGGAGCTATCAGATGGGTTTAAAATACCGAAAACGGTATGGAACAGGTTGCATAGTTACCAGTGTGTCGGGGTTCAATGGTTATGGGAACTCCATGGTCAGAATTGCGGAGGAATCTTAGGCGATGAAATGGGTTTAGGGAAAACGGTTCAAGTCGCTGCTTTTTTAAGAGGTTTGCTCCATGCGAAGATTAAGAGCAAACCTGGACCCATATTGTTGCTCTGTCCGGCGACAGTGATGCAACAATGGGTGAAAGAACTTCATATCTGGTGTCCGCCACGCAGAGCCGTGATTCTGCATGAAACAGGGTCCTTTAATGGTCAACGAGCTAATCTGATTCGGTCGACAAAAAATACGAGTGCAGTTCTTATTACGTCATACTCAGGGGTTATCCAGCAAATCAACGAACTGCTCAGGGTGGATTGGCAGTACGTGATACTTGACGAAGGGCATAAAATCCGGAATCCAGACGCGCAAGTTACGTTGGCGGTTAAACAAGTTCCGACGCCCCATAGGCTGATTTTGTCGGGTTCGCCCTTGCAGAATAATCTGAAGGAATTATGGTCGTTGTTCGATTTCATTTTTCCGGGAAAGTTGGGGACTTTACCGGTATTTATGCAGCAGTTCGCGGTGCCGATTACCCAAGGAGGATACGCGAATGCGTCCCAAGTGCAGGTAAGGTATCAGTTTTAAGTTTCAAACTTTATTTTTGTAACATTTTTCTATTATTTGCGATCGATGTGAAGGTGATTCTATGAGGATTCTTCGTGAGAATAAAATTCGTTTCCTATACGTTAGATTAGTTTGTGATAATTTAAACTTTAAGCAATCCAAACAATTCCTTGCATTAATTCTCGATTTTTTTCTTTTAATTGCATTGTGTTAATTAAATTCGCAGGTAGCTACTGCATATCGATGTGCCAGGGTTTTGCGCGATACTATCAATCCTTATTTACTGAGACGACTCAAAGCGGACGTTAAAGATCACATTCAGCTACCTGAAAAGAACGAACAGGTTCTGCGATCTTTTTTCTTCTTTTTCTTACATTTCTTCTTGTAACTAACATGTTCTAATCTTATTTATCTAGGTGTTATTCTGCCGTCTAACTGACGAACAAAGGAGTCTTTATAGGCAATATTTGGACTCGAAAGAAGTGAAGAACATGATTGATGGCCAAGGGCAGATTTTCGTCGGGCTCATTAAACTTCGTCAGTTGTGCAACCACCCCCATTTATTTTCGCAAATCAGCACCGAATCATTAGGCGAAAATTATGGCCATTGGTCACTATCAGGGAAATTGCAGGTTGTGAAGTCTTTGTTAAGGATTTGGGCGGACCAAAAACATCGCGTCCTGCTTTTTACACAGTCTCGCCAAATGTTAAATATCCTGGAGATTCTAGCTAGACAGGAGCAACATACGTATGTCAAAATGGACGGGACTACGCCTATTGGCTCGCGGCAAACAATGGTGCAGAATTTTAATGCAGATCCTTCCATCTTTGTGTTTTTGCTGACAACCCGCGTCGGCGGGTTGGGTATCAACCTCACCGGCGCGGATCGGGTTATCATCTACGATCCGGATTGGAACCCGTGTACAGACTTGCAGGCTCGCGAACGCTCCTGGCGAATTGGACAACGCAAAGATGTCACTATTTACAGGTTAGTTTTGTATTTTCTTGATTTTCTATTATTATTTTTTTATTATTTCAACGGGTAAATCGGTGATGAGTAGCTCAGTCGCAGAACTCGTTTTGGGTTTGCCTTTTTAAAATACCCGAATGGGGTGTTTCCCGTTTTAATTGCTCGTGTTGGCACAGTCTGGCATCTGATAAACGTTATCGTGATAAAATTAATTAGTTTAGAAGCTAGTTGGAAGGTGTTGTGACATTTGTGAGATTTTTCAGAGTTTGGAATAATGACAATGTTTTGGGGTAAGATTGGTGTTGGCGGGGACGATCGAAGAGAAGATGTATCATCGACAGATCTTCAAGCAGTTCTTGACCCAGCGCGTTTTATCAGACCCCAAGCAGCGGCGTTTCTTCAAAACGAACGATTTGTACGAATTGTTTACATTGAAAGAAACCAACGGGGAAACGGAAACTGAAGCTATTCTGGCGGGGTCAGATACAAGCATTACCAACCCGCATGCATCTTCTGTCGAACCGGGGATGAACGTCAAAGACGCGGAGGAAGAACGTCTGAGGTTATGGAAAACTGAGCGCGATAAACGTCAGTTACTATGGGAACAACAACAGAAAGGGAAGAGTAGTAAGAGTAGTAAAAAATCTCCAAAGAAGAAGAAGAAAAAAGTGAAGATAGATGGCGTTGTGATTGATAGTTGTATCGGGCGGAGCGACTGGCAAGATGGTGAAGAAGATGGTAACATGACTCAAAAACAGGATAATTATGTGTTGCAGACGTTATTCGCACAAACAGGTAAAAGAACAACAAAGAAGTTCTCGTTCGGAGGAAAGTATTTTTCTCCAGCTGGATTTTTTTTGCTGTTCTTTACAGGGGTCCAGTCCGCGTTACTACACGATCGTCTGGTAGAAGATGGCTCCGCGGATTACGCGCTCATCGAAGGCGAAGCGGAGCGGGTCGCGCGCGAAGCCATCGCGCAGCTCAAACGCTCCCGCCAAGACTGTTTTCCCGCCACAAGCGGCGTCCCCACGTGGACGGGCTCTCACGGGGCGCTCAAGCCGAGATTCGGCGCGAACAACGGCGTGGGCAGCTCGCAACTGCTATCGCGTATTCGGGAACGCAACAAACTCACGAAGGATGTCGAAAATGAATCGTCCACAGTCTCTAGCGATGTTTCTACCGAACACAAGGATTTGTTAGACGATCTACGAGTGTTTATTCGATGTAGAGGGCAAACTGCTAATCAAGTCCGGACCGAGGAACTTCTAGATGAGTTTACTCCGCGGATTCCCAAGGGTGGTGCTCCGGTTTTCCGAGCACTTCTCACCCATCTCTGCACCTTCCAACGTGTGACAGGTGGCGAGGGTATCTGGTTGTTACGACCAGAATTTTGATGAGGCAATTCTCGAATATATAAGTAGGGCTTCTTCCGGTAACGTAATCCAGATCCGGGAGACGTTGATCAAAGACACGGTTAGCTATGTTTATATAAGCTGAAAATTTGGGCGGATGGCCAAAGATTAGCCAACCGCGTTTAGGAGTGATGCACCCAAAGGAACAAAATCTTTCCCTGTATTAACATAAACTTGATACATATCAATCAAGAACAAGGCCAGTGTACTTTATTATGGAGTGCCTTAGGGCTTTCTCAAGCTTTAGACTATGCTAAGGGACCAGTTCTACCCTAAAAGTGAGAGGAGGACGACTTGGGTGTGTGCCCTATTTGTATAAACAACTTCTCGAATAGACTTGCTATATTTATTACTTAACGTTTCCTTACGTGTGGTACAAAACTTTGCAACACTGGTGACACGCACAGAACACTCACGCAAATGGTCTCGCGCTTTTTTTTTTACCATAATAAACGGGTTAGCTATCTTAATTACGATCTAGTCGCTAGGTGGCGTGTACACCATTTATAACACCAAACCGGAAAAGAGGTTGATAAACAAGTCTTGGAACAACGAATCAGTTACTTTCCTTCAAAATTTCGGATATGGTCCAGGCAATGTTGGACAAGTATATAAAGTACATCGTTAGAAGCAGTTTGTGGTGGGGAAAAGTTGTGACTGATTTGACTGGAAACGTCAAGCTCAAGAGTTCATAGATCGCTTCACAACTTTGAATGGGAAAAAAGAGACTATATACCTTTTTGGATCGGAACAGGTTTGCGTTTAAGCTTATTCGGCTTTAACGGCAGTCGGTATATTTTCTCGGGAAGTGGGTGGATGGTGTGTCCAAATTAAGCTACAGGACTACGGTCGAGACCGCCGATGTGGATTGGCCGTTTCGCCAACTACAAATAACCCGTGGAACTTGATCGACGAACAAGTCGTACGGAGCAGGTGGAGGTCCAAAGACATTGCTGTTCGGTTGCTTGTGTGTTTGCGTACAAAGTTTTTAATGAAGTGCGGATTCGACTACAGTTCACTCCTTTCCGTTCGAAAAAGGATGTGCTTTTTTTGGAGCCAAATACAGAATACCTGACACACAACAACATCCCCTCGGTGAAAGTTCCTCTTTGTTTAGGAGATTTAGTACCAAGACACGCCGAAGTATTGCACGTTTATGAGTCCGCTTAACGCTTTGGGTCAAACGGTTTTTGCACAATTTAACACCGTACGTAGGAGCTGGGCCGAGACTGTGCTGAGACGTGTTCCGAGTTTGAAATAAAGCATTTGCAACGAATTGAGATTGCATTCGAAATTGAGTGGAAAGCTTGGATCAAGCTTCGGCGAGTTCTGTGTCAAGTGGAAATGTTAGTGCAAAGGTGCAAAATGTGGTGCATATGGATGAATCCTACTTGGAAATCATAGTTTCAGATGTTGCAAATTCCGAATGTGAATGGCAAATTTAAATTCGGACAGTTAAATATTTGTGCTCGTTTTAGTCATTTCTTTCTTGAATCAAGTCAAGAAGAAGAAAAATGACAAAGTTTGTACCCTCGATTTGAAAAGCGAAGTTCAAATTGTGCCAAAATCAAGTGAAGGGATCGATATGAAGTATGAAGTGGTTGAACCTGTTAGTTCTGCAAATATTGTGCGCAATATGTGGTTCCACACTGGGCTTCCTTGCATGGTTCAGTGATTCTAAATCATCCAAATGTCTTGCTGACTCGCAGACGCAATACCGCGCTGAAAACTACCTCATTCCTCATTCAGGTATAAGCTTAAAGCGAGCTAAGTTTCTCCTTTCTCCCTTTACTGCGAAAACAGCCTAAAAGGTCACCAGGAAAGGTGTCTTTTTAATGTATTGCCTCATGCTGACAGGCATTGCCCTGCTGTTTAGAGGCTCTGCAACACCTCAGGGATTTTCTAAATGGGTTTCTGGGCCTACACCTTACCTTTCCGGGAGTGAAGTTTCTCTACTATGGGAACTATTTATAGATAACCCCTATGCTCTTTCTGTTTATACTCCCCAGGAAGTGCTGATTCATCCAAGGGTGTCATTACAATTGGGTTTCTGAGTTCTTATGTTTCCTCCAAGATGACACTTGGGGCGGTTCCTGTAGCCGTTAGCGCGGTTAATAAGGATCCTGACCTCTTGCCTAACCATACGCTCAAATTTGTGGCAATGGATGTAGGGTATTATTATGGTAATGCGCAATTTCCTCCGCTAGCTCTGCGGAGAATGACTGAAATGCGCGACTCGGGCGCAGTAGGCTTCATTGGACCGGATGAGAACTGCGCGACCGAGGCGCTCGTAGCGGCTGCCTGGAACTTACCAATGATCACTTACGTGAGATATTTTTCATATCTTCCAGATATAAATACAGTGCAATCCGCTTATTTGAATAGGTCGGGACCGGACGGAAAGCATTCAAATATGCGGAATATGAAAAAATACGAAGTTACCTTAGGTTTACATTGAATTAAATGGGACCGTAAACTTTTCATTCAATTGGGCGGAATATTCAAATAACCGTTTTCCAAACAACTGGAGTCCACTTTATTCAGGAGATCATGCTCTAAAAACTTTCTAGAATGCTTTTATGAATATTATGGATATTATGGAGGTTCTAGAAACCTTGAAATATGAATAAAGTAATGACACAGTTGATAGATATTTTTGGGGAAATTATTAGAAATGTGCTGATACGAGCGTTTCAAATAAAACCGTCTACCACACGTTTGCACGGACTTCGCCGCCGTCTTCCATGGTTTCCAAGTCTGTAATTGCGCTACTGGATCACTTTGCTTGGAATAAAGTAATCGTAGTGGTTAGTAACCGTCCTGAGTGGATTCAGGTTCTGGAAGCAATACAGGTATGTTTATTTTTGGGTACTTCCAAAGAAAAACCAAGGTTTAGGATTTTTTATTTATTTTTCTGTATTAATAGTTTACTTTTTTCGGTTTCGTTATCTCTTTGCAAAAGCATCAGTCAGTTTTTGCAGCAGTGCGAGACACACAAAGTAGATGTTTTTTGCCATGGTCACTGGGTCCATTCGTATACCTGTTTCTCATCCAAACTTATAAAAACATGGCGGAAAACTTAAAACGTTTTACTTGGGTCATTTAATTGTTCCAAAGCAAACTAAGTAGCGAAAGTAACCAAGTTGTCCTTTCGTTGACCCTTATGCATTTTGAGTTCGTATTTTAACTTTTCAGTAATTTCAATATTTTCAGTATAATTCAGTAATTTTCAGTAATAGGTTTCAGCTTTCAGGCTTGTTTGGAATTCATGAAGTCATACTTTCAATATCTGCGAAATTAAATTTGGTTCTTTTTATGACATTCGTCAATGTTTTAGTTCCGTTTATAAATTCATTCAGTTTCATGGAATGGAATGCCTTATTCGTTTTTCTGCAAATTTCGGTAGAATTTGGCACCAAGCAAGCACATAAACATCACAGATGTAAAACGCGTAGACGGTGACTACATTCCTAGCAAGTTCCCGTTATTCCAGAAACTAGTGCGTGAAACCTATTCGCGCACGCGAGGTAATAATCCTCCCATGGTGGTTAATACGGATTACCAGACACGTTAATATTGACACTGCTTTATCTTGTCTCCGCCTAGTCTACCTTTTCATTGGCGAACATGTAGCCCTAGTAGACTTGGTTCGTGCCTTAGATGTTATAGGCGTCCTGGCCACAGGGGAGTACGCCATAATATCGGTAGATGACGTAATTTACGACCAAAGCGATACCAACGAGAAGTATATAAGTCGAAGTAATTAAAAGCTCATTCTTTCTTTCTCCCCTTACGAAACGACGGCTGAGTTAGAAACTTATTTTTTGGGCAGATTATCTGGACCCCTACCTAGGTGAGGAAGCTGATTTGACTGAAGCATTCCGGGCAGTACTTAAAGTCACTTCATCGTATCCACGGCATTCAGATTACAGGTACTTGTAATTCATTAAAAATCGAGCTTGAACCTCTGAAACCTGTTGGAGATTGTTGGATGTCCTTGGTTTAACATCTCCTAACTCGCAATACGAGTTTTTTATTGGTTTTAGCAAGGTTAGGTTCCTTCGTGTAGTTTCAAGCACGTTTTTTGTTTTTGGAAATGGTGTGTTGATCTATAAATAGAGGGCTGATGGAGCTGTTGGTATTGCTTTAGACAGCTGCCCTTGAATCTTTCTAAATTCTTTGAAGGTTGACAAGCTTAAAATAGATCATTTTGCTAAAAAGAAAGTAAAGCGGTTTTTGAGCTTTGCATATTTAAAAGGGTTTCATTGGGAAATGCACGGGCGATGTCGATGACCTTATTTTTTGCTTTGATTTTTGAAAGATATCGTTAAAACGGTAACTGTTTTTATGGTTGCCCTCTATAGGAAACTCCAAGAACTCATTCGCAATGCGTCCGCGCAAGAGCCTTTTTGTGTGCCATATCATCCGGAGATCTTCCCTGATATTGAAGTGGGTTTTTATGAAACTTTTTATTTTTATTTTAACTTGTGAAAACATTAAATTAGCTCCTTTTAAAAAATAAATAAAACTAGGTTCCTATTAATGCAGCATACGCCTATGACGCGGTTTGGATTTACGCGAAAGCGTTGACGGAAGTACTACGAGACGGGTTGGATCCGCGAAATGGGAGTGCTGTCTTTGCGCGAATGCGCAATAAGTCATATCATTCAGTGTTAGGTTTTGATGTAAATGGTCTGATGATGATAAGTTTGATATGTTTTAAAATATTGTGGGTAATTTAGGTTCATATGGACGAAAATGGAGATGCGGAAGGGAATTATACGGTTGTGGCCATGTTACCCGGTGCGCAAAACGCGCAGAACTGGTCGATGCAGCCTGTAGCCTATTTTGCGTACAACAACTCATGGGATCTTATCCCGGTAAGTATTTTTTTAACATACCCCGTTGCACATAGATTTTTTGAGTTGCGCGATTTTTAAGTGCGCAGTAATGCAGATTTTTAATTGATTAATTGAATAAAGATTTTAAATTGTGATTATGCAGTACTGGGAACACGTAGAATTTCTTCATTCTATAATTTTAAATAATCATATTTGCGCAGAAATACATGATTGCGCATAATTGCGCATATCCAAACCTTTTTACTAAGCTATGTGTAATATTTAAAAAAATAAGATTAGAAAATTAAGATAAATATAGACGGAATTAAGATAAAAATAATTGTGTTTTTGATAGAATTTGCGTTATTTGGATCCTGATATGCGCGTTGCGTGGATTCAAGGTTTCCCGCCAACGTCTGAACCCGTCTGCGGTTTCAGCGGGGTGAAATGCGTGTTCGACCCCGATTGGCGTATAATCGTCTTCTGCTTTTTGTTTTTCATGTTTGCTTCTGTTGCAGCTGTGATAGTTTTCCGACATTATCATTATGAGCGCAAATTAGCGCGATTACTATGGAAAGTGGATTTGCGCAATGTGAAATTACTCGATGTGCAGTACGCGTACTCAAATGCGTCACAACGTTCGTTAGCCTCTTTTCCAGTAGGAATTCTGGGTCCGTTGAGATCTTCCATGTGTAGTGACTCAAGTATAAGTACGTCGGTCGAGTCATGGAATGCGCAGAACCTCAGTAATCGCGGACGGGACTATAACAACGGCCATAATGCATTGGGAATCAAGTCAGCTATCAAGAAAAGTTACACGACTATTGGACTCTACCGAGGACAAGTTGTAGCTTTAAAGACCTTCTCACGGAAAGGCTTGGATATCACACGTTCTTTGCGCAAAGAACTGCAACAGGTAACTGCAAACGTTTTTTAAGTTTCGGAATTCCTTCAAAATGGTTATTGATTTGGGCGTTTCAAGATGAGAGACTTGAGGCACGAAAATATAGTTCCTTTTGTTGGCGCCGTAGTAGAACAGGGCGTGATTTGTTTGCTCACTACTTATTTCGCAAGAGGATCTCTAGAAGATGTTCTGCGAAACCAGGACCTTCCTTTGGATAACATGTTTGCAGCGTCTCTCATTTCGGATTTAATAAAAGTAATATTGCTGTATTTTGCTATTGCTGTATCTTGAATGTAGACTTATTTGTTTATGTGTAGGGAATGTTATTTTTGCATGATTCTCCCATTGGTTCTCACGGAAATCTCAAGTCTTCAAATTGCTTAGTTGACTCACGTTGGGTATTGCAGATTTCGGACTTTGGACTCCATCAGCTTAGAAGTATGGTCACTCCAGGTCATTTGAACAAGCTCTAACCGTTTTTAACGTTGACTTCAGACAGTCGGGCATCTTTCAACAAAGCTAGACATACCGACAGACCTGCTGCACTCTGGCGATCACCGGAGTTACTACGTATGGTGCGCCCACTGCCTCAGGGAACCCAGAGTGGCGACGTTTACTCTTTTGCTATAATTTTGTACGAAATATGGGGTAGAGCTGGACCTTGGGGACACACTGCTTACTCTACCAAAGGTAGTAGTCTTCAATGAGAAAAAGAAACTTGACAGTAGAGGAAATCCAAGTCAAATTTACACAGATCATGTGTTTCCCTGTTTTTGTTTACGTTTTGTAGAAATTGTGGAACGATTAACTCATCCACATTTATACGGAGAGGTGGCATTCCGTCCTGATTTGAGTTACTTGAGCTGCCCAGAATACATTTTGAGATGTATCCAGGAATGCTGGGAGGAAGTACCTGAAAATCGACCGGGTTTCCGTGACATTCGACAGAAATTGCGACCCATGCAAACTGGATTGTAAGTTGTAGTCTATTTGAAACTCGACATATTTATGTTTATGAAATAAACTCGAAGCAAATACCAGTAGGTTTGCAAGGCAATATTGTTTGGAAATTGTGAAAAATGTATTATGCGTATTGCTTCAGTAACTGGTACAAAATCAATCATGTTTTTTTGTATTAGGAAAGCGAATATTTTTGACAACATGCTGGCTATGATGGAAAAGTATGCGTACAATCTGGAAAGTTTGGTCCAAGATCGCACTAATCAGCTAGAAGAAGAAAAGAGGAAGACGGAAGCACTACTGCATCGCATGTTACCCAAGTAAATATTTATTTTTTCTAGAAACTTAATTTAATTTACAGGATAGTTAGTACCCAATCTGTAATGGTTAAAAACTTTCTAAAATTGTATCGTGTCCTTCACTTTTTTTAATGTTAGTGTTAGTTTTTAATTTTATAGTAGAATGATTCCTGTCCTTTTCAATAAGACTAACAATATAGTTAGATTTTAATCATGTAAATGAGTAGCTCTTAAGGAAAATTTTCCTTATTCGCATGATTGCACAAGCCGTTCTTTATCAACGTTATCTGGTTATGCGCTACTGCACGAGCCGTGTTTACTATACCGGTTCCGGCTCCGCGCGACTAGACGAGCTTGTCAACGAACGGATCTGGTTATGCGCGACTGCACGAGCCTTACACTTAGCTTCCTTGCCTAACGTTTTCTGGTCGTTGTAGGTCTGTTACCGAGTCTCTGAAACGTGGGGAACCTGTAAAAGCCGAGAGTTTTGAATGGGTCACCATCTACTTTAGTGATATTGTTGGCTTCACTGCCTTGTCTGCAACTTCGAGTCCAATGGAGGTCAACTATTTTAATCCTTGCATGAGAATGAAGCCAATAATGTTTCCGCTGGCTTGTAGGTGGTTCAGCTCTTGAATGCTCTGTACACCAAGTTCGATTCCATCATCGAGTCTTACGATGTGTACAAAGTAGAGACCATTGGTGATGCTTACATGGTCGTTAGCGGCTTACCCGTGCGTAACGGTGACGCCCATGCCGGCGAAATCGCATCTATGGCCCTGAGTTTGCTGGCTGATGTGAGCAACTTCAACATCGACCACCGGCCAGGCGAAACGCTCCAGCTTCGGGTTGGAATCCATTCCGGACCAGTTGTGGCTGGTGTGGTGGGTCTGCGAATGCCCCGGTATTGCCTTTTCGGTGATACAGTCAATACAGCATCGCGAATGGAATCTTCTGGAACAGCTTTAAGAATCCACATTTCCGAAACTACGAAATCCTTACTCGATAAGTTGGGTGGTTACGTGGTCGAAGAACGTGGCTGGACTTTCATTAGGGTATATTTAAATTTGTTTTAACAATTATGCTGGTACTTAATTTGCTGTGGTGATTAGGGAAAGGGAGAAATGCTAACCTTTTGGCTCAAAGGAAAGGAAAGAACCTTGAACATTCTTGTAAATGATGTCAGCGAGCAAACGACATCCTCTGATAGGCTGATCGACGAAGGACTTCTTTGGACCAAGGATTCTGGTACCGGTTCCTTGAGATTAGTTTCGGATCTTGACGTACAATCAGCTGCGCAAGACGAAGTTCAGGTAAAAAGACCAAAAAATGTTTATAAAAATATTATTTTTGAAAATGGCATTAATTGTGTGCATATGTTTTTCTTGAATAACATGTTTTTCTAGGAAAGTTTGATTTTTTTCTTTTTGTTTCTGCAGCCTTTGAATTGGGAAGAAAGTATGTTGGTTTTGCACAGTTTGCAAAAACGTTCGCTAACATCGGTTCTCTTTTCATCCCGCACGGAGCAATCCAGTCTTCTGGACATTCAGTTGTGAGTTTCTACCAGATTTATCATACTAACTTTGGAATAAATCTAGTCTTTTGTATGATAAAGCTTTGCTTAAAATTGATTGTGATAGTGTCAATAATCTGATTTCCTCGATAGAATTGAAGTAACTCAATTGGTTCTAGACATAAGGTCACTTTCTTTTCCTAAAAAACGACACGTGTAGAGTTGTTATGCTAATCGAAAAGAAATGCCCAGTATATCGAAAGGCAATAAATAGCACATGGAGGTGTTTTAGTAATTAAGTTGAAAGATATACAAAACAAGTTTGAGGTTTTTGTGTTTAACTTTCGACACTGTACACATTTATTATAGTGGCGTATTCTTCCCTAACATAAATCAGCCTATTCGCAAAGGCAAAGCTAGAAATACCCATAAAGTCTAATCTGATCGAACGTGAACCGAACCTAAACCTGTTTAAGTTGGGTAGCTTCGCGTCTTATCTTTTGTTTACGGAATTGATTGGCACTTCATTTGTTTGCGGTCGCAACTGAAGTGCGGAAAGGTTCGAATGAGACTTAAAGCATTAAGCTACTTGAAGACCTTGAAGCATGAAAACCAGAAACAGATGTTTGTAAACACTTTTCGCCGAAATAATGGCGATAGCAATATCGACTTAGAAATGTAATGTTTGATGTAAATCTTATTCAAAGATGTCTACAGTACACTAATTCTACAAAATTGGGTAGCATAAATAGAGAAATAAACGCCACCTGTGGAGGAATCCGAATACTTTTGCTTGGCGGATGTTTATGTGTTAAACATAGGGGTTATATTACATGAAACGAGAAATTAAATGACCGTGGTTTCGTACACAATACTAGTATTTTACTCAAACGCAAAATTTTTCACCCGAAATAGTGAAAATGATCTCAGTTTAATTGACAGAAGAAACGCTTTAGATAAGGACAATCTTCGTCGTTGAAAGCAATGGGGAGATTGGGGTTATATAGAGGATATCCTTCTGGGTAGTTCTTCAGCTCTACGCAGTGCTCTTTGACTTGCAAATTGTTGGGCTCTGATATTTGCCATTTATTCCAGACAAAAAGTTTCCCGGTAGGATGCCAGTAAAAGTTTCCTTCGTTTCCCTGATCAGTTCCTCCAACCCAGAACCCAACTTGCACAAGTCCTACGAAACAGTCAGAATAAGAAAATTAACTGCATTATTTGCTTCTTACCTTGGCTTATTATGAACTTCTTCAGGTAGTTAACAAGGTTATCAAACACAACTTGGCTGTCAACCCGAGCTAAGTTCATTCCATATGTTTTGCAATACTTGGCAGCCATATGCCAAGACTACTCCAAAGTATCGCTGTGATTACAAGTCTTAAACTTAAAGTTAACCTTACTTGAGTCTGATTACAAAATAAGAAAGCGGTACAGTTGTTAGTTAGGTTAGCCATTGGCACCAGTTGGCACTTGGAAGATGCTTGAATAGCTTTTACCGCTGTTGCATTTAAGTTACATGGACTACAAAACGTTAATTTTCTTAATTAAAACTATTTCTGCGACGTTGCAGTAGTTATTGTACCTGTTACCTTTGCAGTCTGGCTGGAGTTCCGGTTGCGCCACAATTTCGTGAAGGTCTTGAACCTCCTGCAGTATGATGTCAAGAACGGGTACAACTTGTTCTGTCAGGATTTCTGCAGAACTGTCTTTTACCTTGTACGCTACCCATTCCTTGTTAAGTGGGCTGTCAGTTTGACTAAAAACTGACGCCACATTCACTAAAAGGGCCAAAAGTACAGCGAAACTTGTGAACTTCATGACGAATCTCCTGAAGTTATGTGACAATTGCTTCGAAGTGTGCGCTATTGAGCACTTTTATACGACGAGAAACGAAACCTCGGCCTCATTATCAGTAATCTTATGCTTGAACGGAATTAGATATATAGTGCGAAAATCCCTTAGCTTAGGTCACTAATCCTTTACTGCGCCCATCAACTCAATCAACCACTACTTGGAAAGTAAGCTTTGTTTGCGATAGCGATTACAGCGATAAATGTGTCAAACCAACATGTCACACGCGCTCTTTTTCCTCCATTAGTATTGCGAACCGGGAATTGCGTTTGTAAGGTGACGTGTTTCAAAGTCTTGCGACAATACGTTGCCAAGTTTAGATAACAAATGTGTCACGGGTTAAAAATTCGTAATTGCCAATACTTCCTGGTTCTGTTTATCAGTGAATGTTTTAGTTTTAAGACTATTCTCCGCATAATACTTGGGAGTCTTAAGAAATCTAAACTGAAAATTCCAAAATTTATTTTGGAATTTGAATATATAGACCATGTTTTAAATTGTTCACGGTTTTTCATACCATTGAATAAAATCGTGTATGTTTTATATCGTAATATGTTATTTTATTATAGTTATTTCGTACGTGCAAATATTTAATTTAAACAGATCGATTTATTATTTTTATTATTTAAGGAAACTTCCAAAGGATCGACTTCATTCATTTCCATTTAACTTGAATTTAAATTTTAAAAAAAGTTCGGTTTGGAGTTACGTTTTTCAGCATTTTGTATTTTAATATTTATGAACATTATTATTCATGGTTTCTCACAGAAATCAGTAAACGGCAAATTTTTAGCGGTTGAAATATTGCCACTGAAGCTAAATATATATATATATATATATATAGGTGATGTAAAAGCATCCAAATGAACTCATTCCAATTTCAATTGGCAAACAAAACGCTGACGATTTGTTTCACAATCTCTGTCACTGAAAGCCCATGGGAAACCTTCAACATATTGTGTTTGGTTTTTGGGATAGCTGGAGATATCTAAACAGTTCTCAGTGCCATTAAGATTGTCCGGTTGTGTCGGGTGCCATCTGGTCCAGCTGAGACGTTGTGAGTTCAAAAGCCAATACCAGCTCCTTTCGCTTCCTAGGTCAGTTCCCCCAATCCAGAATCCGACTTGTGTTTGCCCTAAGAAAAAAAATATGTAAAAATAATGAATCAAAAATCATTTAGCTACTTTGAGTCTTATTACCAAGATCTTGCTGTCCTACGTAATCTTTCAAGTTGCGAACAATGTTATCAAAGATGAGTTGGTTGTCAACCACCGCTAGGTTCATCCCGTAGGTTTTGCAATGCTTGTCAGCCATATACCACCTCAACTAAACCAAACAAACAAACGCTCAATAAATCCAAGAAAATTGGTAAAAAGATCGTCAAGGTGAAAGTTAACTTTCAAATAACCTTACCGGTATCAGATGGCAAAGGAAGTAGTAAGTACTGTTTATCTTGGACAAGTCAGCTGTTTGGAGCAAGTCACATTTGCTGGCAGTAGCTTTAAGGATTTGCAGTGCCGTTTTGTCCGAACAGCTCGTTCTAGTGAATAGCCAAATTAAGTTAATTTTTTTTAAAATTATAATTTACTTTTCAACGCTGGCGACTTGCTGTTGACGCAAAGCTTCCTGGATGTCCTGCACTTCTTGCAGCAAGCTCTCAAGAATGGGCATAACGTCTGCAGTCAAGATTACTGCAGACTTATCCTTATTTGCAGGAATTTCCGGTTTGGCATCATTTTTAGCTTCAGTGACAGTTAAAACCGAGAACGCTACTGTCCCTAAAATGGCCAGGAATACAACGGAACGTGTCAACCCGCCCATTGTATATACTTAATTATACAGTTGGAAAATTCGATGATGAATGTTTCAAGTTTCGCTTTCATTTAGCTCTTTTATACCTTTCCGCTGTCATCGTAGCAATGTGAACGAGTCTTATCAGTCGCTCGTCGTCACTTGAACTTGGACAATTCGTTCTAATTCTTTCGCTAATCCTCTAGCTTACGTTCTAATCAAAGATAATACTATTGCTCTGATTGTGTTTGCCAAGCCCTTCTAAAGATTTCGCAGATGGGAACCTTGGAGTCAGATATACATTGAACTTCGCAATTATTAGATAGACGATATAACAATATCGGTTATCAATTAATCCTTGATTGAAATCCCCAATTCTTCATTCAAGTGTTGTAATGATCGATGACATTTTGTAGACCTCGCCTTTTTTCCCTATAGCTTGTTGTCAACAATCCTATTTCTCCCTACCTTATCAACTATATGGTGAAATCCGTCAGAAAATAATCAGAAAAGCCCTTCCCCGGAATTCCCGAAAAGAGGAAATTGCGTTTTTAATTGTACAAGGAAAAGATTAAGCTGAAACATTCCAAAGCCAAGGTTCTTACGAGTTTCAGTTCGTTCTATAGTCTTGGCCTTAGTCATCTAGTTATTTATCTTAAGCTTATTCATAGTAATCCAAGCAAGTTTACCATACAATGAAAGTGCCTTGATAGACTCGCAATAAAGTTGCTGGTGTACTTGAGGAATCATACGATAGTTAGTTATAGTGAGGAACCTATCACCAGATAGCCAGCCAAATCGTTTTGAAAAAAGAAAAGTCGGAATAAAAAGTGAACCTGTCGTCTCCACGAAATTATCTCATGAAAGTCTAGAAAAGGCAGTCCATTAGCACAAGTATAATGGTTATAACTACCATATTCAGAAGTCACTTTACACTACTGCTTGCAATTAAAATCACTTTCTGTTTACAACAGGAAAAAAAAGCATTTATTTAAATGTCACTGCACAGTAAACAAGCTACATTACATGCATTCCATAACTTTAATCCAATTGACAAAGAACACGCAAGTTACTATTGTAGCAAAATGTGTCGTTAGAATAAAATGGAAATTCCGAAAGAAACCTAGGATCAGTTATGGCATAGTTCACCAAATTCATACAATTCTCATTTCCGCCGTCATTGTTGGGCTCACCCGATCCCCATATCGGAGTAAAGGTCATAGGCTCTCCGTTAGGATACCAATAAAAGTTACGCTCACTTCCTAGGTCAGTTCCTCCTATCCAAAAGCCAGGTATTCTTCCTACGGAAAGCCAATAATAATGAAACGAAAATTTACTTGTCCATTATTATTGCATTTTAAGTATTCTTTTCTTACCGTAATACTGTCCGACAATATCTTTTAAGTTGCGAACCAAATTATCATACACAGGTTTACTGTTGATAACAGGCAAGCTCATTCCTAGTTGCTGGCAATGTCTGCTGGCCATAAACCAGTTTAACTAAAGAAAAGACATGTTCTACTAAACGAGCACATTTGACTTAAAAATATAGGTTTTTACGCTTTCAGGGCAAAGAAAGTACGAGCTGGGAAGGTCCGGCGCTGGTAGCAGTTCACACTTTGCGGAAGCCTGGGTGAAAGCCCTGAATAATGTGATAATATTTCGAATAATTTCAAATTCCGCTTTGACAATAATACAAACAAGTACGTGTTGGTTTGACTGCTTGGAGGCGCCTGCTTTTCCTGGATCCCTTCGGTCTCGTCAGAAGTACTCTTAAGATTTGAAACCACTTCGGGCTTTATTATTATTGCATCAGGGTTGTCCACCTGACGCGGGATCCTTTTACCCTCACAGAGAGTCAACATTGAGAGGACACTTACGTAAATTAATAAAACTGCAGCAAACCTTTTCAATCCCATGTTAAATATTTTTCGTAATATCAAAGAAGGTTCACTCAAATTTAGAAGTTCTTCCGACTATGGCTGAACCTATTCTGGTTAAACGAAATCGTTCGACACTCCTGTTTATCAAGTCAGCATGCGAATGTGACCTACCTCCGGTGGTTATTTCAAGGCAGCCCTCATACAGGTGATTTTCAACGTATTTTCAGGCTATTTTTAAAAGGTTTACTTGCTTCAACATTAGAAGCTTACTGCCCAACCAGTTCAGGGAAAATAAAACTTAACCTCTTTTGACCCCTGTGTCGTGACTGCGGACCTCTCGACCCCTAGTGGATAGCCGGCAAATCCTAAGTAGGTTCTATTGTTAGCTTTCCAATGGTAAAAATAGCTGATCAACGTTTTAGGAATAGTAAAAACGCCTAAAATGAATCTTTAAAATATTCAGCTGAAGTTTAAAAGATGTGTTTTTCCTTTGGATATTTTACTTGCTATAATATGGGTGTCGTAGGTTTGACTGTGAGACTAACATTAATTTGTTGGTTAATTATATAAAATTTAAAAGAAAATAATTCGATGCCTTATTATTGACGAATTATTGTTTTTAGATTTTTGGAATTAGTTGAAACTACTTAGCGTATATTTATCTATTTTTTCAACTGACGACTATTTGCTTATGTATTCTTTTTGACATTAGTTAAACGACCTCATTTCTTGTGACTTGCTTTTTCTGTTGAACCAAAGTGATAATGTAATAGAGAATGTTAATAAAGTATCCGGCACCCTTGTACTTATGTAATTTTAAACAGTGACAATGTACAACCGTACTCATAATACAGCCCGAGGCAATAGGCGTGAGCCTACGCCGGTTACGTTAAAAAAAAAAAAAAAAAAAAAAAAAAAGTATCCGGCAACAGGCGTTCGCCTACGTCGGTAAAAAATTAAAAAAAAACGACCTCAAAGTGCAAATATTTAAGCACGGGTTAATTATCATATAAAAGAACGCTGTGCTGCCCTCTGTTCTTTAAAAATGTTACCTTTTCGTGCGACCGTGGGTACGTAAAAAGTCAAATTTCCGTCAGTTAATCCAAGTACATAAGACCTAAGAAAAAATGGTAATCGCTTCCAGAAAATGTATTCACGATTCAAAAATAAGCATGAACATAAATACATGTAAGCCTTCTATTTCCAAATGAAACTGCAAGTTTTTGTGCACATTAGAATAATAATAACGTTCGATATAGTGATTATACCAGATGGTTGCATTAACAAAGTTGATCCCCAGATAATTAGATTAATATTATTGGCACTGACAAATGAATGTCTGTGTAATAGAGCAGGGGCGGTCGTTAAAAGCCAATCCGAGTTCAGGTTTATAGAGAGGATCTTCTTTGAAATGTCGATACAAATCTAAACAGTTCTCGAAAACACCCCCATTAGGTTCAGTAGGGTGCCATTTAGCCCAGATTAGGAGCTTTCCGTTGGTTGCCCAGTACCATTTTCCCGCTTCGTTTCCAAGATCAGTTCCTCCGATCCAGAACCCAACTGATGCACTTGTTGTAATGGATGGCTTCAAAATGTCTGTCAAACTGTTGAACACATCCGGATTGTCAACAACGGCCAGGTGGAAGCCGCTCTTCTTACAAAACTTGTCAGCCATATGCCAATTCAACTAAACATAAATAATCTTATTAACTATTAATTTTTACTTAAAGCTGTAATGTTACTTTCGTCTTGCAGTGATAGTATGCGTGGCAGGGATTCTTGATATTCGTTTCCATCAGTTCACAATCTGGTGGAGCTGGAGGTGCTTCATTGCTTGGTCTGATAAAATGATTAAGTAGCAGGTTTCACATATAACAATTTAAATATGTAAATAATTCCTTACATGAAGCCGTTACTGCAACTCCCTGATGGTCGGGCCCAAATTACGTCATTTCCTTTAGTATCGCGGTTTTCCGTAGCTATACTGTCACCCACTTGCACAGCGTCATTTGCTTCATTAAAAGAAAATACTGAAAACACTGGCACAATACATACCAGAAATATAATGGAATTTTTAAATTTCATGGTACTCTTTACAGTGATGTCTTAGTTATCCAAGGGACAAAACTTGCAAAAGATGAACCTTCTTAGGCTAAGGTTCAATCTAGTCTGTTTTAACGAGGTTCTTCTAACCCTTGTTTTGTCCAACCAGTCCACCGAATTCAAGCTAAGGTCAGCAGCTATAGTCAAGGTAAAATCAAAATTGGTTTTCCAGGAATATTCAATTTTTCAAAAAGCGAAACTACGCCCCGTCAGGTAGACCTGGTTGTAACGGTACTTCGAACCCTTCGAAACCTGACCTTTGAAAACGTTTGAAAAACTTTTGCGTTATTTTTAGAGTGAGATACAGTTGGAGAACCGTTATATTATAGGCTTCAACTTTTTTGTAATTATTTTCGATAGAAAACCTACTTAGCTATTTTAGGTCTACAGTTCAGAGAAATTAAAGGAAAAGTAGACTAAGAGCCTTCTATTTTAAGTTATCTTTATCAGATTGAAATAAACATAAGAAAATACAAAGATTATTTTACTATCATGAGTTCTAATTTCATAATTAACCCTCTAGTAGATTTGTTTTCATCAATGTAGAAACAAGATGACTTGAATAATACGGAATCGAACTCTGTCGACGTACGCTTGAGTTAAGCTCCGCCTCTAAGCAAACTGCTCGGTAATGAGCTTGCTAGTTATATACGTGCTTCACAGCCCACGGTTTATTTTGTAACCGTTCGCTTTTCGCCTTTTACCCACGCCGTTGCTTATACGCACTGTTTTTGAGTGCGGCAATTGTTGTTTTCTCCTCCGAGATTTTTTTCGTGCAAATAAAGCGAATAGTTCTCAAAAATGAGTGACGACGATGAAACTGTGTATGTAAAGAAGCATAGGAACATTCACTATGGATCATTAGAGGAAGTTGAACGTCAAAGACTTGTTAAACAAGTAGCCAGGAAAAATGCCGAAAATCTTCCGACAGATTCCAACAACACTAAAAGAACTTCTACTAAAGACGATGATCGTGGTAATGTCTTCACATCAAAAGGTAACCTTAATTAAATTGATTTAATTATCCCACATATTCTCCAGAACCTCGTTAATTTCGAGCACTTTCACCGCACAATAAAACTCCAAACCCAAACAAAAGTTTGAAAATTAAGCACCAACTATAATTAGAAGTCTACTTCATTCTAATAATTCTATTACAGAGTATATGGAGATTGACCAGACCGGCAAAGATGACCGCGACATGCAAATCGCGGAGATTGAGCGACAAACCAAAGTTCGTTTAATGGGAATCACGACAGACGATGGAGAAGTAAAAAAATCCTTGCGAATCTTGGGTGTTCCCGTCTGTTACTTCGGCGAAGGCCCTGCAGATCGTCGTAATCGCTTAAAAGAACTCATTTCCCAGTAAATCATCCTTAAAATCCTTAAAAATCCTTAAAATTCCTTAACTATTTTATTCTTATTTTTATTTCAAAGGTACGGCGATGATATTCTGCAAAAGAAACAACGTGAAGTGGAGGAACTACGTCGTAAAGACATGGCACATGAACCAGAAACCACGTGGTACCATGAAGGCCCCGAAGCGTTACGTATTGCTCGCTTATGGATCGCCGAGTACTCTTTACCTCGTGCCAAAGCTCGTTTACAAGCCGCCAGAGACGAAAAACAGGTTCTAGAGTCCACCAGAACGGCTAGAACCCAAGAATTACTACGCAGAATCCGAGGATTGGCTATTTCCGCCTCCCAAGTGGGCGATTCCAGACCTCTGCCTTATTGCCATTTTAGCCCGAGTGGAAATATGCTGGCCACAGCCTCCTGGTACCTTCTTTGTCCTTAACTATCACAAAAAATGCTGCTTTTTTAACTTTTTAAGGCGTTAGATTGAACTTAAATCGGTTTTTAAGCTACTGTGAACGATTTGTGACGTACATTCTTGGTTCTTTGGATATAGGAGTGGCTTAATTAAGCTCTGGTCCGTGCCCGACTGCAATGGAATACGAACTTTGCGTGGACACAACTGTAATGCGACTGGTTTAGCGTTTCATCCCCAAGCGACGCTTTCGTTGGACGAAAACGAGGTTTCGTTGGCCAGTTGCGGCGCGGATGGGTCCGTAAAGCTGTGGAACATGAAGAGCGAAGAGCCCATGGCTGATGTGGAGGGCCACGCCCCTTACCGCGTCTCCCGAGTCGCTTTTCATCCGTCTGGACGGTTTTTGGCCACTTGTGTTCATGATAACTCATGGCGATTGTGGGATTTGGAGCAGCAAACTGAAGTATTGCATCAAGAAGGGCACGCGAAGCCTGTATACTGTCTAGACTTCCATAAAGATGGTTCTTTGGCAGCTACAGGGTAAAAACTTGATACAGTTTTCCGAGAAAATGATTTAGTAAGAGATTTTTAATGTTTTTTAGAGGATTAGACGCTTTTGGAAGGGTTTGGGATTTACGGACAGGTCGCTGTATTATGTTTATGGAAGGACATTTGAAGGGGATCATTGGAATTGACTGCCATGTCAATGGGTACTTGATTGCGACAGGAAGTGAGGATAATACGTGCAAAATATGGGATCTGCGCAAACGAGCGTGTTTGTACACTATTCCTGCGCATACGAACTTGGTCTCATCGGTCAAGTTTGATCGTGATGGACAATTTCTGGTTACTTCGTCCTATGACTGCACAGCCAAGGTATATTAGCTTGAAGCTATTAATTAAACATACAATTTTCGTAAAATTAAATTTAAAAAAAATGGCAAATTAAATACCTTGTATAAATGTATAAAAAATCTAGTTAATTATCGTGGATTTTTTGCACAACATAGTTAAGAATATTCCTTATTTTTGTTAAGGAATTTTGTAATTTTTACATTAATTGGATTTTTTTAAATTTCTTTCGTGAATAGGTTTGGTCAGATAAAACGTATCAGCCTTTGAAGACCTTATCAGGACACGATGGAAAGATTATGGGCATGGATATTTCTCCAGATGGTAAAACCATTGCTACCAGTTCTTACGACCGTACATTCAAACTATGGGACTCTGATATTTGAGAAACTTTTTCTTTTCTTTTTCTTAGTTTCTATGTCAATACAAACTCATGTGTTCCCTAACAATGAAAGTTTGCACGCAGGATAAATGATCTGTTGTTTTATTATACTTTACACTCTGCATCATAAAGAAATGCTTTGAATTAAAACTTATTTATAGACTTTTAAAGGTAGTAACTATGGACAGATTATTTATACAACCTTTTTTAAACTTCCCTGAAAAACAGGGAGAAAGAAGAAAATAGCATTGACAAGGTAGCCCGAGTAGTTTTTATTCGAAAGCGACACCTACTTCCGGTTTGTCGGTTTGTCTGTAACTACGCTCTTGCAGTCATTTGTATCCACGTGCTTCCGGTTCCAAGGTTGCTCTTCGCCGGTGCCGAATGTCACGAAAATTAAGTTGGTCACCAAGTAAATAGCCGCTGAGATGTAGAAAACTAGCCGCCATTGCGATAGTGTTCCCTGAGTTATGCGTTTAAATGAAATAGATGTAAGATTTGCGGGTTTTTTTAGTTTAAATTATGTGTTTTGAATTACGTCAACAGTTACTGTAGAAACGATGTAAGGTGCAAGGAATCCACAGATATTACCCGCCATGTTGGTAATTCCCATCATGATTCCTGCGTAATTAGGCGCAACATCCAGGTGATTCACCTAAAGTTTGAACATTAACTTTGCATTGATTCTAAAACATTTTAAAGTAATCCTTTGAAAGTACCTGAAAGCCTGAATAGACGGCGCCATTAGTCCCCACGGCGAGGGTCAATAATGCTACGGTTAGTGAGCGGTCACAACCACTGTATCCTGCTCCTATCAACAGTACTGCGGGCATGATAAAGCCTGTAAAAAAGATGGACGTCAAGGTAATTTTCTATTTGGAAAAAAAGTACCGAACGAGTTGAAGGATTTCCGAACTATAGTCGTGGAGACACTTCTTTCACGGTGAAGGTAATCTGCGAACCAACTTGCAATATTGCTGAAGATCCACATGGCCAAATACGGCAAGGCCGACAAGGTACTATTCTAATATTAAAAGGGTTTTCAATGGAATTTAGTTAACGTGCATAGTTTTTCTGACTGTAGTTTTCTTACGCTTTCGAGGTCGAAGTGTAAAACTGTTTTCATATACGTGGGTAATTCGGTCAACAAGGTATAAAAGCCCCAACATTGTCCCATGTGAGCAAACAAAATCGCCCACAAATGAATCGAAGTGAGAATCGTTTTCCATGGAGTCTTCCCAATCTGCATTTTATTATTTTATTTTAGAGTTTGGAAATCTTCGATTTTATTGCATGTTTATAAAATCGGAAAGGAATCAACGTACTTGTTTGGGCTCAGTGTGAGGTACGTGGGTTAGGATGTACTCTTTTTCTTTGGTCGAAATCCGCGGATGTTGCGACGGACTATCAAACACGAGAAAGTACCAAGCTATGCACCAGATTAACCCTAAGGCGCCAGGTACGTAAAAGGCTAGCGGCCACCCATGATCATAAGGTACTACCGAGAGTGCGCCAGTCAACGGCATCGCTATTACCGTACCAAACTGCATTCCTGTATGTACAGGAATATAGCACGTATTTATATTTTAACTTATTGAAGCGTGACTGTCGCTTAAAAGTTAAAGCATTCCGTACTAAAGTACACACACTACTATTAGAAATGTAACACGAAATCAGCAGGATTTCGCCGGAATCAACAGGAATCCGACAAAAGTACCTTCAGTACTTGCTAAATAAGCTAGAAAAGAATATAAACATGTCGTTGCACTTGCTTGTCAACTCATTTAAATAAAACGATTTTAAGAGTATTCGCAAGTAAAAGTACGTACCCACGTACTGTACACAAAGCTATTATTACTTTTAAGACAGCTTCTTATTACTATTACCATTTCTTATTTATTATTATTACTATTACTATTTATTATTTATTACTATTACTATTTATTATTTATTACTAGACAGCAGATTATTAGTTGGCAGCTTCTTTCTAAACAGTCAGTGCTGACTTTTAAATGAATCTCGACCTGCACAATAGATTTAACTTCCATAAACATCACTTGACGCATTCCAATCTTTACGTACCTGCAAGTACAAATGCCCCGATACTGCTGCGCTCTGACCGTGGAACCCAACGTGACATCATGACGTGCATCGCCGGTAAAGTCACGCCCTTTTAAACGTATAATCCAGTTATACGTTCACTTAAATTAAATATTTTCGCAAAATTTCCCTCAATTACTACAAAGGAATTTAAAATGGACTCAAAACAGACTCACAATCTATTCAACATACTAAATTTGTCCCGTTTAAATATAAACAAAGTAAAAGACTAAACTTACCTCACCAAGGCCTTCTATGACCCTGAACGCGATAAATAGTCGAACATCGATCCTGGCAGCAATAGGCGATAAAAGGGTAAACACAGCCGTCACAAAAACACCCCATCCGAACAACATTTTCCCGCCATATTTGCTCGCCAAAACGCCTCCGGGGATTTGGGTAACAATATAGCCCCAGAAAAAGCATCCTAAAATAATTCCTTGTGTCGGTCCATCCCAATCAAACTCTCCATCCTAATCAAGATATTGAAGCCGTACATATAATTCTCAAATTATTCCTCTAAATGCCAAAACATGAACTTAATTCCCAATTTTAATTTCTAATCTTAGGATTGGATCACTTACACTAGTAGCATCTTCATCATAATCCGCATCAAAGGGGCAAAACTGGTCATTGGAACTATTCGTAACGCTGTTGTTCCCGTCAGTTTTACTGATGACCATGTCAACAATAGCCACTGACAAGTTCACTCGCATGGCATACACACACGATAGCCCCAGGAAGCCCATAAATGCAAACACATGACGACTGCCCCAGCCTCCTTTCTGCTCTTCCTTTTCATCACCTAAAGTAATCCGGAAACGGTTTTGATTATTTTTTTAATATTTTTTTTACAGTATATGTGTTACTTACTGTGTACATTTTCGGTAGAACCCGTGCCATAGATCGTCTGGTTAGATGAGAGCGACAAAAGCAACGGCTTTTCCATGATTGGAGCGGACTTCGACGTCGCTGCCACGTCGACCCCAATTTGAATTGAACTTGTCGGAATAGACAGCTCGTCTGGCTCCACATGCGTATGTTTGGCCACCTGTTCTTCCTCGCTATTCGAAGAGCCGTTTGCCTTCTCCATCGTTCTCTTTCTGTGGGCGCGAATGAAGGAGAAATCGAAAAATTGAGAAGAAAACGGATGCGAAAATTAGAAACACCAAGGGAAACTGCGTCCGTAGGGGACCAGCTTGATCGTATACTGAGAAAGACAGGATCTTTGATGGTGGTTGGCGGTTTGATAGGAAGTTTTGCTGATATAAGAGACGATTTTTTGTAGTGGTAGATAAGGAGAGATGAAATTAAAGCGTAAGGTAGGATACAAAGTTGGGAAATCAATCATTTTTATCTAGTTTTGTTTGTTTTAGTGATGGAGCGATTGAAAGGTTGTCAAACTTTCGATGATCATCTGCGTTATTAGCATTATCCCGAAATGTATTGGAAGATTAGATATGGGTATCCATAAGGATGGCTTCTTTGTCTTAGGGTTTATTACAAAAGTTCTGTTGCACCGTTGTATGCAAATTATGCTGTTGCTAATCACCAGACTGCAATTTTAAGCGACGCTAAACTTCTATACAAACAAATTACATGTTCTTAGCACGTGGTCAGGTGATGGTGTGGGTTGTCAGGCGCATTTATTTTGTAGCATTTATTTTCTGCGATTTTCGGCTTAAACTACTTTGGTCAAAACGAACGCATCTCAAGTAAGATCTCGAATTATTTTTTGCAATATAGTATACATGCGTACATAAGCTAATACCATTGTTACTGGACATGCCAACACGAATTCAATACTTTTAAGGAAATAATATAGATCCCTGAAATATCCAAAAGCAAGGTTTCAATGGCGATCGCCACGTGTTTCCGGTTTGACGGCGTCAGTAGGGACCTTCTCCTCCACGTCCTCAGTGTTAAAGTGTTTTCGGTTCCATGGCTGCTCTTCACCGGTGCCCAATATCACGAAGATTGTGTTACAAATGAAGTAAACAGCCGCCGAGATGTAAAATACCATCCGCCATTGTGACAAAGTCCCCTAGATGGAGTTAAATCCAGTTTAAAAAAATTGTCAATTCCTTTGAGTAATACATCAATAGTTATTGAAGAAACTATGTAAGGAGCTAAGAATCCGCAGACATTGGCTACCATACTGGTAATTCCTATCATGATTCCTGCATAATGATGCGCAACGTCCAAGTGATTTACCTTAAATTAACATAATGTAGTAATTGTTAAGTTAACTCATTTCTTTCCTAGGTTTACTTGGAAACCTGACATAGTTGCCCCATTAAAAGTCACGGCAAGGGTTAACAAGGTTACTGTTAGTGTACGGTCGCAACCGCTGTACCCTGCTCCAATTAAAATGAATCCAGGTACAATCAATCCTGAAAAAAGTTAACCAAAATTAAATATAGTATGTAGTTACTTCTTAATAGTGGAATGTAGATTGTTTACCAAAGCTGTTAAACGCTTTACGGACTATCGTTGTAGTCATTATGTTATTCCTCAGCAGGTAATCTGCGATCCAACTGGCAACGTTGGCAAAAATCCACATCCCTAAGTAAGGTAAGGCAGACAGAGTACTATTCTAGAAATTTTAGATACAGATTAGCAGGAACTAAACGAAAATACAATAAGTTACTTACGCTTGCAAGGTCGAAATGCAAGACGGTTTTCATGTACGTGGGTAGTTCTGTCAGTAAGGTGTAGAAGCCCCAAAGTTGGCCAACGTGGGCGAACAAAATGGCCCATAAATGAATTGAACTTAGAATAGTTTTCCAGGGTGTTTTCCCTATCTGTTACTTAGCATTTCAAGCGTTTGAAACAGTGTTTTCTAAACAAGACTACGTACCTGTTCCCGTTCAGTGTGAGGTATGTGAGCTAAGATGTACCGCTTTTCCTGGGCCGAAATCCGCGGATGTTCCGAAGGACTGTCGAACACAAGAAAAGCCCAGACAACGCACCAGATTATCCCTAAGATGCCAGGCACATAAAAGGCGAAAGGCCAGCCATGATCATAAGTTATCGCCGCCAGAGCGCCAGACATTGGCATCGATACCACAGTACCAAACTGTATTCCTGTACGTGGAAAAATAGGCTAGATTAAAATCCAAATGTCTAATTTGGATTTTCTCTGAGATCTTCGTATAAATATTCTTCATAAGCATTGAATTCTATAACTGATGAGTCCTAGGTACTAAATTGTTAGTAATGACCGAATGTTCGACTTGGTCTAGTAAGTACTGACTTACCCGCGTAGATAAATGCGCCGATGCTGCTGCGCTCTGACGGCGGAACCCAGCGTGACAGCATTACATGTACGGCAGGTATGGTGACGCCCTGCAAGTACATTGATTTGATTCAAACCTGTCATTAAAAAATATTACAAAATAGCTTTCGTTATTTTTTCATTAATTATTTCGCGTGTTAGATATTTACCAATATAGAGCATTGCTTTTGTTTTTTAATGAACAGATTCCGAAAATATGTTTACCTCACCAAGGCCTTCAATGACTCTAAACGCGATGAATAGCCGTACATCGATCCTTGCAGCCAAAGGCGATAAAATGGTAAACAACGCCGTTATAAACACGCCCCATCCAAACAGTCTTTTCCCGCCAAATTTCGTGGCCATAATGCCTCCGGGTAATTGGGTAACAATGTACCCCCAGAAAAAGCTTCCTAAAATGAGTCCTTGTGTTGGTCCATCCCAATCAAACTCACCGTCCTAATCATCAAACACAATATTAAATTCACTGTAAAAACTAAAACAATTGAACCAAGAAAGAATTTGCCAAATTTTAATTTTAAAACTTTAAAAGCTTTACTCACGTCAGTGGTATCTTCACTGTAGTCCGAATCAAAGGGACAATACTGGTCACTGGAACTATTGGAGAAGCTTTGATTCCCATCAGAGTTACTTTTTACCATATCAACAATAGCCACTGATAAATTAACTCGCATGGAATAAATCGAAGCTAATCCCAAAAAGCCCATAAAGCCAAACACATGCCGACTTCCCCAGTTTTTCTTTTCATGCTCAGCATCTGAACATGAGAACAATATCAGTCCAATTCACCATTTCACTCAAATGTTCGAACTTACTGCGTAAAGTATCAGCAGAACCAAGTCCGTAGAGCGTCTGGCTCGACGACACGGACAGTGCTGACAATGGCTTTTCCATGATTGAACGGGGTGTCAATGCTAAGTTATTAGCGTCAACTTGACCTGAAACTGTTTGAACAGACTGCAATACTGACTCGGAATGCGTTTGGTCGGCCACCTGTCCAGTGCCACCACTTGATTTCCTTCTGTCTGTCTTCTTCGCCATGATGTATTCCTTTAGGTCAATTCCTCGGACAGAAAGGGTAATTTATGTCAAACCGAAAAGAGGACACTGATTAGGACAGTGTTGGACACTGCTTTTGTGGACACTTCAACTGAATCGGTCTGCTACTGGAACAAACCTTAAGGATGTATAACAAGGATGTTGTGGTGAATCTTGGAGGTTGAACGGATTCTGATTTGGAATCGCGTGATTCTTAAGGGACAATCTTAATTCATATCTTTGATTAAAGAGCGTGAAGATATGACGCGCATGAACGGTCCAAGAGGGATTCGAAGATATCAGCCATATTTTGTTTTTAAATTTGATCCAGGGAACTTGAGATTATTTCAAACTTTGAAGCTTGTCTTTTTATCTTGTAACTTTCTAGTGAGTGTTTAATAAGTTCAAAGAGATAAATTTTAATAATACTGTCAATAAGCTGTCATTTCCAAATATAAACCGTTTATTTCGACGGGAGCCTTTTCCCGTCCTCAAGTTAATTTTTAAAAATAGCAGTACATTATCACACTTCTTCACGTACCAAAACCCAATAATAGATTTTAATGGGACGCTATTGAACCTTAAATTTGTTTCTTGGAATAATAATAATATTGTGTTCAACTTCAGAGGACAGACGTTTCAACCATTCCATTTGTTAGGGTAAAGGGTGACCGGTAAAACTGCGGGTCATTTTGTCTCGTAGGTCATATAACAACTCCATATTCTGTCGTGGTGACCTTGCTGGTATTTTTGGTAACGACAAACTTTCAAGTTACCAAAGGAGTAGTAGATGCTGGTATACCCTGCGAAAAGATCGGTTTATTGACGACACTAATTTGGCATGCATTCCCTAAGAATGTTATAGAAGCAAGCGACCTTACATACGATCTACCAATTTTATTAAGCGGCCATCTCCCACGCCCAGTGACGGCGGAACGGGAGGGCAATAGAGTCAGCTTACTGTTTTAATTTGGGTTGATTTCTGTACTTTTAAACAAAAGGGAATCTTTCCAAGGTGATCTGCCCAGGAAGCCATTGAGACTTCCTCCGGCAATGCATACAACTACTCTTTGCCCTCTGGCAACTGATACGCGTTTCACATCACAATCAATAAATCAACGTATCTTGAGTGGTAATTGTCTTTTTCAATATCCTTCTTTTGGTACACAGCTCCTCAGGCGATGTGAATACGTACCAAGATAACCACACGGGTCCTTCTTGTCTCCGTGCAGGTTGTTGTAAGATAAATTTAATTGTTCACAATCTTGAGACACCTTAGTCATCCTAGAAGCAGTCTGCCATATCTCGCTACAAGCCCTTATGGGACTTTTGCTGAAGATGCTGGGACCATCATTTCGATTGTTACACTGAAGCAATCCGAAGGGATGTCCTAGATATCCTTCCAATGCGCATGGTCCACGCTCGCCGCGTAGGTAGCACTGTTGGTGGCCTTCAGTCCAATACACATGCTTACCATCAGCAGGGCAAGGAGCGGGTTCGCATTCTACTGACCCGTATTCGCGTTTAATTGTTAACCATTCTCCATTCGAACAAGATCCCTACGTCGTTCGAAAGCAATAACTTTAATAATTCCTTTTAGAGACTTTTTAATATCTTTTACTTGACTGTGAGGTGAATGGCAGTTGCCATCCTTAGGATCGTACCACATTTCAAAGGAAAGCAATCACATTCTCCGTAGACCTCCCCAGATAAGAAGTACCTTTGCTCGTGGAATACTTGATTCTTTGGGCAGTATCCCTGAAACCCTACCGGGTGACACTTCTTCGTTTCGTTGGAATACCGCTGGTTGGCAGGGAGGCCATGACAAGGGTGGTTTCCACCGTTCCATACGCAGTAACCGTACTTCTGATTGGGGTTAATGACTGGTGCACGCGTATTGTTAAGATCCGGGTCGAATAAGGTTCCATTAAAACTGTGAAGTTGTTCTGAATAGCTAAATGCGCACGATAAACTCAGCGCGCCTCCAAGGAGGAGACGTCTGTCAAAGCTTTGTGGAATCTCGAGAAATACTTGGTCTACACCGCATGGGCCTTGGGTTCCAATATCGGAACAACGATGGTTAATACAGCCCCAAACCCTGTAACAATACACCGTGCACGATATCAAAGGAAACACCATATAGTAAGCTTTGGTGCCATCTATTGAAAATACTTACTGATACGGCTGCAAACAAGTATCATTTGGGTCGTCATCAGCATGTGTAACTTTCCAGGTTGGTACACTCCCCGCATCAGAGCCAAAAGCGAGAATCAAAATCACGCCACAATAAACAGTCGGCAACATCTTCGTAACTACAGTTTACTTAAGTTTATTGCGTAAGTTAAACACTTGTCGATACAAAGTACTACTCGAAATGGTTACGTAGTACTAGGCCAGGACTTGTATTGCCAAATTCCAATACGACTATATCCTGTTCGGGTTGCTGTAAGAATAGCCTGGTCACTGTTAAAAAGTTCCCCCTTTTATAGGAGGAAAAACCCCCAGGGGCACCAGGTAGGTTTATTTTTGAATCTTCATGGGGATTCCCCTTTAATGGGGTTCAATCCTAAGAAAGGTAAACAGGTTATAGCATGTCGTAATAGACGTTTTAGGTACCCTTTTTAGCAATTCTTTGCACAAACCAGAAGCGGATTTCAATATTTCGACACAAAGGATGCAAAACCGGTTTCCGAAAGTTAACACGCAAGATATTTAACTGGATTGGTCAGGGTCTGCAATCCATCTTGTCCACACTATCCTGGCTGTCAGGTTGCTATTTTTGGCAAAAAAACGTCAAGCTGTCCTGTACCTCAAGCAGTGGTACAGGTTGCAATAAGATAAATACCTAAAGCTAGTACACATAAAATCAAAAACCCACAAAAAAAGAAAATGTCCCCTTTTTCGTCGTTTAGATTTATTCAAGTACCGAATATGAGATGACTGAATATATTTTTTTGCTCATCTTATATACAATATTCTAATATATATTTCCGCAAGTTATCGACTTGTCTACTCTTTGTGTCTGGTTGGATTATTAATTGAAATATTGATGCATTCACAAAGCTTTTAATTATCACCCTTTTACTTACGTCCTGAACATTGTGACCATTAAGCAAAACCACCTTTTCTGACAATATACGTCAATAAAGCAAGAAGTATTGGAATTTCTGTGGCTTCTACTTGTAATATAGACCCCAGGCATGCAACGAAGAACTTATGTACCGTTTAGTGAAAAGCATTCAGTGTAATTAGGAAACCCAAAGGGGAAACATGAAGTTGATTTATGTGACCGTATTTCTTTGCTGGTGCTGGACCAGTACCCGTAATTGTAAAGCTGACGTTAAATGGAACGCTTTTGAGGCTAGTTTACAGTACGCAAACTTACGACGGATGGTGACTGATCTAGAAGACTACTTTACCCTGCGGTATTTTCCGAAAGGTAATATGTATCTAGCATGTCCATCCACAGTGAAATTAAAATCTACCTAATTCGTCAGAAATTTCCCTGGTATGGGCAAGGATGGAATGAAGCCGATCCTGTGCAAACAACCGAACTTGCCAAGGCTTCAACTTCTACGAAGTCGAGACTTTCTACATTTGCGAGATGATGCCTGTCAATTTGTGCACTAATAATATCTTGAAAGCTTACGTTAATTGGCCAGGGAGCTTGGTTTGGGAAAAGTTAGATGATGGCATGGAGAAATCTTGCTTTGAAACCAAGCTCAGCTCAAGCGGAACAATGGAATGCGAGACTTTGCGACCAGGATGCTTGGGAGTCTGGCCAAATTGTTACAATTGCATCCAAACTTGCCGTGAATGTACCATTCGATACTCGTCTGCAGGTAATAACATCAACGCCTTTTACTTTGTGCAGGCTACAATTATCCCGTTCTGTTCCGCATGTAATCTCTGAAGATTTAAGAAGTTGCATCCTTTGGCCTGAAGGTGACGCGGAATATATGCTACCCATTTTTGGACTATGCAGAGCTAGTACAACTTTCTTCATTCGAAGAAGCGTCGACTTGGCTACTGGCAAGCTGACGGTCAATTACAGATTGTCATTTCATAACATGAACCGCCTGTATCGATTGGAACCCTCTTTGTTCCTCCAAATTTATTTTAGAAATAACGGTTTTTCACGTTACTTCAGATATCATACGTCCATCGAATCAAATGGGACGCTGAAAAACATAAAACTTATTTCCTCAGATAGCGGAGATATGTTGAACTTGATTGGTGAGCGTCTTCAACCCACTTCTTTCGTAAATGTAACTGATGACCGGTACAGCTGCGGCTCGTTTTGGCTGCTAGACCCTAACAATGCTACATTCTGTCCTGGCGGTAATGTTAGCATGTTTGGTAATATAAAAATGTCAAGCTCTCAAGGAGTAGTAGATACTGGCATACATTGTGACAACATCGATTTGTGGACGTACACTAGTTTAGTATTAAATCCATAAAAAGCGCTAAAATGGTAAATAATAACCACAAATTATATTGAACAATTCAAGTTGCTTCAGCGAAATTCGGCATCACATGACATTTCACAACATTTCCGTTGCGTGTTTGTGTTGCCCCTTTTTAAGGTCTTTTTAAGGTCAAAATCAATAAACCACTGTCGCGTTTCATTTTCCGTGGTTAATGTACTATAAATTAGCTTGTTGTCGCATGTTTATTGTAAGAAATATAAGAGCTTCGATTTAATTGAAAATGATCGTTGCTTTAAGAACAGAATGGCAGCAACTATGGTTCTGGCAAAAGTTAAAAACTTCGCACAAACAGTAAAATTCAAATAAGGTACACGAACAAATAAAATTTCTTTGGGTAGAAAAATTACCATAGTGTTTTAGTCCGGGAAGATTGGTGTAGTATAATTTACAAAACATATTACAGTAGCTGTATAATGCGTCTTGTGTAAAATTTAATTTTTGTGATTATGGCAGTCTGAATATTGTTTGTATTTTTTAAAGCAGGTAAGTATAATCTGGATGGCGTGTTTATCGAAAGGCTTAACACATACAAACATTTGGACACTATATCTATCGTAGCTTCTAAATTACGATAAAGTTTCTATCGCGAGAAGCAAAGCCAGCGAGACTTTATAACTTCAGGCTTAAAATCGCAAGTCTAAAACAACTTCATATGGCTCACAATGAACGACGACCAGCGCGGGATGACCGACGAGTGACGGTTTGGGTTTACCGGCCGGCAAAGTAAATTTGAACGTCTGCAGCAAGGCCGTGGCGAAAAGAAATAACTCCATTTTAGCCAAATTCTCTCCGATGCACGCTCTCTTTCCTAAAGTAAATTTTACAGATAAATTTTATGGCTTAAGGACAATTAAATAAACATTTACCAATGCCAAACGGAATAAATTGTGCCCTGTGCTTAACTTGGCCGTCTTTGGTTAAGAAGTGTTCCGGATAAAATTCGTTTGGATGTTCCCACACTTTAGGATCGCGTAATAGATGGTACACATTCGGCAGAATAATAGTACCTTTAGGAATGTCGTAACCCTTGAACTCTAGCGGTTTAGAATAATTTGTTAATAAAAATAAAGCAAAAATAAAAAGAAGTCATAAATAGTTTTACTCGTCTCGGCAGTGCATTGATGTGCTAAGGTTGGTATCAAGGAAGCAAACCTTTGACATTCCATTAGTACTGCTTCAGTGTACGGCAAGCTGAAACATACATGTCCGTGGTTCAGTATACGATTAGTACGATATGAATACATAGGCTATTTATACCTGGGCTTATCATCCAAAGAAGGAAGTCTTTCCAAGCCGACAACTCGGTCCAACTCCTGGTGTATCTTTTCCTGAACATCAGGATGAACAGACAAAAGCAAGAAAAGCCATGTCAGAGTTCCCGATGTTGTTTCTGAACCAGCAGCGAACAAATCCAATGTACTGACTATCAAGTTAGCAACTACGCAAAACAGAGTTCAAATTACAGCCCCAAAGTAAGATACGACGGATATTCAATCGTACTTCCATCTTCGCCAGTAAAAGGAGTGGGTTTTCCCAGAGCTTCATCTTCCTTTATTTTACATAAAAATACGTGCATGAAGTCACTCGCGTCTCCTTCGGTGTGTGTTTCCTTGTGTTCGTTAACATTATCCTATAGTGACAAGAAACAATGAATTACTTCTCACTGCAAAGTTATGGAAAACCCGTTTCTCTTCTTTTACTCACCCTGATCATTGACTTCATGGCGGTGTACAAATCTGTCGAATCTTTTGGGAGACCTTTGAGCTTCCCCACTATCGGAAGGAGTCGTGACAAACGAAAAGGAGCAGCTTCAAATATAAACCTGTCCAAAACGTTGAAATGTAAAATGAGGATAAACAAACTTGTATTTGGGGAATCATTACTTGGAAAACTTTTCGATGATGGCCTTCGCTTTGGGATCATCCTGACCAAACCTTTTCCCGGATATAATAGTCCATAAAGCGTTGAGTACTGCTAGATTAAACGTGTTCTGCAATTTGACCGGTTTGCCAACGTTATGTCTTTTTTCATATTCAAAAGACAAAAACGAACAAAAATTGAAATGATTTCAATCTCAGCATTGGCGATTAAGAGCTAAAACTGTTTACTTGAACGACTGAATTAACTCGCGGATTTCCTCTTGGACGATTCCCTGGAGACTGGATTTGCCGAACCCTAAATCTCGCAAATGTCTCAGCACGAATCGACGTGTTTCGAACCAATTGTGCCCTACCGAGAAGAATATCCCTGCTCATCCAAAACAAGATATTAATTGAAGAAAAATGTTATTAAGTAACCAATATTTGTATACCTTTGTTGTTGGATCGGTATTCGATGATCGGTAAAGGTGGACGACCCAAAAAGGAATCTTCTTTCATAGCATCCTTAGCAAGCTCATACGAACTCAAAACAAGAGTACGGTGGCTCCCTACATTAACGCTGAATATATCACCGTACTTTTTGGACAGTTCGCTTAAAGTGACGTAGGGACGAAGGCCCAGAAAAGGCAGATATCCAACGATAGGTAAGTTCCACGGCCCTACAATTTCAATTCGTCACGATTGTTTAGCTCTTACATATCACAGCGATTGGATGACTTTTCAATTACAAATGAAACGTTAAAGTATAAGAGTAAATCTTACTTACCGGTAGGAAAATTCTTAGGACGAGCAGTGTATTTGTAGGTAAGATAGCAAAGTATCAGTGTTAAGATAACTGGAAACCACATCGTTACGGTCTTAAACGACGTCAAAGCTTTGAACAGAGATTATCTATCTTCGATGTGATCTGTTTCTACCGGAGGCCTTATATACCATGCAAACAGACGTTGACAATAGAAGCTCATGTTAATTCATGAGGTAAGTTTAATTCCCAGTTCGTAACGTGTGAGTTTCCCAACTCCAATTTGTACGTTATTTACGTGCAGTGTATACATGTGAGCAGACACTAATAAGATTCTCGGCACGTGGATACATTAATCTTAATGTGAGGCAAGTCGTATGACAAGAAAATTTCCCACAAATTCATAATCTCGATTTGCTAATACATTAATTTTGTGTAGCAGTAAGGAAACTATCGGAAAATGATGGCAATTAAATTTAAACCATCAAATCCTTTCTATGTTGCTTCCTTGCCATCTCTTCATCCTGTTTCCTCATCGCGCAGCTATCCGTTGGACAATTGTGACTCCAGTATTTTCACAAGCTCATGATTTATTTGTAGTGTACGATTTTTTGTTTATGATTTTCAGATATTTTGAAGTTACAAATTGATTGTGCCAAAAATTACTGAACTTTTATCAGATTCCTGAAGACATAAAAAGAAAGCTCAATTAACCTTGAAGACAATCGGAGAAAATCAGAAGAAATCTGGAATTAATTCAAAAGAAATTTTCTTTTTTCAATCTACTTTGTTAATGTTTATCCATCGCTCTAAATTAATAAATCTAGTAATGGCGTAATGTTTGAATATGGACGTAATATTTGTATTTAAGAAAATTTGTTTACATAAGCTAAATCATAAATCTTGCTTCAAACAATATTTACCAATTACCTTCTCTCCCTTTATGTTACGCAGGTAAATGCCTACAGGTTTTTGGTTGAATTCCTCCCGCTTTTTATAGTTCCTTTTTTAAACGCTGCACTCTCTGTTGGCTAGATTGAGAGGTTTTAGTACTTCTTCATCGTTTTTTTTTAATTTTATTTTTATTTATTTTTTATTTATACTACCAGCGTGAGCGTTTGCTCTTTGCTGGCTTAAAGTTCCAGGTACATACATATATTGGTATAGGACTTATTACATTGTTCTTCGTCGTTTATCATAATACAAGCTATTGCTCCTTTCCTACAAACCGTGCGAGTTCATTAGTAATCCACCAGCATTACTTTTTGTGTTGCGTCATCCAGTTTCGTTTCAATAGGTGGTGTCATTTCCGCCAGCCTACCCTGGGTTATATATTTCCTAGCCTCTTTCTTTCGTTCAGTTCAAGGTGTGACTACAAATGTCCTTGGCTTCTAAGTTAGTAACTATAAGTATGACAACGAACTAATAAGCCCTAGAAAGTCCGTTATATAGCCAGTCGACTTTCATATTCATGCTTTATCTTAATGCAAAAGCGTATGACAATCCGTCTTCTGTGATTATGGCAGAATCAATGTTAGTTGTATTTTTGAATCCTTTAAGTCAAAACTACATCTCGTTGTTTACCAAAAGGCTCAACAAGTGTGCACTTGTGGACACCATTATCATAACGCAAAAGCCGAACGAAATTTCGAAAGTCAGCGAGACTTTCCTAACTTTAGCCTTAAGCTCGTAAATTTAAGACAACATCATAAGGCTCACAATGACTGATGATAAGCGCAGGATGAGCGGCGAGTGTTGGTTTGGGTTTACCGGCAGGCAAAGTAAACTTGAACGTCTGTAGCAAGGCCGTGGCGAAAAGAAATAATTCAATTTTAGCCAAATTCTCCCCGATGCACGCTCTCTTTCCTAAAGTGAAATTTACAGATAAAAATTACTTAAAGCAATTGAAAAAAAAAAAAAACATTTACCAACGCCAAACGGAATAAATTGTGCCACGTGCTTAACTTGGCCGTCTTTGGTTAAGAAGTGTTCCGGATAAAATTCGTTTGGATGTTCCCACACTTTAGGATCGCGTAATAGATGGTACACATTCGGCATAATAATAGTACCTTTAGGAATGTCGTATCCCTTGAATTCTAGCAGTTTATAATCATTTGTAAGTAAAATATAGCAAAAATAAAAAAGATGCTAGGTTACTCGTCTCGGCCGTGCAATGGTGTATCAAGGTAGGTATTAAGGAAGCAAACCTTTGACATTCCATCAGTACTGCTTCAGTGTAGGGCAAGCTGACCCATAAATTTCCGTTGTTCAGTATACTATTAGTTTATGATATGAATATAAAAGGTTATATACCTGGGCTTATCGTCCAAAGCAGGAAGTCTGTCCAAGCCGACAACTCGGTCCAACTCCTGATGGATCTTTTCTTGAACATCAGGATGAACAGACAACAGTAAGAAAAGCCAATTTAGAGTGCCCGACGTCGTTTCCGAACCAGCACTGAACAAATCCAATGTACTGACTATCAAGTTAGCTACTACGCAAAACAGAATTCATTTAATAACCCCATGAAATGAAGACACGATTGATCCACAATCTTACTTCCATCTTCGCCAGTAAAAGGAGTGGGTTTTCCCAGAGCTTCGTCTTCTTTAATTTTACTTAAAAATACGTGCATGAAGTCACTTGCGTCTCCTTCAGTGTGGTTTTCCTTATGTTCATTAACATTATCCTATGGTAACATGAAACAATAATGAATTACTCTCACTGCAGTAAAGTTATGGAAAACCCATTTCTCTTCTTTTACTCACTCTGATCATTGACTTCATGGCTGTGTACAAATCTATTGAATCTTGTGGAAGACCTTTGAGCTTCCCCACTATCGGAAGGAGTCGCGACAAACGAAAAGGAGCAGCTTCAAATATAAACCTGTCCAATAACGCGAAATGTAAAATGGGGATAAACAAACTTCTATTTCGGGAATCATTACTTGGAAAACATTTCGATGATGGCCTTCGCTTTGGGATCATCCTGACCGAACCTTTTCCCGGATATAATAGTCCATAAAGCGTTGAGTACTGCTAGATTAAACGTGTTCTGCAATTTGACCGGTTTGCCAACGTTATGTCTTTTTTCATATTCAAAAGACAAAAACGAACAAAAATTGAAATGATTTCAATCTCAGCATTGGCGATTAAGAGCTAAAACTGTTTACTTGAACGACTGAATTAACTCGCGGATTTCCTCTTGGACGATTCCCTGGAGACTGGATTTGCCGAACCCTAAATCTCGCAAATGTCTCAGCACAAATCGACGTGTTTCGAACCAATTGTGCCCTACCGAGAAGAATATCCCTGCTCATCCAAAACAAGATATTAATTGAAGAAAAATGTTATTAGGTAACCAATATTTGTATACCTTTGTTGTTGGATCTGTATTCGATGATCGGTAAAGGTGGACGACCCAAAAAGGAATCCTCCTTCATAGCATCCTTAGCAAGCTCAAACGAACTCAAAACGATTGTACGGTGGCTCCCTAGATTAACGCTGAATANTACTTGAACGACTGAATTAACTCGCGGATTTCCTCTTGGACGATTCCCTGGAGACTGGATTTGCCGAACCCTAAATCTCGCAAATGTCTCAGCACAAATCGACGTGTTTCGAACCAATTGTGCCCTACCGAGAAGAATATCCCTGCTCATCCAAAACAAGATATTAATTGAAGAAAAATGTTATTAGGTAACCAATATTTGTATACCTTTGTTGTTGGATCTGTATTCGATGATCGGTAAAGGTGGACGACCCAAAAAGGAATCCTCCTTCATAGCATCCTTAGCAAGCTCAAACGAACTCAAAACGATTGTACGGTGGCTCCCTAGATTAACGCTGAATATATCACCGTACTTTTTGGACAATTTGCTTAAAGTAATGTAGGGACGAAGGCCTAGAAAAGGCAGATAGCCAACGATAGGTAAGTTCCATGGCCCTACAATTTCAATTCGTTACAATTAGAAGACTTTTCAATTACAAATTAAATTTCAAAGTATAAGAGTAAATGTTACTTACCACTAGGAAAATTCTGTGGGCGAGCAGTGTATTTATAGGTAAGATAGCAAAGTATCAGTGTCAATATAACTGGAAACCACATCGTAAAACGGCGATTTCAACGTCAAAGCTTTGAACAGAGATCCTCTATCTTTGATGTGATCTGCTTCTACCGTAGTCCTTTTATATACCATGCGAAAATGTGTTGAAAAAAATGTCTCGACAGGCTTGTGTTAACGCATAACCTAGTTTTTTTTCGATCTTGTACTGAATGACCCGGTAAATCATTCCGAATTTGTACGATATTTTACGTGTAGTTTACGTGTGAAGAGTCACTAAATTAATATTCTCGCCACGTCTGAAGTTTCTTAGTTCTTAGAAAGAAAATTATATAACGTTCCTAACTCTTATTGCTAACACATAACTTTGTGTAGCAGTAAAAGGAAACTAACCCGGAAAATGATGGCGATTAAATTTTAACCACCAAATCCTTTCTATTCTGCTTTATCCTGTTCTAACGTAGCCAGTGACTCCAGTAATTTGACAGGTTGCTTTATGTATATATATAGCTGCCAAAAATATTTTGCGATTTAATTTAAGATTTCTCGAAAATTTGAAGTTAGAAATAGACTGCGCAAAAAATGCTGAACTGCTTCGAGGTTTTGAAAACAAAAAGTAAGCTCAATAAACCTTGAAGACACTCGGAAGAAATCGGAGGAATTCACGAAAGAATTCCAAAGAAATCGGAGGAAATTCCAAGAAAATTCCAGGGATACTCCGCCTAATCGCATCCTCAATTTCCCTTGTTAATGATTACCCATTACTTTGTTAATAGATTAATAGGTTAGTCAAGAAAGTCGACGTAATTTTTGTATTTAAAAAAAATATATACACATACTGAATTAAAAATCTAGCTTCAAACTATAGCAAGAAAATTGCATCTTAAGTGGTTGCGTTCAAAAATTGTATTTCTATTTCTATCCAGAGTTAGAAATGCCATGTCTAACCAGAAGAAATAGTGGTCTGGAATCCGCGGACGATACTAAATAATTAAGATCCAGTCAGTGACATTTGCTTAAGCATGCAGGAAGCATGCGCCAACTGTAGCTTCAAAAATCGATGGGGGATTGGCTTCCTCGAGTGCTAACTCCCTACCCCACACCTGCCAAACAGTAACAGTCGTCTGCAGCAGCAGAACAATTGATCCTTATGCGAATTGAGGAAAAACAAACCATTTCCTGGGGTCTAATTCAAGTGTCCTTCCCAGTGCTTCAACTTTAATTATTAAATTTCAACAATCTCAGTGTTCCACCTCGAGTATAAATTCATGGTGGATTTGACCACAATTCCCAAGCTCTGAAAAGGATTTTTGTTTACGTTTCTAATACCGCGAGCTGATGAAATGGAAGAAGAACTAGTTCCAGATGATGTATTCGAATCACCGAGTGTCAAATCCCCAGTGGACTGGACTCAGAATAAGTGGGTCGGTCTAGGAGGGTGCTATTACCCACCATCAGCGCATGAACTTAAAGTGCGATTAGAGGAATTGACACCACGAAGTCCCTCCCCAAGCCCAACTAAAAGCACCGGCTATCCTGGTTACAGTTACACTAATCTATCCTACGGTAGCAGCTTGGCTGAAGAACGGATTCACAAAGTGAGTTTCATTCGCATTTTTAAAAATTCCAACAATAATTCTTTCCTTTTTTAAAAAAATTTTGAACACTCGAAGTGTTCGATTTTCCTCTATTGACCAAAGTTTGTTTTCTCAGAGAAATAGTCCTGTTCGATAGTAAGAAAAGGAAGTGATTAATCGATAAAGGATTCTCGTTACAAACCTTCGATTTCCAGAGGTTCCGATTCAACATTCAACGTTCCATTGTAATACGAAAGTCAATTTTTAATAGCAAATAATATACTTCTTAACAACATTCGTCTCTCAATATAAACTATCATTAAGTTTCTATCAGTATCTATCAGTATCTAAAGTTTACCGTGAGCAAACATATGAACACAAAATTAAAATATAAGACGATTTATGGAAATATATTTCAAAGAATTTCAATTTTTCAAAGGAATTTCTAAATTGTTCGCTAATATCTTCCCATTTTTCTCTCGCAGACAATCCTTGTGGGCGACAGCGGAGTAGGCAAAACATCTCTGCTCGTCCAGTTCGATACCGGCAAATTCCAACCCAGTTCTTTCGCGGCCACTGTGGGGATCGGCTTTACAGTACGTAATAATGCTTGCGTTCTCAAACTAAAGTACATTGCTCCTTAAATTAAACCATATTAATTAACTTTGGTCAAAACTTAATTTAAAATAACGCACATGTGAGATAGGATTAAGATACTCATAGGCTAACTCATTAGTTGAAGTGTCGCTTGAGATTTTTGAAACAGATGTGTGGAAGTGAGTTTCTCTTATCATCCTCAATCCTAATTCTTTTCCCCCTTATATTTATTCATTCTCTTTGCGTGTGTGGCATGTGCACGTATGTGCGTGAAGAGGGGGAGTGTTAGTTTGAATGCCACTTCCTGGCAGCCAATTTATCCGTAACATAACCTGTCAAAACGCTCAGTGATATTTTCTGAATTAAACTTCCCAAGTAAACAAAAAATGGCTGCACAAGTGGACGAACGAGCTAATTACAAGCAAATTAGAGTTCGCAGGAAAACAGGGTCTTCAGGGAGCTTAACCTTCACCTCAGTTAATCCCAGTGCCCCTGCCACGTTCTCATTTAATAATAATCTTCCCAAGAACGCAGAAAAGATAACAGAGACGTTTAAAGTATTTATACTCTCTTTAGCAAGCTAAATTAATTATATGCCTGCTTATCTTTCCTTGATCTGACCCTGTTTTCTTTCGTTTTCCCTTATTGGAATTGAATAATGAAAAGGTTATGCTCCTGGGAGACTCAGCTGTGGGCAAAACATGTCTGCTGGTGCGGTTTCGTGACGGTACCTTCTTATCGGGATCGTTTATTGCTACCGTGGGCATTGATTTTCGAGTAAGGGACAATTTACAGCCTCTAGAGTAGTAATTTCTAGATGGTATGGGGGCGAGGGTTCTGTTCTGTAACGTGGTTAAAAACCTATACGCTTTTCTGCAGGGGTATTACAGTGCTGCGAACGTTTGAAGAGGTGCTAAACTTAACGTTTCAAGAAATTGAGGCATGACCTTAATGTAAGAGGCGGGGTTTGTTTTATACATGCAAAAGAAATGTTTTTCGCACGCCCATTAAGGTGCCGAGCCCTGGTAATGGTGGCCGAGTTTAGCGTTATTGGAAAGGAACATTTTAGTAGGGCAATAAAGGCGGTTTTTTTAACATGGAGGCGGGTCAAGTGTCAGCTGCTTTCCTTGAAAACTAATTCGAGCATTTTATTTTCAGAATAAAGTATTGGAGGTAGACGGATCGAAGGTGAAATTGCAAATTTGGGACACGGCGGGTCAGGAGCGCTTCCGAAGTGTTACCCACGCCTATTACCGTGATGCGCATGGTACGTTTCGGTTTGGATTGGCCGTAGAAATTAATTTTTGCGGTTTCTAGCCTTGTTGTTGCTCTACGACGTTACGAACCGGAATTCGTACGACAATACGCGAGCATGGTTGGCAGAAATTAGCGAGTACGCCAATCAAGACGTCATTATTATGCTAATAGGTGAGTTCTAACTCAATTACACTTACTGACATAATAATAATATTAACAAAACCGTAATGGACGAAAACCATAACTAACAAACCAATAGATGGCGACACTACAGCAGAAATTTCGGAGGGCTCTTTTTGCGAAATAAACTTTAAAAAATGATTGCGTTAGTTGACATACGATATCTGGGGGATCTTAACCTGATATCTGCTAGTGATATGTGAAAGCTTATTACTAAAATGCTCACTGGAGTTTACAATTTTTTAAGAATAAATTGCACATTTTTGAAGATGAATTTTGCTAGGAAACAAGTGTGACTGCTTAGAAAAGGACCGAGCAGTGAAGCCAGAAGACGGCGAGCGATTAGCGAACGAGTACCAAGTGACTTTCATGGAAACTTCTGCCAAAACGGGCCTAAATGTAGCAACTGCATTCCAAACAGTCGCTCGAGCGTTGTTACACAAGTTAAGCCTACGTCCCCAAGCTTTAGCCCTGCCTACGTATATTCCTGTCACTGCCAAAACGGCGTGTGCTTGCCCGACTGGCTAAACCATGTTTACCTCTTCAAAATTAGAAGTAAAAATAACGTCTTCAAAAACCTCAAATTTCTTCCAATTCTGGCAAATATGAATGTTTCTCTTCATTTATTTTTAACACGGTAAGCATTACAAACAGTTGTTGGACATATCATTGTGTTTTACCTCCTTACAAAATACATCCTCAAAATCAATACCACTGGAAATCTTCTTAGGCGAAAGATGTTGAGCTCGTTTCTTCCATAATCGTTGTTTTTTTAAACAAGTCTAATGTGTGTGTGGCTAAGAAGACAGGTACGGATCTGTACTTATTTAAGTTATTTTCCACTAGATGGCCAATCTCGGAGGCGTAACTCGAATCAATGAGCTGCATATTACCAGCTTTGTCAATCTACGAAACATAAACAATGAAGATATGTACAACATTAAAGCACGATTTGCATACCTCAAAATGAAGAATATCGTTGACAGATTCGGCAAACATGGAGGTGAGCAAGTACCGTGAATCTCCTTTACGATCGATCTTATACCCGGTTAAATCGTGTATGGCTTCACGATAGGAAGACAAAGTCGTTGTAAACTGCTCCGTCACGCGTTTAAAACGTAACTCGGCGCTCTCTAATTGACTCTGCAAGTTTTGAACCTGCTTGGAGTTAGCTTCACCTAAATTCGACGCCACATTCATCGTTAAATCTTGAGTTTGGCCTTCCTGTAGCAGTCTAACACGTTCTTTCAAGGCATCATTTTCTTTCTCAAGAAACTCGAGACGTTCTTCCCTCTTCCTCTGCAGCAAAGCTACAGGATTATCCCTACCATAAGAAAATCGTTAGGAAGTTCAGTCAGACAATTCGGAATTCGAAAGTCTTCTTACTTGAAGTGCAAGACTTTAGTTGTGCGAGGATCAAACGCTCCTGATATCCTCACAATAAGTTCCAGGTCGTTAATCTTGGCCAGTAATTGCTCTTTCTCGGCTTCCCAACCAGGCTCTAACGACTCTTTAGGTGCAGTTTCAGATTCCCGTAGATTCAACTGGGCTCGATAGTATTCTAATAAAGCTTCCAGCTCTTGGATTCGCTTATTTTCGGGCGAATCGAGGTCCAAGGACGTTACTTCTCGTTCATATTGAGAAAGAATGCTTGCGTAACACTCTTTTTCCTAGAAATATCAGGAAGAACACCCGTTTCCTCATTAATTCTTAACACTTTAGAAAGTTCTACTGTCTTCAGGTTCGTAACTTTTACACTAAAGGAACTAAATAGATCTAAAAATTCCTTCGAATTTGCAAGGAAAGTCATTCAAAACTTGTTCTATGGTACTTACTCGGGTTAAAAGTTGGTTTCTGCGCAGCAAACTCTTGTTACGCTCGCTTAAATTCTTGACAGTTTCCTCCAATTTAGGATCTGACTCCATCACAGGTGCAATTTTAACGTTTTCCTGCTCGCTTACCAGTTCCCGAACCCTAAAGTGCCAGCACCCGTTAAATACTCCAAAAACGCACCTAATTCAAAATCTACCTCAAATTCAGATCTCCCAATTCGCTTTTTAGTTGTAATTCGTTCAATCTGAGTTCGTCAATAAATTTAGCGATCGAATAAGGGTTCGCATCTCCGACAGGTAAGTACGGTTGCAAAATTTGCTTCCATTGGTCCAAATCTCGTGAGCATTTGTCGAGCTGCGCCTGCGCTTGCGCGAATTTGGACGAGCGCAACGTGGCCTTTTCTCTCTGCAACTCCAATGACGCAATTTGCTCTTGTAAAACCGACACATTATCTGACGTTTGGCGATACAACAAGTTCTCTTCCCTCAAACGCTCGCAGTCTCTCTCCAATTCACCCAATTTGGAGAGTCTTTGCTTGTTTTGGTGCCATAGCTTCTCATAATCATTTTCTCGCGCCAATCTTTGCTGCAAAGCTTCCAACTCTTGGGTCTTGACCTGCAGCTCGCTTTGAAGGGCATCAATATCAGGCTGGAAAGACAAACTTCGACCAGAATTCATTTGCTCTAACTCTTCCTCTAGGTTCTTGATTAGCGAATCTTTGAGTTCAGATTCCGAATTCAAGGCATCGAACTTTTGCTGCAATTGCGACAGAGAGCTTTGAAGCTCGTGAGTAGACGTCTGGAGTTGGTTTTCAAACGACGTTTTCTGTTGCATAAAATCCAATTTCGTCTGAGTCAATACAGACTTTAAGCGATTGTTCTCTTTGCTGACGGACTCGTGGGTCTCAATTAAGTCTTCGTAATCTGAATGAGCGCGCTGGAGTTCGTGTTCTAGGTCTTCTATGCGTTCAACGTTGCTCTTGCCTTCGTATCGGAGTTTGTTTAGCTCAGCGTCGTGTTGAACTTCAGCTTTTTTCAAGCAAGAGTCCATGTCGATCAGCTTCAGCTCCAATTGGCTAATCTGCTGCTTGTAATCAATCAGTTCTACCTCTTTATCCCTCAGCTGCTTCTTAACCACATCTATAACAATAAAAAATTGCAAGGAGACGTAATCAAGAACATGTAATCTATTTTAATTAATTCAATCCGGGTATTTTTACCATATTCTGCGAAATCTACGGCTCTTTTCTTGGGAAAAGGCTCGGAGTCTGTCAAAATCGATCGTTTCAGAGGTCCAGAGGCTTGGGACTGGTAACTACTGGTAGATTGCAGAGTATCGTCGAACTGGAGCTTGGTGGCTAAAGCAGACGCGCTGGAATTCCTCGACAAATTTGACTTGGAGAACAATAATGGCCGTGGACGGCTTGCTCCGACGCTTTTATTGAATTCATCCAGCATCTTCTTGACTGGCTGGGCATGGCCCAATTTAGAATCCATTCTAAATAAGTTTCAATTAAAAGATTCACATAAAACGTTGTTTCCACTCTTTATTTGTTGATATGGCAGTTTAAGAAAACTGTATACTTCAAGTAGTTGATATTTTTTGCCAAAAGGTGGCACTGATGTCACACACTTTATCATGAGAATTATGCAATACGCAACTTGAAACAAAATTTAAAAGAAATTTAACGATATAATTGAAAAAATATTTTTCTAAAATATCTTAATAAAAGTAGCTTTAAACATTGCGTCAAAGATTAGATAGATGTTTCATTTAAACTTATTCAAGTTATAAAAATTTAAAATAAATCATATATCTAAATTTTGACGCAGCGTTTAAAGATATTTTATTGAGATATTTTAGAAAAACAAGTTTTGAGTTATATCGTTAAATTTCTTTTCAATTTCTGTTTCAAGTTTTGTTCTTTTTCGTTTTCGTCTTTCGCGGCTCAGATTACCTCCAGTCCCGGTAGCGATTCACAACGCAGATTCTCCTAAAAAAAATAATTAAAAAATCGATAGTAAAACTTACAATCGGATTTATTTCTGATTCTTATAGGAAATTGCGACTATACCTTCAATTCCTTGAGTAATCGATATCATTTCTTGCTTCTTGGCGATATGGAGCATGGGAATGGGGGAATAGAGCCAGTGAACGGTAAAGTATCGATAGTTAAGCTTGTGTCATGGCTCCCGTTGGTTGCGAGTGAATTTGGTGTGCGTCTTTCAGCCTTTTTATGAACTAATAACGAGTGCGTTTGAATTGCAATCAAGTGTAATCAACTAGCTAATTGTAATGCTGATATCTCCCACCTAATTGGGAATGTCCAACAGTGACATATCACGGAGAAATGGGGCCATTAAAATCCGCCTCACCAGTACGTTATTTTGCTTTCTTCATGACTAATTTCCTTGTTTACCCTCCATTTTAACCACTTTAGCTCCCTAATATACCTCTCTTTATTCTCCGTCATTCTAACCCTAATTTAAATAACACAACTCTCTCAGAGAAAAAGCAGTTACAATGGGTTTTCATTAAATTCGGACTCGCATAGCAAATTTCATGTTGTAATCATGCAAATCGATGACTAATCCCAAAGTAACACATTTTCCGCCTTTCACCGTCCCGTACTAATCACGCGTAACTCTTACTTACTTCTTTACATTTTCCTGGTTCAGTTTTTGCCTTTGTTTAGGTGAAGTACTGTTATCGGGCATCTAAGTTAGCTCCAAAAGAAATTCCTTATTTTTTATGGTGCCAGAGAAGAGGAACAGGCAACAGCACCAGCGTCAAAATGCTAACTTGGTTCTTATGTTCATGCATGACAAGTTCATTACCATAAAAATGCCTTGCCTGGATCCGTCCAGGCCACCGAATGCACCGTTACACCCGACTGGCCAGTTCTCAAGCTCTCTTCACGTTCACGTGTCTTCTTTTTTTGTTTTTGTTAGGGTTCTCGCTACCTAATTTCTGTCTTCCACACCCCACCTGTCGGCGTCTTTTATGCAAAAGAGCAGAATATTAACATTTGCCTAAGTTCCCTAATTGCGTAAACGAACGTCTGGGAATCTGGGAAGCAATTTGAGTACAGCGGAAACACATCTTCCTGTCTAGAAAAGCCTTGAGGCCATTTTCACTTTCATTTTTTATGCTTGTCTTGGGGACAGGAAACTATTTTATTCTGAAACGGGGTTTTCAGTTTCCTTTGGGATTTTTAATATATTTTTTTATCCCTTTTTAATTGAGTTAATTGGTCTGTTTTCGTGGAAGAAATTTGAAAGCTGAGTGACCGTGGTTTGAATTCATTCTGGGATCTTAAGTTAAAATCTAAAGGTCTTAATGTCCAGGAAAAAAGAATAAAGAATAATTATTATTTTTGTCATAGCTCGATCGTGCTTACGACCTTCCTTAGGGAAGTTTGAGACGTATCAGTTAGCTTTAATTATTTTTAAAATTGTTTTCTTAAGGATAAAAATTATTTTTAGCTTGAGAAAAATCGTTTTTAAATATTGGTTAAGAGTTTTGGAAGTAAACAAGGTTTTGAAGGGAAAAAAAGAACTGTTTCCGCCCGGGATCGAACCGGGGACCTTCCGCGTGTTAGGCGGATGTGATAACCGCTACACCACGGAAACATATACACGTGCCTGTTCCAACTAGTACTGGTTTACAGCGGCTTGTATATACACTTGGGAAGGAACTTGTTGTGAATGACGTCATAATGTAAATAATCAAATTTTCGTTGTTGTTTTTCTTTCTAGTTTTGTGCGCAAAGAATCTCTCCAAGAAAGATCTATTTAGTAAGTATATTTTGGAGCATTTTTACTATGATTTACTTCTATTTGTTACAAACTTTTTTGCCCACTTTTGGACCATTTGTGCAAACATTCTCCAGAAAAGAAAGTGTAAATGTATGCAAATTTTCATTGTGAATGGTTTATCTTCCAGGATTACCGGATCCTTTTGCCAAGGTGAGCGTTGAAGGCTCTGGACAATGTCACAGTACGGATACATGTAAATCGACCTTGGATCCTAAATGGAATCAACATTATGACCTGTAAAATCCCCGCAAAGGTTCCTCGAAACTTGCTTAATATTACCCTTTGCATTAGGTATATAAGCAAATCTGATGCAGTTACGATTAGCGTCTGGAATCACCGTAAAATCCACAAGAAAGAAGGTGGTGGCTTCTTGGGCTGCGTGCGAATTATGTCCAATGCCATCCATCGCCTTAAAGACACCGGATGTAATTTAACTTATATAATTCCATAATTAAAGTTAATGTTACTTCTGGATGCGTGTTTAACAGCTTTTGTTTTGTTTTTAGATCAACGATTAGACCTTTGCAAGGCCAACGCAGAGGACCAAGACCCTGTAAAGGGCCAAATTGTTATTTCGCTCTTGTCACGTGACCATCAGCAATCTTGTGCCACTCAGCCTCATGTGGCCGTTGCAGACACGTTAGGCAATGTCTCGTGCTCGTCCACACCCTCTCCGCCCACTTCCACCCACCTGACCACACCTCCTAATCCTGTAAGTCTGCCTTCGGGCTGGGAAGAACGTCGAACGCCTGGTGGGCGTCTCTATTATGTAAACCATCAAAGCAAAACGTCCCAATGGCAGCCTCCAACAGTCGGCAACAACAACTCAAGCAGTTCGACGGCGAGTACGGCCAGTACTCGGCACCAGCAAAACCGTATGTCGGTTTGCGAGGCGAATTCGGTCCCAGCTTCGTCCTCAAGTGCGAATGTCAATGCCCCGAGGGAAAGACGGCCCCATTCCACCCGTGAAAGACGTCATTCAGTGCATGAAACCGAAGCCCCGCCCCCTTCTACTGCCCAGTCTGCTTCTTCGTCTTCCACGCGAAGGCGGAGTCATCGAAGTAGGCCGCATCTCCGGTCAGCTTTAACTCAACCGCCAGATTTGCCTGTTGGCTACGGTAAGATCATTTTTAAAATAATTAATCAATAAAACATTTTTTTCTATAAATTTTTAATAAATTTTTTAGTGGTTTTTTAAATTGTAAGAATTCTTTTAATGTATTTTTTATTGATTTTTTTTAATTGTAATATTTTTAAAGTAATTTTTTATTGATTTTTTAAAAATATATATTTTTTTTATTTTGTAATTTTTTTTACAGAAATGCGCACAACTCAACAAGGACAAGTGTATTTCTACCATGTACCCACAGGGGTAAGTTCGTGGTACGATCCTCGGATTCCGAAGGAGTTGAGGGAAAGCCACGCCCCCCGTGGATCGGCCGGTTCGCCTAGTTCAAGTCCACTGCCTCCTGGTTGGGAAATGAGACATACGACGTCCGGACGAGTGTATTTTGTGAACCATAACAACCGTACGACGCAGTTCACCGACCCGCGTTTGGCCACGCCTCCTGCTGGCTCTTCTGGGTATATTACTTTTCTTTGAGTTTATTCTTTAGGCCGTTCTAAGTATTTACCTTTTTTCAGGGGCAACAATAACGTGTTGCTGAGTTCGGCTGGCATTCCAGAACCGGTGCTTGCGCATGCGCAGGTGCAAGGGTCTGCACAAGTTGGGGGTCCACCGGACGGCCCAGAGGAAGCTTTACCGCGCTACAAGCGCGATTTGGTGGCGAAACTGAAGACGCTGAGGTCCGAATTACAAAACGCGCAGCCGCCGAGTGGTCATTGTCGCTTAGAAGTGTCTCGCAATGAAGTCCTGGAGGAGTCGTATCGCTTAGTCATGAAGATGCGACCCAAAGACCTGAAGAAGAGGCTCATGGTCAAATTCCGGGGTGAAGAAGGGTTGGATTATGGCGGGATTGCCCGCGAATGGCTTCATCTCTTGTCTCAGCATATGCTAAACCCATATTATGGCCTGTTCCGCTACTGCCGTGAAGATAACTACACTTTGCAACTCAACCCGGACTCGAGTGTGAATCCAGTAATTTATTTTCATTTATTCCTTTCGTGCATAATTTTTATTTTTAAAAAAGTATGATGATTTTTCAATTTTAGGCGATTTTTTGAATTATTTTATTGTTATTTTAATTGTTTTATTTATTATTAGGAGCATTTGTCGTATTTCCATTTCGTGGGGAGAATTATGGGCATGGCAGTCTTTCATGGGCATCATTTGGAAGGCAGATTCACTCAGCCGTTTTATAAAATGTTACTCAACAAACCCATCGTTTTGGATGACATTACGACTGTGGACGCTGAACTTCATAGGTCCTTGACGTGGATGTTGTAAGGATATCTTTTTCTTCCTTTTATATAAAATATTTAATTTTTCTAAATTTTTTTTCCAGGGAAAGTGATATTACGGGGATTATCGACACCACTTTCAGCGTTGAGCGTGATAGTTATGGGGCCATTCAAGTGCATGAACTCAAACCGGGAGGAAAAGAGATTTTGGTGACCGATGATAATAAGAAGGAATATGTCAAGTAATTTGAGATTTTAATTAATTTAGTATTATTTCGAGTAGATCGGGATTTTTGTTTAATAATAAATGTATTTTGTGTTCGCTTTAGATTGTACGTTTCGTATCGTTTTATGCGTGGAATTGAGCAGCAATTTTTAGCATTGCAAAAAGGGTTCAACGAACTCATTCCGCAGAGCTTATTACGTCCGTTTGATGAGAAAGAACTGGAATTAATTATTGGAGGTATGACCAAGATTGATGTAGCAGATTGGCAAGCCAGCACGCGATTAAAAGTACGATATTCTTTTTTCTGCTTGGGAAGATTCGATAATAATCTTGAATTATCTTCGTTTGTAGCATTGTACTGCAGAAACACCTGTGGTGCAGTGGTTTTGGCAAATTCTGCACTCGTATAGCGAGGAAATGCGTGCCCGGGTCTTGCAATTTGTCACCGGCTCATCTCGAGTGCCTTTACAAGGTTTCAAAGCCCTACAAGGTAACGTTTTTTCTTCCCTCTAACTCTAAATTGCGTTTGTGATTCTCGTTTCGTACCTCCTAGACATTTCCTTATAGTTCTGTAGCTGGTAGACTGTTTTTTATGCTCTTTAATAACCGAAATTACGTTCTTTTACTCCTCGAAAGGAAGTCAGAGCGAGTTTTTGGACTATCTTTAGGACTTTTTTTGCTGACCAAATCGAACTTTTTCAAGTTCGGTGTTCTTCTTTATAACAAAACGACTTCACACCTGTTATAAGAAAGGCAATAATACCCGTTTTATCAATAGTAAGTGTCCAAAAAAATTACGACAACCGTAGCAAGTCATAAAATATCTTTTTGCTGCAGTTTTAGCTCGCTTATAGTAACTTTTTGTGGCAATTCGTAAGTTTCATTGAATCAAATAAATTATAACATCATATAGCGATTGTAACACCATTTATAACGGTCTGAAGTCGTATTTTCTATTATATCTTATCAGATATTGTCATTTGTTGCTTTGTTTACGGTAAGGTTAACTTAAAAGTTGCATGTGGAAGACAACCCACGCATTTAAGCCAATCAAAGAGCAAGTTGTAGAATAAAAACTAACATCAAAATTCACCTTTGGCGGCTTTACCATGTCCTAACGCTGCCTTGTTTACTGCTGGGTAACTACGCCGCTAATGGTACACTTTCCCGGGAGCGTTGAGAAATGCGAGCTGATGAACTCGCTCTGTGATTGTAATGTTTACATTCCTTATTGGGCACAATGATCTACGTTTTATGGCATAACTTATCTTATGACATCCATGCGACATATGTTGTGATATCTCTTATGATTAGTACTACGTTTGCGACTTATCTTGATGCAATTTGGCTTGTTTGATAAGACTTATAAATCTTTCAGAAGTATCTAAAACGACCACGGAAATGGTCATCAGAGTTAACGATGTTTATGAATCTTTTTAATGTTGTAACTCGTAGCCAAACTTGTTATGTTTAGGTTCCACTGGAGCTACTGGTCCACGTCTATTTACGTTGCATTTAGTGGATACAGCCGTGGAGAATTTACCCAAAGCGCATACATGTTTTAACCGCCTGGATTTGCCACCATATCCCTCTTACGAGAAGATGTACGAGAAATTGACCCAAGCCGTTGAAGAAACTTGTGGTTTTGCTGTTGAATAACATGTTAAAAAAGCAACCATAAAGGCAAAATCCCTCAAAAAATTCCTGATCTGACTTGACACTGAACTCTAGACTTCCGAAAACAACAATCTTCGTTTTAAAATCAAGGTAGCTCCCATGTTTTTTTTTTATTTTTTACTGGTGTTCGTTTCCCAGAAAAGCAGACCTCAATTAATCTTATTCTGGCAGCAAAAAAAAGGTTTTTAAAGGATAAAAAGTGTTTTGGGGATTCAATTAACCATATTAGAAAGGCAACATGCAAACGTTTTTCTTTCCTTCCACCCAATTTTATGCCTTCTTCCTGCCAGCTTTGTGAACTTGGTCTGGGCCCTTTTACAAGGCTTGTATAATTATAATTATGATAGTAAAAATTTTATAGCGTCCCTCAAGTACGTGTGTCGTTCTCCTTTTTTGCTTTTATTTTTATTTGGGCTTTTTATTTCTTCAGTTTCCAGGCGAGAATAGTGGGACTGGCGGCTACTTCCAGTCTTTTAACGGTATATACTCCACTGATGTGTCATCCTTGACTCTTTGAGGTAGTTGTCTAACAGGTTTTTCGAGTTTTGCGGGTGTTAGAATATACAAATGGCCTAGAGGGGATTCACGATCCTGGGAGAAGAAAACGCTGGAGCACGTTCTGTTCTATTTTGTGTCCCGAACCGTGTATTAAAAAACAAGTAGGAAAGGAAAAAGAAATGTATTAAGAACAGCAGCACCTTGTGGTTGGATTCTTGTTTTTTGTTGTTCGTTGAGGAAAAAAGGAAGAAGGTTTATAACAAGGTTTCCTTTCTAGGTGAGTATTTAGTCAAGTACAGTTAGGTTGGCCAGGCAGTCGACTTTGTGAGTAGAAAAGGTTCCATAAGTTGCCTTTCGGACTTTGGGGGAAGAAGGAAAGAAATTGTAGGGCTTCAACTTCGTTTTCGGTGAAGGAGAAGGATTTTTGGATTTGCATAACGGAATTACGGCACCGGACGAAACGTCCCGACCATTTGTGATGCTTTGATGAGTAGCTGGCACTCGGAATTTTGACGGAGGTGTTTTTTCAAGATGTTCGCTTGGCATATACACAGGTATTAAAGCCTTAGCGTGTGCCAAACAGTGCCAGAACACGTCCGCGATCGTGCCCAACACTTTCCTTCCTTGTTTTGTGCTCGGTGTGCGAATTTCTTCGCAATTTTTCCCCAGCTCTTGCAAGGTTTCATGGATCTTTATTAGCTCGAACCGTGGGAAGAAAGCCAGGGCTTTTACTCTCTTCAAAGTCGGAGAAAACTCTAGTTCAAAGAGAACTGATTTTTGGAAAGCACCACTATTCTGTGTTATCACTGCGAGAATCCAACAAAAACTGCCCAGAACGTTCTAGTGCATAGCTTTTACTTGATAAAACCATGTTCCGGAATTATTAAATATCTTTTGGCCGATAAAATCGTCGAAAAATTGAGTTTTGAAGTGGGGAAACGAGTTTACGCCGAGAAACCGTTGCGTAAAGTTTGAAAAGTGCGCGTAAACTACTCTATCGATAGAGCACAGTTAATCGATAGTTAAGCAATGTTGACGTTCTGCGCTGCACCTGTCATTTTGTGTGCTGAAATTACGCTTATTACGCGTAATTAGACGAGTTGCGGAGTGTGTGGAAGAGATTTAGTGAACCAGAAAGGTAAACAACCGAACTTCATTCTCAAGCATTGGATTTTAAAGCTGACATTTGTTGTGGCAAGTTTCGGGGTGTGCTGGCTCGCTCGAACCTCACAGCACGTAACAGCAGCTGGCTTTCTCTACTTAGTTTAGAAACCCCAAACCGCGTTTAGTTACTCTTATATTTCTTTCCCAGGGTATTTCTGAAGCTGCCTGAAGAGGATTTTTGAGCCCTTTCCCATGTGCTATTTTCGCGACAGAAAATTCGCAAGCAATGGGCAGCATGTCGAAAGCCGAGTGTCGCAAATTTGCTCCCAATATCTTCAACAAGAGCAAATGTACCAACTGTTTCAAGCCCAAAAATGAGCACAGTGAAGAAGCCTTGGAAAATAATCGGGTAAGTGTTAATCCTCTTATATCTAGAATTTATTATGAATTTAAATGTGTTTATTATGTATTATAATCCTTTTATTGGAGTAATTACTAGCTTTGGAATGCAATTGAAGGTCTCTGGAAGTTGTCTACTTGAAAAGGAAGTTGTCAAGTGTGAAAACTTGCGAAGGAAGTCTTCATTTAAAGTCGTTGAGACAATCTAGGATTGTGTTACCAGCTATGAGCCAAATTCTTACGCCCATTAAGATGAAAAGAAAAGGAAAGAAGTTTAGAGGACCCTCATTTGCATTCTTTAGCTACACCCTTCCTTTCCTAGGGGAATACAAACAGAAGAAAAGGGAGAAGTTAAGTTATGGAGCTTAACCAGTCCCTAGATGGATTTAAACAAATATGGCAAACGTTCTTTAGCGTTTTTGTGAAAGAAAACTTTCCGCGTTTAGCGCCGGTGTGAGAAGATCTACGTTTTAGAAATATTCGCTGCACTTTTTGAGTATTTTACGGTATTATACTATACAGGTGCGCTGTATTTTACTTAATTAATCGAATTAGTAGGATAATTTTATAATGAGTATTGAAAAGGTCATGTCTTCTTGATAAAAAAAATGAACGGAAATAGTCTTCTATGCATACATTTTTGCTAAAGTTAGTTTCCAGACACATTTTTCTTAACTTATAAGCTAGAAAAAAAAACTAAAAAAATGTTAACCTTTTTGAGGGTTCTCAAGTAGTTAAAAGTAATTCTATTGTTTTATGCCGAGCTTAGTAACGTTCATATCAGAGAGAAAGAAAGCCCCTGACCTTCTTCCGTGTGAAATTGAACGGTAGACGGTACCCCACATGATTGTTCAAACCGAAGAAGCACAATGCACTTTGTGAGGCTTTAAGACTGGATTCGTCTAGCGGCCCTGAGGAAGGGAAAGTTTGGGTTTTAGAAAAACAGGTGCGCGGTTGGACGCCTCATCCTCGCCTATTTGGTTCGGGATAGCCTCTATATGGAAAGAGTTGTAATCAAACACTTTCTAGAGACCTTCGCTTGTCCCTTTTGTGAATAAAACCTACGTTGATTCAAAGTATGAGGGATTTTAGCTTTTTTTCGTGTACAATACCTGGGAAAATAGCGAACTTCGGTATATTTATTTTTTATTTATTATATATTATATTTATTTTTTAATGTTAAAATTAATTAAAAATTGGGGAAAGTATTAGGTACTTACCCTACCAGAAGATTTTGTATTAAAAAATCGAGGGTATATCAAATGAATTTAATCGTAGGAATAAATTTATGGAAATATTTCATGAAATTTTTGGATTAATTTGTGGAATTCCTGTTTATTTTCTTAGGCGAGTCGGAAAGTTGCCAAGTGTGGGTATTTATTCGCGGCACCTGACTGGGATTTTTCGATTCCGCTTAACCGGACCAAGGTATAACTAACGAATTAATAATTGAAATTATTATTAATTTATTTGGAAAACTTGAATAATATTTTTTATTTTTTTTAAGCGATGGCAGCGGAGGTGGTTTGTTTTGTACGACGATGGGGAGCTGACCTACGCGGTGGATGATCATGTAAGTTAATTTTAAGTGAATTAAAATGTAATTAACTGTTTTGATTATTTATTTATTTAAAATTTTTCTATTTTTCGTGTTAAGTTGTGGAAAATTTTGACGAGTTGTGTATGGTTTTCGTATCATTTGGGTTACCGCAAAAAAAAAATATCTTTGTATTATTTTTCAGCCCGAGACGGTTCCTCAGGCCATTATTGATATGAATCGAGTGGTGGAAGTATCGAGTGCAGAAGAAGTGACCGGCCATACCTTCTCCTTGGCGTTGACCGCCCCCGATCGCGTGCATTTTGTTAAAGGAACCTCCCGGGAAGAATGCCAGTGGTGGTTTGATGTCCTCTCTATGTTTCCTCGAACTAATATCAAGGTAAATTCGATTAGTTCCGCTGTTTTTCCCAAGGATTCAGTCCAGTTCTTACGCCATGGGCTTGTGAGGCAGTTAAGGTAGTTTCGAACCGCTCTGAAGAATTTCTTTGAGTGTTTTAGCGGCAATCTTTAGCGTGGGATTGTGCTCTAGTGAAAGGACAACATTACTCTCAAAAGCTTTTCGGAAAGTTAAGTTTAATTTACAATAAAGTTAAACGTTTTCAAAGCTGCCTCGATTTTGTCGTTCCAGGCAAAAAAGCTACAGTATTCAGTCACAAATAAGAACTTTTTAAAACTTGAAGTTATTTTCCTCAATTAGTATTACACTGTTTTCTTTTCAGTGTAGCAAATTTCAAATTAGCCCATTTTTTACAAGTTTAGTTTTAGTTTTGGGATGATTTCGGTTACTTTATTAAACACAACTAATTTATTAGCTTGCCAAGGTTTTGGTAAGCTTTTGTGGCTCTGAAATTCAGTGTCTTAGAACCAGAAAACTTTAATTTGCTTTTTTTTTTGTGGTTCAGCACTTCAGAAGTTTCATAAGAATGGCATTACCTCGCTTTATTTATCATTTAATGGCATTTTCTTATAACAGTCCGGTCGTAATAAGCGAAACGCGACGTTTCCTGGAGGGAAGGCTACTAGCATGGCCCAGACCACGCCCAAAGTCGTCCAGCCCTTTGAAACGCCCCCGTTGATCCGTCCGCGCTTCCATTCGTGCACAACGGAACCCACCATTGGCTCGAACTACCGTCGTAAACTCGGTCATAAGGATCTAAGCGAAGAACAAGAAACAGCTTCTGACGCCAAAGGCGATGAAATCGATTCTAAGGATTTGATCGATTCCAAAGAGCCCACCGTTCCCACCTCAACACAACCGGATTTAGACGCTTCAATTTTCAGGTTACGACGCGCGGGAAAGAAAGAGAACCGCGAACTGCGCAAAACGCAAGAGAAGGTCGACACGCAGGCAGCTACAGTAGTAGCCACGCCCATTGAACGCGCTTACGCGGTCGTTTCGCCCCAAATGAACGGCAGCTTTGTCACGTTAAGACAGACGACCCCAAAGGAAAGGGGCGTGGCAGGAACGCCACCTCCACAGCGTCCTCAATCGGTAATGGTCTTAGCGTCCAATGCCAGTTCTGTTACTGCGCCTGCGTCGGCGCAACCAAGGCCTGCGTCCGTTTTGGGACTCACTGACTTTGTGGAACCCATGCGCAGTCCTGTCAGTACTGAAGAGAGGAGGAAAAGTGGTATTCATATGCCGTTTTATAAGAAAATGGCGGATGTACCGCACAGTAGACATTACGAGAGTTTAGAGTCCTTGCAGCTAGATGTTAAGGGACCCATGTCCCCCTTACAACGCCACACATCGGATCAAGGCGAGTATTTTTGTAATTTTTATTAAAAAAAATATTTCTTAAATGTTTTAAAAATTTTATTCAAAATATCGTATATTTGTTTTGTATTTGTTTTGTATTTTTATTTTATTTTTGTTTTTATTTTTGTACAGGTAAAATTGCGTGCGAAGGAATGGAATCAGAGAAGAAAGAGGAAGATATTGCGCACGCTAAAGTACGCGGAGACCCTGATGGGTGTGGCTTGGATCCCGCGCTTGCGTATTGCTCACCTAATCCTTTAAGGAGGCTAGCGACGCCAGTAGAGAACGTGAATGCGCGGAGAGGCTACTTAATGAAGCAAAACAAGGATAAAGTACGCAGAAATATTGGCTTAAATTATTAGAATTATTAATAAATTTTCCGAATTTCTTATTTTTTCTGAATTTTTATTATTTTTCCGATTTTTTGTTATTTTTTCTGAATTTCGATTTTTTTTTTTAATTTCTGTAATTTTTTGTGGATTTCTATATTTTTTTCTGAATTTTTCATTATCTTTTCAGAGTTGGCAACGATGGTGGTTTGTTCTGCGTGGTACAGCATTTTCTTGGTACCGGGATCAAGGTGCAGAGGACGCCAATGCCGCAGAAGGGACGCTAGAATTGGACAGTTTACGTCAAGTGCAGTCTACTGACGTGGATCGCAATTACGGGTTTACTGTAACGGTAAGGAAGATTCTTTTATTTCTTGCTTTAGTGCTGAAATATTTAGTATTTTTAAAATCGTAAGCAAGAAGAGTCTAAGAGTATTTCAAGTAGTTTTTATAATTACTTTTGTGTTGTGGATGATGTGGATGTTTTGTTACGTGTAATTTAGTGAAAGCTTTCGCAAAATAATAACAAACATCAGTGCCATCTGTGACTGTTTCGCATCAATAAGCTAAGGTATACGGAAGCCTTAAGAGGAGTCTAAGTGTATTTCAAGTTTATTGTTATAAGTACTTTTGTGACTATTTCTATTTTGATTTTTGATGATCGTATTTTCTTCTCACAGTTGTGCACCAGAATTGCCCATACTTTCCAGCGCAGCTTTGATATTTTAAAATATTGCAATTAAGAGGAGTTTAAGAGTACAGTATTTCGGGTAGTTTTTATTTTATAAATACAGTAGATGCAGCTTATTGTGATCACTGGTTATTAGAATCAGCCGCTTTATGGAATCAAAACGTGATCACAATAAGCGACATCTGTTGTACTTTTGTGATGTTTATGATGTTTATGTTTTGTGATGTTTGTTGTTGTTTTATGAAGGCTTTTGCAAAACAATAACAAACATCAGTGCCATCTGCAACTGTTCTGCACCAATAAGCTAAGGTATACGGGAGCCTTAAGGGTAGTCTAAGAGTATTTCAAGTTTCTTTTAAGAACTTTTATGACTATTTCTAATTTTATTTTTGATGATCCTATGTTCTTCTCGTAGTTGTGCACCGGAATTGCGCATACTTTCAGCGCAGTTACGGCAGGTTTGCGTGCGCAGTGGATCGAGGCCTTAACGGCGTTGGTTGCGCCTGCGCGAATTTCTGAGTCGGAGATGGACGAAACGGACGCTTGGTCTTCCGAGAATTCCACGCCCACTCCCACGCCCACCGCGTTTCCTCCATCCCCACCTATCAATCGCACTCCCTTATCCAAAGTCAAAGCGCGCGATCGATCGCGTTCGAGTTCGCGTTCAACTTCGCGCAGATCAACATTGGACGAGTTTCCTATTGTGGGGGATTTGGGCACGTTGCAAGAGAAGCTGCGGGAACAGGAACAGCGCGTTTCTGAATTACTGCGCAATGATGAGAATTGGAAGAATCAGTTGGCGCATGCGCGACAAGCGCGCGCGGAATTTGAGCTTCAGAACGAAGAACTGCGATTGGAGAATACGCGTGTAATAGAAGACTTGGTCCAGAATAAGGAACGCGCCAAAGCGGATAAATCGGAAGTTTATAAGTTGCGCGATCTGGTGCGCGAGTTCAAGTCGCTGTTAGATAACAGGAATGAAGCGTTGGAGCACCGTCGAGAAGAAAACGAAGAGCTTAGCACCAAAATCGGAATCCTGGAAACGGAGTTGCGCGATGTGCAGGATCGACTGCAGCGCGGAATCGATGAGAATGAGGTTCTGAACGAGAAATTGCGCAGAAATGGGGCCAGTAATCTGCAAGGATCGTCTTCCAGATTTTCGTCGCGCAAATCCTTGCCTAGACTCAATTCACTATCGGATCTAACCAACATTGATATTATTGATCTGGATTCCATCGATCGCGATAAGTAAGTACCCTTTCTCTGTTGTTCTAAGAAATCGCGCAGAATCTTCCGAAGATTTTGCGCAATTTTTTCACAAGTAACTTTCCATGTTAAGGTACAAACTCATCCTTTGTGCCTTTTACGCATTAGTTTATATGATAGTAAGACTGAAGTACCCTTTCTGTATGGTTTTGCGCAGTTGCGTTGTTCTAAGAAATCGCGCAAAAGCTTCCGAAGATTTTGCGATTTTTTTTTCAAAATTAACTTTCAATGTTAAGTTAGCAATCACATTCTTTTTACCTTTTACGCATTGATTTATGCGATAGTAAGATTGCAAAATTGCGTAAAGTTATTTTTCCTTTATTGCGTCGCGATTTCTACTTCGAAGTGCGCATTTCTGTGAAGAAATCACTGATGTTAAGCTTCACTTCTTCGTTATTAGTTTGGCGGAGAAGTACTCGGCGCTGCAGTGTCGATTCCAGAAGGCAGTGGCAGAAATCCGCGCCTTGAAACGCGAACTGCGCAGTACAGAATGCGCATTATCAGACCAAGAAGTCAAAAACTTAGCCCTAGATCAACAAGTCCAAGCCTTAACCAAGGAACAAAAGAATCGCGATACTTTAACCGCTTCCCGACTCCAAGATTTGACCAACAAATTAACGCAAGCTGATAAACAGGTACTTGATCCATTTCCAATCGCAACTTCCTGCATTCTTTTGTTTTGAATTATTTATTTTTAATTTTCTGTATGATTGAATCGGCTAGCTCATTGATTAGAATCGCTCTACACTCTTTTAAAGTCCCGGATTTTTTACCTTAATTTTTTCCATTTTTGTCACATAATAATTATTATCCGCTATTTCCTGTGTTATTGAATCAGCTAGCTCATTGATTAGAATCGCTCTGCACTCTTTTAAAATCTCGTATTTTCTAGCTTAATTTTTTTCAATTTTTTGTCACGTTAAAATTAATATCAGTTAAGGTTAGTGTATATTAACTTTACGCAATATCTTCGCGTTAGGTGCGTCAATTGCAGTTAAAAGTAACCAAAGCCGAATCCAAAGAACGCAGACGATCTTTATCCTTAAAAGGCCGAGAATCGTTGCCGCCCATCACTCAGGAATCCCCAGAATTAGAACAAAGGGTCACCATAACGGAGGCCACTCCCCTTCCATCGTCCAAATCCTTCCATTCCAAAACGCGCACCAGTCCTAGCGCGATTTCTTCTCCGAAAATCCCGCGCAAATCGCGTTCTTTTGAAGAATCCACCTTATCCTTCCGTCTGCGACGGAAATCACTGGATAGCGAAGCTGCAAAAGCTGCGCATGTGCAGGTAAAGTCTCCTGACTCACCCAAAACTGCGCATCGCGCAACGCCAGTCGAGGATAAAACTCCCAAACTCAGACAAAGTACCACAAAGCCTCCCGCGTCACCAACAAAGAAATCTGCGCCCAGTCGAGGTAATGCGACTTGCGCATTGGACTGCGCAATCGTGGAACGGTTAGACTCTGTGCGCGGAGAACTGCGCTTGTTAGGATTGGAAGACTTGGCCAATCAGTTGGCTAATGTTAGGGATATGGTGACATCACCTGCGTCTAACGCAATTACTGTGGACGCGACAGTAGTTGCGTTGGAAGCATTGCTCAAAGACAAATTCATGGGGCTTTACGCGAAACGCGAAGAGTGGAAATCGCGTGGAGAGTGGAATGCGCAGACATTGCGTCAATGGAACGCGGAGAAATTGGCGACAGAGTTAAGTTTGTTTGACCAGTGGATGACTGGCGCATCCGCCAAAGATCCTAGCGCGTTTATGCGCAATATTACTACCCGTGACGCGGTATTCACGCTGCACAAAATGTGCAGCTTGGAGCGCGCATTGGAGGGAACCGAAGAACTTGCGCAAGCGCCGATGGACGCAAACTGCGAGTCAGATTTCCACTTACACGCATTGACCACCAAATTAGTCAACTTAATGGACCATTTGGATACCAAACGCGAAGCCAGTAATAGCGCAGAGCTGGTAAATCTGCCGCCAGCGCTGCAGGAACGCGAACAGAGGTTAACATCGCTGTTCGGGACGTATAAAGCTCAAAAATTGCAAGAAATCGCGAACTTACTCGCGGTGGAAACCTGGAAATTAGGTGAAACCTCTGACGTGTTGGTCGAGGAAGTCAAAATGCGCGAAGCGTGGAATTTGTCGCAGATCCTCGTCCATCAAGATCTGGTCATGTCGGACGTCCGCCAGGCCATGCTGCGCATGGCGCAAGTGTATGCGCAGGAGGCAGGGCAGGAGCAAGCGCTTGCGCAGTTGTGCGCACTACCTTTACAACAAGAGGCTATGGCTGCGCGGTGTCAATTGGTCGAAGATAGTCTGCGGCAAGAGATGGAAGAGGCAGTAATGCAGCTGAGCAACCAATATGAGGCTGTGTTGCTGCGCTTGAAGCAGGCCACACCCACCGAGTTGGAGCAAATTATGGCTAACGTGAACTGCCAGCTCAACAATGATATTGAGACGTGTTTAAGCCAGTTTTCGGAAATTGTTGCGCACAAAGCGCTTATTGACGGCCATTTGACGTGGCTGCAAGGCGAAAAATGCGCAATTACTGCGCAAAACAGCGCGCAACAAGGCAGTGTGGATGTTTTCTGCGCAGTAGATAGCTTGTGGAGCGCTAGGAATGCGCAGGTAGCCACGTGGGCGGATTTCTGCGCGATTGCTAGTACTGGGCGGGGCCAGTGCCCGAATTGCGAGCACTGGAAGGCGCATTGCGAGCAGTTGAAACTGAATTACGAAGCCGATTTCAGTCGTTTGGTAAGTTTGGAGGGAAGAAATAGACAGAAATGGGCAAGGTTTTAACAAGATTTTGCGTATTTCTGCGCAGATGGATGAGGCGAGTCGAGTCAAACGATCGGTGGATTTGGCGGAAAGCGAAGAAATGAGGGAAAAATACCAGGCAGAAATGGAACATTTGCGCAGTTTAACGGAAAAGGGGATGATGGCCATGGAATCAGCGCATAAACGCGCAGTTACTGAGTTGGAAGATAAACATAGAGAAGAAGTGTCGAGTTTGTTGGCAGAAAAAGATCGAGCTTTGGAGGAAGAAACGCAAGCTACCTTAGCAGGTAATGTATACTTCTTTAAGAAATCCTTTACGCAATTGGCATGCTTTATTTTAATTTTATTTTTAGCTTTGGATGCCATGCGCAAAGCCCATGAAGCGGAAGTACAGCGCGAAGTAGCCAAGATCCAGGAAGAAATACAAAGGAAAACGAGTACTGCCCATGACATCCATGCCCTGCGTTTAGAACATGAGTAAATTGAAATTAGCAACCTTTTAAGACAGGAATTTGAGTTAAAATTAAGTGCAGTTATATAATACTGTATAACTGCGAAGAGATTTTTTTAAATTTTTTACTATTTGTGTTTTAGAATCCACATGATTTCAGCTTTTCCTTTAGTGTAAAATTGAGTCATGTTAACCGTTGTTAAAACTTTTCAGGCGTGAATTGGAAGATATTAGACAAGAAATCCTGTCATTATCCGAGAAATATTCCTTGAAGTGTCTCGAATCTGCTGCTTTGGAGCAGAAAGTAGCCACACTGGCTCAACAAGTCAGTGTCGCTTCCCTTCAAATCAACGATTTGGAGCAGAGGTAAGATTTAGATGTCATGAAATCCATTTATTCTTGTGTAATCATGAACCGCGTTCGTATTGACGAAAATTAAAGCCTACTTAAAAGTATTCCACGACTCGGCGCTTATAAGCGTTCGAGGTAGGTAGACTTTCGAGATAGGGCTTATAAGGGTTTTCTTTAGCTAGTCGACTTAGACTTTTAGTTTTGGTCTCAAAGTCAGACAAGTCTATAGCGAGTACTCTTGTGCTCAGACAAACTTAACCCCGCCTCTTGTTTATGTATCTCATTTGTCGATATCGAACAATTCATATATTGCGCTTGTTTATCTTCTGCAAGCACCGCCCCATGGGTGGAGCATTTGTAAACTTATGCTTATAAGCATTCGTTTTGGACTCAAGACTTTTCAAGTCGACTTCTGTAAACTTTCAAAGTTTACAGAAGTTATGCTAAAATGAACGCTTATAAAGCGTAAGTCAGGGAAGTTTGGCTAGTCTAAATTTAAATCGAAGGTGCAAAATTAACGCGGCTATGTTGACATTGTCCTTGTTGCATTGAAAGTGTTTTTCTTCCTTCAGAAATTCTCAATTAAGAGCCCATTTAGAGGCCGAATTGAAGGCAGCGCCGGCTGAAGCTACTGCAACATTAGAAATGCGCCTTCGCGCCAAAGAAACGCAGCTCCTGGCTGCGCAAGAAGATGTTGCTCAACTCAGGACCAATTTACAAGACACGTGGCAGGTAAAGACTCGAAACTAACTAATTTTTTGCCTTTTTGGTGATGTAGTATCTATCATAAAATTCTGGAACTGGTTTTTGTTAGAAAGATTTAGAATTTCAAAAGAATTTGTTCTAAGTTTTTGAAAAATTTAAATTACATTAGAGAGAAGATGAATTAAATGCCTTATGCCGCGAAGTGGGAGGAGTTTTGAGAACAGATCGACTTCTACGTCCGGACCAATTGGAAGCCTTACGAAATAGACTAGAAGACGTGGTATGGCAATCTAAACCTGTTGAAGGAGAGAACGCAAATCGAGCTATTTCCCCTCCAAGGGATTTGGCTAGAATGCTTTACAAAGGCAGAGGTAAATATCCTAATTTCCTGCTATTTATTTTCGTTATCTTTTTAGGATTAAGGATCATGTTATATAAAATCGAGGGAAATTATTGAGATTTGGGGGGATTTTGGTGATGATTTTGACAAAATCATTTGTTATCTTTAGACTTAACTCGGTCGCCTAGTTGTCCACGTTTGTCGGGTTTTTTATCCCTGGCCCCGCCTCCACAGCCCAATACCTGAAACATAAACAAAAGATGACGTTTTGTTCGGTTTTGAAGTTTTCGTTGGTAAATGAATGGCGGCTAGGCACTGTTGTGCAATTTACAGAGTTAAGAGGCATGGCTGCTTATATTAATCAAATGAAGTTGTGGAACTACGCTTAAGCGAGTATATTTTTTTTTCATATAATTATTAAAAAGTAAATCAGATTTGTTGAATGCCTTGAGGTGGGTATTAAAGACCTGCCTTGGATTTATTTGAGTTTATTTCCTGTTTTACATTATTTGTTTATTTGTCCTTTGTCTCCTGTACTTTCGTTCACCGGCTCACAAGTTTTGCAAGTTGATGCAAGAGTATGTATCTAAAAACCGTTGTAGAAATGTCCGTCCCTTTAACATTTGTTAACCAGAACAAAAATAATACTTAACCTTTAAGCCTTCGAGTCGGTTTTCCTTATTGAAGTAGTACTGCAATGTCGAGCAAGACGTGTTTTAATTAGAAATTTATTTATATCCGGCCCCCATTTGGAAAGCCCCTTTTCGGCGCGAAATTCAAAATTCTCGTAGAACTATAGAACCTTTAAGCTAAATGATTTACTTAGCGTCATATTTCGGTTTACTTGAGAAGTATAACAGCCGTATGGCACACCAATCAGATTGCAGGGATTGACTTAAGCACCACCCCCTTACAACAGGAAGGGGTGTAGCTGAAAGGGCAATAGCCAACGATATAGCATATTGATATTTGGATGAATTCTTATTGTACACATTATTCTAAGAACAAGAAAATTTGTTTCAAATTTTTCGGAGTAGCCGTTCCCGAGTTATTGACTTGCGAAATTTTGGCATTTTCCCGCCACGCGAGCCGTGACGTCGAGTTCGAATGAAACATTCCAGGCTGACCTGTTCGTGTTCGCGGTTCGTGTTCATGGTTCACGGTTTGTGTTCGGTAAGTTCATGGTTCCTCTGTGGCTCAAACTGGCATATTGTGTTCGAACACGACGTCACGGGGCCCACGTGCTCGATCCCCAGAGTAATATTCAGGTAAAAGGCCAGAAAATCAAAGGGTACATTCGCAAACCTCCCAGTGCAGTTCAAAAAAGGTCACGACGGTTTACAAAGCGCAATGCAGGTCGGGCCTTACGGCAGTCCAAAACTCCCTAGAGTACCCGAGAGTAAGGTCACCAGTCCCCCGTTTTGTGAATGTTTTGTTCTCTTCTCGAACCCGTTTTCTAGAAGATTAGGAATGCCTACATGGTGGGTACATGGGTAAGTCTGTGAATCCATTCCTCCTATGTTATTTAATACCCACATATCCTCTTGAGACCGAGAGAGTTGTCAGAAAACCTTAACATTGGAAGGATACCCTTGTTACCATACTGTGTAAACCTCTATACTGTGACCGCGCTGGCCAATGGCAAATATGCCCCGTTTGAATGTTAGACTTCTTATTTTCTTATTATCTAGCTTTCATTTTAGCGTATTATAAAAAGACACATAGAACTAGAAACTACCTTTTTTACTCCTTATTATCAGATAAAGTTGTTTTTTGGTGGCTATTGCGTTGCCCTTTAAGTTAATCCCAGCAATCTGATTGGTGTGCCATACGGCTGTGTTATACTGTTAGCCGACATCTGCGTAGGAACTGGAGTCAAAGTTTAAGGAAATGAATATATTTAATAATGTAATTAATTATCAGTTTTACTCACTCTCCATTTTAATAAAAAAAAAATCCTGGTTAATTTTTGCCGGGTTCATTTTATTTTATTTATTTTGTCAGGCAATTTACTTTGAACAGGGAATGGCACAAGCTTAGGAAAGAAACTTATCAATCTATAAGGAACTCCTTAGTGTTTTAGATCCCTAGTTACTTGCGTGATAGATTTTTACTACATTTACGTTTTAATCTTGACACGCAAGTTCCATTTTGAAGGACAAATCCGTGTTGGAGAGGTTTTTCTGGATCCATTCATCCAAGCGAGCATTCAGTTCGGGCGAAAAGTGATTCTTCCAATCTCCCGTTTGTCCTATAGAATTCCGGAACATTACAGTTATGCTAGTACTCCCTTTCTAAACTCGTTCTGAAACTTAATAGTATACCTTTTCGAAAAAATTCCACACCCGTATTCAGGAATCCTGAGTCCTTCAAAACCTCTAGGTGGTTGATGTGCTTTTTGCAGTTTTCAAAGGTCGAGTGTTGGAGCAGCTCTTCCATTTGATCTTCACTTAAAGAGCGGTTCAAGAATTTCGCCAGTTTTTCAATTTCGCCACGTAAGTTCTACGAAATTAAGAAAAGATTTTTACACTCTCGAGTCCCAACTTCTTTCTCTTTAAAATTGCTTTACGCTTTTAAAGTCTTCGTAGAATGCGAAGTGCATATTAGGATGTTTCCGCATGTTCCATGCTTCTAGCACATTTCCGAAGTATGGAGCACGGGAAACTTCATTCCTCATGAAAAACTCAGCAAACTCTTCCAAGCTTCCATTAAACTCGAGCATTTTAAGGAGTTTGTGATGGTTGTAGTAAGACACGATGACATCTTTCGGGTTGCGGGCCAAGTAAACCACTTTGGCTGTGTCAAGTAAATTTGGTGGCAGTAAATGAAACGGAAAATGTGTTTTGAAGTGACGTGGTGACTCCATTGCGTCTTGTTCCTCTAAAGACAGGATTGCCTGGGGCATGCGTTTCTGAAGTTCTTCATTGCTCAAATCATTGCCAACAGGCGCACTTCTAAGTCTACAATTACAGTGATTAATTTAACTGGATCAAACAAGAAAAATATTCAAAAAATCACTCCAGAGTAGGCACGCGTTGAAGTAAAGGTAATGTCTTGGCCAATTCAAAATCGCAGTTATGGTTAACCTGCCAAACGATTTCTTGCACCCAGTTCGTTCCTAAATAATTAAAGGTTTATACAAAATAATTTAGGTGTTAAGTACAAAGTATTTAGGCTTAAGATTTGATTTATAATTATATGGGAATCGGAACATATGAGCTACTCTTACCAGATTTGGGAAAGCCAAGGAGCCAAACATCATCAGGTTTGACTTTGAAATTGTAAGTTTTGGGAGCTAACCTCCATATTTCCTGGGGCGCAACATGACCACCGGGTTCACCTCGCCAAAATCCGTCCCTGATGTTCGGGTAGGCCTTCTTGATGGCCTGATCGCGGTCAGGCTCAAATGGAACTGCTTTGATCGGAAAAGCTTTGTCTCCCATGTTGAAGTGTGGAAGTTGGAGAAATGTGGTACACAGGCCACGCAGAAGTTTTTGCGTTCTGTTTTATAGTGGCGTTTGTTAATATCTTACTAGGATGTCCTTGATATCTGACGAAGTCACCGGACTCTTCGCTTCGTTTTTGGGTTATTTCTCATATAAATACAAGACTTCCATAATATTTGTATAGTTAAACTTTTGTAATCGCGATACTAGATAAAGGTTGGCCTAGTTAAACAAAAGAATAGATAAAAAATCCCTTTTCAAGGCTTTTTTAGGTCAAAAATCCTAGAAGATTCTAGAAGATTTCGGGTGCACTTCGTTCGTCGTTAAGGTCTACGTTTCGGGAAAATTTCCCATATAGCCAGATAAGATAACGTGGCTTAAGAATGCTAAATCACAGTGATCGTTTTACTGTGTGAATCAAGTAATTTAAGTCTTGATTTAAGAAACATTAAGAAGGCAAAATGTCATTAATTTCCTTAGCCGATACATGCTTCCGACATGGTGGCAGGTTTATCCTCGTAAAATTATTAATTGGGAGAATTTACATTATTTACAAGAAACCCAATTAACGGACCTAATATAGAAATTAACTAAATAGTAGTCTGCTAAAAGTACCATAACTAGCACACCATTCTTACACCTATGCGACCGGTGTTACATTATGTCTTTCGGGTTTGACAGGTATAAATCCAACCGAAATCTCAGATGGAGGGTGAAGGAATGAGAACGTTCCAAAAATCTACATTAACTACTTTCGGTACAACAATCCAATCAAATCGTTTTGAAATGATTTCCTGAGACCTTCTACATTGCTCAAGGCTAAAGCCCAAAAGACGACATTTTTCTAAAATGGCGGTAAACGACAATTGGCCATTAGACTAATCATTATTTAAAAAGGGAATGTTTTTTAATTTTTTCATGAAATAAAATTTCATTGTACCATTACTATAAACTATCACAGCAAGTATTACAGATGATCCTCTGTCATCATTACTAAATTTAATCAACCTTAAAATTCCCAGCAGTCTGTTTAAAATTCGCGCCTGAATTACAAATATCTTACGTTATAATCCACCGCAGCGCTGTCAGACACAAAACAAATATGGCGGTGTGCGAAAAGCAAAACGGTACCGAAAATTACATTTCGCGGAAAGAAGAATGGATCAAATTAAACGTAGGCGGGACATGCTTCCTAACTACTAGAACAACGCTTTGTCGAGATCCAAAATCGTTTCTCTACCGTCTCTGTCAAGCTGACAATGAACTTAACTCTGCCCGGGTAAACACTAAATTTAATTTTGCTCATATAAATCATAAATCTCATTCTTTCTCTTTAATTTATGTCTTAATTTGGTTCCTTTTAGGATGAGACTGGCGCTTATCTCATTGACAGAGACTCAACCTACTTCGGCCCTGTACTAAATTACCTACGCCATGGAAAACTAGTAATTGACAAGAATCTTGCTGAAGAAGGCGTTTTGGAAGAAGCCGAATTTTACAACATCACCGAACTTATCCGTCTCACTCGTGAAAGGATACACCAGAGAGACAATTCCCCTTCACAAGGCTCCAGAAAACATGTCTACCGAGTTTTACAATGTCATGAAGACGAATTAACCCAAATGGTTTCCACCATGTCTGATGGCTGGAAATTCGAACAGGTAAACTTTGAACGTTCCTGCTTTAATTGCACTGGGTTCGCACCAGTGCTGCCCTGGAACAGCAAAACTGCAGCGAATTGCTGGATTTGCTGTTCCGCGGAGCAGCCAAGACAATTGCTCAAAATTAAAACGTAAGATTTATTTGTCTTTATTATTTAGCTTGTAAATATCGGATCGCAGTATACCTATGGTAATAATGACCATGCGGAGTTCCTTTGCGTCGTATCGAGGGAATGTGGGAGTTCGAGCTCTCACTCTGAAAGAGAGATGGAACCATCCGAAAAGGCGAAAGTGTTACAACAGAAAGGTTCGCGGATGTGAACACCTAGATTCTTAGCGCCAAAAGATGGTACATGAACAAAACCAAGCCACGTAGGTGATAAGCGCACAATTTGTAGCAAAACCGACAGTTTGGGGGTGGTTTTGGACAATTTGGGGGGCCAGAGGGGAACGAAAAGCTGGAAAAAACTAAGACTTATCTGCCTCTATTTTCCCATGCCTCGCCTCTGATGCAATTTGTGTACCGTTTTTTTTCTTTTAATGATTCTCGAGACTTGCCTTCATGCATTTAGAAAGTAAGGCTTTTTTTTCCTTTTTCCTCTTTAAGGGAACATTTTCGAACTTCCTTAACCTAGGCCTAGCCTGCTCTTGCTGCCGTCTCCTTTACATGTTCTTTCTAATCATATGGTACGATAACAGTCTAGATCATCGAGTTCTCAAATTTGTGGCCTGTGAAAAGGCATTAGTTGGAAGAGTTTTCTAAGATTTTACACTTTCGTAGTCAGTTGTTTGGATTGTTCGGTGTTGTGTTTTTTTCTGTATTTCGGCTATTTTTGGGGTGCAGTAATGTACTGACAATTTATATAATTTTTTAGCAGTTTGGATTAAGAAAGTTTATTATAATTCAGGAAAGAAGAAAATATCACAGATCTTTTTCAAGCATTTGCCACTTGTCGAAGAGGACTTTCCAAATATTCAGCTAACGCTCGAGCTTTTGCGTTCAGCAGTCCAAATCCCACGTTTTCTTGCGCGTACAGGCAAAGCAAAAGATTTGCCACTTGCGTTATAGCGACTTTGCCTTCCTAAAAGAAAAATTTAATTTGATTTTGGTTCAGTTTTGTTCATAGAAGCGTTTTAGACCATGCATTCGATGAGAATCGTTTCTAATTTATCTTCGTTGAAGGCAATACGACCATTTTTGGAGTAGGCAGACCAGATATTGCTAGCTATAGCAGCCGTAACTCGAGCATCTTTATCGCCATATCCGCTGTAAGCCAATAACGCCCCTTCGCTATTAAGCAACCTAAATGTAAATAAAACAAATTAGTTGGGTAATTAAGGGTTTTTATTAAGACTTACAAAGTACTCTGGACACCTCCTGTATTGGCCTGGGAGAGAACTTGGGTTAAGACCTTCGGTTTTAGCATTTTAAAGGAATTCTTTGGTGTTTTTGTTTATGAAAATTTCGAAGGGATTTGTTATGACTTTTAGCGGTTCGCAAACCGGACTGTTGTTCGTCGCCAGTCAAAAAAGTTTCCGTTCACGGTTCAGTTCAGTTCATTTGAACTGAACTGAACTAAACGGCGTGGCACCGAAAGTAGCATTCCGATCAGGAACTAGTTCTTCTGAAAATTTTGCAGAATTTGAACGGAACTGAACGACAAAAAATTACGAATGAATGGTAATGATCCAAGATCCGAGAAAAACGAAGTTCCGGAATGTTATCCGTCGCGGTTCAGGTTCGCGGGCGGGCTCGGCAGGCTGGATCGCGGCTTTGTGGTTCGCTGTTTACCGTGAAAGAAGCCCGCGAAAACCCATGTGGGAGTTTGTAGAAGAGTAAAAAATAACAGAAAATGCCCGCTCAACAGACCCTGAAAACATTCTTCAAGCCTTTGCAAGGTGTAAAGAGAACTTTAAGTGATTCAAAAACAACAGAAGAAGTCTCAAGCCTGAATATAAGCAAATTTAAGACAGTTTCTGAGGTATATATGCCACACCTATATATTTCTTTAAATAAAACCCGTTCTGTAATTTTAACTGTGTGTAAGCGTTTTCAAAATCAAATCATGCTTTCATGCTTTCAAATGTTAGGTGTCAGAATCGCCAAGTGGAAGCGATAGTGTCTCGCCAGCAATTGAACTCCCACCGGAAGCCAAACGCCGTATTTTAACCAACAAACTCCAAGCTCAGATCAAACTCCAGTCAAAGAAAACGTCTGTTTTGCATCCAACAATCGGAGAATCTTGGTTTGCTGCCTTGCAACCAGAATTCAAAAAGGCTTACTTCGAAAAGGTACATTTTGTTGGTAACTTATTATTTGTCCTAATTTTTCTTCTTTATTTTTTCTCAGCTCAGTAATTTTGTTGTGACCGAGAGGAATAAATGCACAGTCTTCCCACCTGAAGAGCATGTCTGGAGTTGGACTAAATGCTCACCTATCCATGATGTTAAAGTGGTGATTCTGGGACAAGACCCGTATCATAATGTAGGACAAGCTCATGGTAAAATTAACCCTTCCGCCGCTTATAGAAACAAACAAAATTAATGTTGCAATTATTAACTTTTTCTTAATCGTCCTATAGGCTTGTGCTTTAGCGTACAACATGGAGTTCCTCCCCCGCCTAGTCTTGTGAACATCTTTAAGGAATTGAAGAACGATATCCCCAACTTCCAGACCCCTAATCATGGCAATTTGAGTAATTGGGCTAATCAAGGTGAAAAAACCGTTACTAATCCTTTCTACTTTTTATCCAGAATATTTTATACAAATTAGTTCAGTGACCTATTTACCTATGATTTTTGCTATATCTTTGAAATTTTTTTAATTAAAAAAAAAAAAATTGTGATTCATTTCAGGTGTTTTGCTTTTGAACGCATGCTTGACCGTAAGAGCCCATGAAGCGAATTCGCATAAGGATAAAGGTTGGGAACAATTGACTGACGCGGTCATTAAGTGGCTTAGCGACAATTTGAACGGCGTTGTCTTCCTATTATGGGGAGCTTATGCTCAAAAGAAAGCTGCCGTAGTTGACAAGGTAAGGAGTTGTAAAAATCATTCTTCAGTTGTGCTAAAATTTTCTTATGAAAATTGAGTGTAGAAGAAGCATTTCTTGCTTAACACAGTCCATCCTTCCCCTCTTTCTGTACATCGAGGTTTTTATGGTTGCAAGCATTTTTCGAAATGTAACGAGATTTTGGAGAAAAACGGGAAGAAGCCAATTGACTGGACCGCATTGTGAACCAACGTCTCTTTTACTTTCACTCATATATAACCTCGAATATATTTTTGTATGCTCTGAAATGAAGACTAAAGTTTACATGCCATTTTATAGTTTTTTGATCTGATTTCCTTTAATTATAGAATTTCGTAATAAATGAACCTCTAATAATTTGAACTTCGCGTTGAAGATACGATACACTAAAGCTCGATACGATATAGAGTTCAATGCAATTTTAAAGTAATCGATATTTGCCGGGTTTACATTTAACCTATGCATTTGACACGTCGGGTTCCTGTGTTGTGTTTGTTATCTTGTTATTTAGCTGCAGAAATGTGTTGATAAAGAATTGTAGCGGAAGTAGGCGTGTAGGAACATGAACAAGAACGATTCCAGCTAGTGTTTAACACAAAATCGGACGGTAAAGAGTGCCGGTACTGTCGCATTTAACCCTTTATGTCCCGGACACGGAACATCGCCACGTCTGCACATGGCTATTGCGCGCGTTTTACACTGTTCCACAGCCTCAGCCCGTTCCAGGGCGAAAACCTTGTTAGTACTTACTGCATTCGTGCTTGCCGTGCAAGCTTTTCTAGCATTTTCCTTCTTCTACGATGTAGAACAGCAACAAGCTGCCAAATCCGTTCCAGTCCACGCTTCACCGGTAAGTAAACATTAGTCTACCCAAATCTCTGCAATTTTTCCACTTCAGTCGTTCTTTTTAGGTTCCTGTTGTTGTGATTCAACGCCAAGAAAACGTTCTAGCGAACGAAAAACCCGACCCGAAATGCACAGTCACTGGCAGAACTGCATTGGCAGCTCTGAAACGCGCCCAAACTCCATTATGCCAGCAAGAAATCACCCGAGTTGCTTGTTTGCTCCAAGGCAAGGCTCTTTTCCCTCTCAAATTACCAAACTACTGCCACCGGAAAGGTAAATTACCTCCAAAACCTCCTCAAACTTAAATTAATATTTACTTATAGGATCAAAAGTGGGTCAGTTTCTGGGTTGTTATCCAGATGATTCCAGAAAAAGGCTCCTAAAGAACCATGTCGTAAAGCTAGAAGATAATTCGCCCCAAAGGTGTATAGAAGTTTGCACTCAAAGTGCATTTCCTTTAGCCGGCGTCGAATATGGGTACATTGTCATCTTTTTGACAGCTTGATGAAATTTTCAATATATTTTAGAATATATTTTTGATTATATTTTGAATATATTTTTTGGAATTTTTGAATATATTTTTTTTTACTTTCAGGAAAGAATGTTACTGTGGGAAAGCCAATTTAACGTTATACAAACCCTTAGAGGACCAAGCCTGTAAAATGCCATGTCCCAAAGAGGGAAAATTGACCTGTGGGGGGAATTTTACGTTGCAATTGTACGAAACGGGGGTGGATCTCAGTGACTCGTTGCCTATTAACGAAGATGAATCACCTATAAACCCTAATTCTTCCACGAAGGTCGTTTTCCTGCTCAGTTTGAACGGCCGTTCAGTGCGGCAAGTAAAGCGGTTGTTGAAAGCCATTTATCGGCCGCAGCACTACTACTATTTGCATATTGATGCTCGCCAAAATTACATGTTTAATGCGTTGAAAGACCTGCCTGGGAGGTATGCGAATATGGTGGTTACCAACCAAAGGTTTGCAAGCATTTGGGGAGGGGCTAGTCTACTAAGAATGCTGCTCAATGCCATGCAAGAAATCATGAAATTGAGCTGGAGCTGGGATTTTGTGCTGAATTTAAGTGAGTCCGATTTCCCTATCAGGTAAGACATCAATTTTAAGCTATAAACATTCGATTTTTAGATTAACGTTTTTTTTTCTTTTTTACTTGGTGTTTTTTTTATAATTTTCTAATTTTTTTCTTTTTTTAAATTTTTTTTTTACTTGGTATGTTTTAAAATTTTCTTTAAAAACATCTTTTTTACATATTTTTTTTTACTTGGTATGTTTTTCTAATTTTCTAATTTTTTTCTTTTCTATAATTTGTTGTTGATGTTGTTGAATCAAAAGTAATTTATTTTGGAATCGTTTTTAGGCCTGTGGAGTCGTTGGTTCATTTCTTGGGTGCGAATCCTGGGCGTAATTTCGTGAAATCTCATGGGAGGAAGGTTTCGGATTTCATAAAGAAGCAAGGTTTGGACCGGGCGTTTTTGGAGTGCGAGTATCGGATGTGGCGGGTAGGAGAACGAGAATTACCCACTGGCGTGAGATGGGATGGAGGCAGCGATTGGGTTATCTTGAGTCGTGAGTTCGTCCAATATGCGTTGACGAACCAAGATCCTTTGGTGAGCGGTTTGAAGCAGTTTTTCAACTATACTTTACTGCCAGCCGAGTCCTTTTTCCATGTTTTGCTCCTCAATTCGCCGTTTTGCGAGACTTATTTCGACCATAATCTGAGGCTCACGCTCTGGAAGCGCAGCCTGGGCTGCAAATGCCAATACAAACACGTGGTCGATTGGTGTGGGTGTAGCCCAATGGTTTATCGTCGCCAGGTAAATAATTGGAAGTGTTTTACTGCACCTGTGTTGATAATAACCTTGAGTTTGGGTTTATTTAATTCTGTTTGAATTGTTTGTGCACCCGGCGTCCTTGTGTCGGGTACATGGAGTCCTTGTGTCTATTTCCCAAGCGTTAATTTGTAGCAAATTCGCGTATATACTAGATTGCTGTTATTAGGATTGGGCGAGGATTCTGGCCGGGCATACGAGTTTCCTGATGTTGACGTTTGCGAGAAAGTTTGATGCCAGCATTGACCAGACTGTCTTGAACGATTTGGAACCGTTGATCGGTATCAATCAAAATTATACGGCGTTGGATTCGTATTGGGAGAATATTTACCATTATCAAGATGGTCAATCCGGGTCGCAAGCGTTACTAATGTTGGCTAACTCGCTGGTAAGCTTATAATTAGTACATTAGTACTAATTAATCCTATTTAATTCTACTTAGCACATTAGTACTAATTTGAGATAATTTGGTCTATTTGGTCATGTATTTAAGGTCGAATTAGCGGTTGGAGAGGTGATTTGTAAAGGAAAACCTCAAATATTGGCCATCACATCCTATTTTGCTCAAGACAAGTATCGAGGCGATCTGATTTTAGCAGAAATTGACGAACAGGAATACGAGTTTTGGATCCAGCCTGTTGTAGACGTTGTAAAGCTCTCTACCAATCACTCTACCAATCATGTTCAACAATTGGAGGTTAAACTTTTGTCCTTTTGCCTTTTAATATTAGATTAACTTAACTAATTTATCGAAACTGCAATCTTCAGGAGGTTTCAGTGGGATCCAATTATGATGTTAAGGAACAAGTGATCCGCAATCGGATTTTGGCGTTGAATAATGCGACCGGTGTGGGCGTGATGTATAAATTTAGTAAAGGCCATGCGTTAAATGGCACTTTTCTACTTTTGGACCCAAATTCGCGGCTCAGAGCTTTGCATAATATCCATGTTTTGGACACTTCTGTTGTAAGTTTTACTTTAACTCAAACTCACTTTTAATTCAAGTGAATTTTTATTTTTTATGGAATTTTTATTTTATTTTATTTATGGTATTTTTATTTTTTTTATTTTTTAGTTTCTTTTAGAGAGGAATTTAATTTAAGTATATTCTTGTCTTGTATTTCTTTAGATGGATTTTTTTAGTTTTAATACTCCTGTGTGGCAAGGAGTGTGGCGTGTTGGTTTATTATTGAATAATACGGTGAGTGCTTATTGGGATTTCCTGGTCCTGGATAGTCCCCAAAAGGAAGTCAAGTCAGTGCCACATTGGTCCAAGATTTGGGTTAATTGGGCTCGCCAATTTTCTGCCTTGTCACCAACAACGAATGGAACAAGTTCAGTTCTACGAAGGTAAGATTCGTGTTTGATTTGATTTTCTTCCAAGCAGGGTATTTGATTGCTGGGCTTGATCTAGGTTTTATAAGATGGAGGATATTTGTAAAAAGGAAAAAAATTCGCTATGCTGGTCAAGTGCGACGCTTTGCCATGAAACAAAATGGAGTTCGCTATCTCCTGATCCTAAGTCAGATTTTTAACTTTTTGATTTTTTACGGGGTAAATATAAGAATGCTGTGCTTACTTTGAATACAAATGGGGTTTTCGTATTGAACATAACATAATACCAAATTCCAGATGTTTTTGTTTGTATTTCCGATTGTGTATGAACTTGAAATTATAGATGGTGCTGGCGTGCAAATAGTTAGGAGATTATTACGGGATAGAGTTTCCGTAGGTAGAAAAAGATCTTAAAAAGCAAACTGCAATACGTAGGCACTTAACTAAAAATAGGCAATGACAGGTTCCATTGCAAGGTTACACATGTTTTCTCCTCGCTTTATCTTAATATACCCTCCATCTCCCCAAGAAGTTCCCCAAGAATTTCGTACAAGCCAGTAATCCGTACCATCGGGTTCGAATCCGGTACCGACGATTGTAATCGCATGATTTGCGTACGTGCTTCCATTCTTATTGAAATTCGAACAAATGGGATCGTCAAAAACCCCAGATCTAGAATATAGGTATGTTAGTAGACTTTCTACGAAGCAATAATAGATTCAAATTAGGGAAGGAATGTTTAATTCCGTTTTGTGTATCGTTCAATAGAGTACCCGTAATGGTTGAAGTTTTCAGTAGCATCAATAGCAATAGCTATTGGTATTTTGAAGTTGCAGAATAAAATTTCCATGCCTAGTTCATCCCATTTACGCAAACTATCAAAGCCGCGCGCTTTTTTAACTCCTAAGGAAGGCTCGTTCTGGCATACACCCTCCTGTGTATATCCCAAAAAGTCATGAAATTACTGAATTTATAAAACCAGCAAGTTACTTTCGCCTCGTAAGGATAGTCTACTGTCGTCATTATTTTATTTTCCGTCCAGTACTTAAGACATCCTTCGTAGTAGCCTCCCTCGCAGCCATCGTTACCATACATTCCTTTGGTGCAGTCCACACATTGCTGCTCGCTTCGAAAGCATCAAGATTAACAGTTAGAAATGTATATAACAGAAATGTAAGTAATACATTTCTTGTGCAGAGTTTCATAGGAGTAGAATAGAAATATAAGAAAAAAGTTACCTAAAAGAAATTGGCCTCCCTCCGTTCTTGCAATAATCGAACTCTAGCATAGCAGTAGCCGGGTATGCAAAGCAACTATTCGCGGAAATTAATGGCATGCTTGATTTGCTACTTTTTCGGTATATTTACCTCCCACATTGTCCTTGATCTTTGACAGCTCCCAAGCAATCATCCTTTCGAAGATCTATGGAGCAACTATCGTGATTCTCGCCAAGTTCTTGGATACTAGTTGCGAAAAATACGCCAGGTGGTTGTTCCAAGGGTTCAGCTACGAGCAAACCTGTCAGCTGTTTTTTAAATTCCTCGTTCGTCTATAAGTGAACATATTTAATTTCTAAACAATTAAAGAAAAGATAAAACGCACAAGGTCACTGTATTTGTTCTCAGACTTTGTAAATGTCACTTCTCCTCTTGCAAATCGAGCATTCCAATCCGCATTACAACCAATGTTGCATTCGTAAACGGTTTTGCGGTACTGTTCTTCTTCATCTGTCACATAAGTCTTTCCATGTGTGACCTATAGATTTAGTTTAAATAAGTAGATAAGTTATTAATATTTATAAGAAGAAACGTTTGGTATACTTTATAATTTTCCCATTCTTCGTCGTATTCTCCCCAAACGGAGCAAATACGCAAGATGAAAAAAACACACCAAATAGAATTCATCTTAGCACCAATAAACTTCGCTCGTGACTTTGTTTCATTAAAGAGTTTGTTGGTCTTTTATAGTATGCAAAAAGTGCAAAAACGCATTCATTTAGTGCAAACTTTGACTTTTAAATTAAGCGTATGCTAAAATAGCTGAAATTGGACCGTGAAATGAATTGAGCACGAATCTACAAACCATTTACACTGCAACTCTTTATTTAATTATTTATAAAGCTTGAAACGTATCCTTGAATTTCTGCTCTTTTTCTAGCTCTTTAAGAATAACACCGTTTTTAAAGTGTTTGGTTGACATTTGTTAAGGTTTATTGGGCTTGAAAGCGAGCATATACACTTGATACAGGTCTTTAGGAAATCGCTGTTGTTTCTGTTGGTGCACTAGTTGATAGCCGGCCTTCTTAACCAAATCAATTAAGTTATTCAAAGGTCGAGTGACTGAAGAATCAGTATGGTCCATTTCGACTTCACCGGACGCCGTAACGTTTTCTTTAATAACCAGATAGCCTTTTGGTCGCAAACCAATCCTTAAATAAAATCCAAAATTCCGATTAGTAAAAGAAATACCAAAATTGAACTTTAAGTTAAACAAAAAAAAAAGAAATTCAAACCATAAATTTAACGGATATTTTTGTCCATATATTAGCTTACTTGCATCTTTCAAAGAATTTTACGAGATCAATGTCAACCAAGTGTCCCAAAACCCACTGGGACCAGATGACGTCATAATACCCTTCTTCGGGCTGGAAATTCTGCAAACCTTGGCAGAAAAATCTTCCTTTATGACCCGTCGAGGATAAATCAGTTTTTGCAGCTTCCAAAAAATGAAAATCCTGCTCTACAAGATCCACGATTTTGAAATGATCTTTCAAAAATTCTTTCGTAACTCTGCCCACTCCAGCTCCACAATCCAAAGCTCTTTCTTTCAACAGACGATCTGGTCGCTATAGAATAAAAAAAAAAATTAACACCAGCTTTCAACAAAGTAACTTAAGTAACCTGAGAAAGGGCGCGTAAAAAACGTTCGGAACCTTGGACATCAACGGAAGAAACGTGTCCATATCCGCCTAAAACACCGTCTACTGTAGCAGGAACTTGGGACCAATAACTAGCAGCGTCGCGATAAAACGCAGGCTCTGTTTTAGACAAACTTTCTTGTTCTTGACAATCTGCAGAGTGCAGACATAAACGATAAATATTAAGTCTAATTTTTTAAGAAAAAAACGCAATTGTGCTACCGTTTTCTAACTCGATTTCATGATCTTTGATGCCTTCTAAATTATCAACTGTATCACTCATGTCTTCACCTAAATTGCAGTGTATATATAATGCAGTAAAAACAGGCGCGACTAACAAATGCGTTTCTGGCGTTTCCCATCAAGTCCCAAGAGTTACCATTAGCGCTCCAAGGGTTACCCTTAGCGCTCCCCAACGGTATCTTTAGCATAACATCTTCATGCAGCGCTAAAGCTACCGATGTTTCCCACACTCGTAGCGTTCCGGTTTCGTAAAAAATTGCAAATCGAAGTACCTGAAAGTATCCAAAGTACCCTAATAAAAGTGGTACATTTTATTATTAGTGCTTTGGATTGATACATGTATTTACCACCGAAGTAACCTCCGCGGAGAACATTGCCGCTGTCGGAATCAGAGGCGAAAGAATCGCCACGGAAATCAATGCTTTCGTCGACCAAGTGACCAGTACTTTGGGCTTCGTAGAAGAAGATGGATTGACCCGATACTTTGCCCATCCCAAATTAAAAAATCCCATTAAAACCAAGTGAAATAAGCACAGATTGTTTTGTTTCGCTTCAAATTGAACTCACTGCATGGCAGTAAAAGTTTGCGGTGCATAGCGACCATAGGTTGTGATTTGAAAACGTGTTTTGTATGAGTGAGCTTATAATAAAATATTTTCAACCAAACACGTGGCCTTGGAATTATTTTTGAATTATTTCGACTCGTAAACAAAACTTAAGTAAGGATTTTTTAAATACAATAAAAAAAACCGGCCGGGGCATTTTATTTTCGTCGGATTGTTCATTTAAAATATATACAAAATAATAATGCAAACTTCTAGAAAATACATGGCAATAAGCGGATCGTCAAACTTCTAAAGCAGCGGTTCTCAAATTATGCGCCGCGGTAGGTTTACAGGGGCGCCGCGAAAGATTCCTTTAATTGCATAGATGCACCAATTATATAGCCCTATGTTCTAAGGGACGCCGTGCGAAATGCGAATATGTTCCGAGGGGCGCCGCGGCTTATTGGGGGATACTGTCAGTGCGCCGCGACCGAAAAAGTTTGAGAACCCCTGTTCTAGAGAATACATGGCTATGAGGAACCGTAATGTTTTTATACATCGAACCAAAAGATGGATCACATTACGGCTGTACGCATCTCAGTTCATATGTTGCATTTATAGATGTTTCAACGCGTATGGGATAGAAGCCTATGACCGCGTGGATAACACGCATGGCTGGCAAACGAGAGGTCCCCGGTTCGAAACCCGGTCGAGGCACTTTATTTCTTCAAAAAAACGAAAACAAAATGGCTCCCTTTCGCTGTACCTTATGCCTTTCCGGCAATGGTCCTATTCCTATATTCGAAATTGTGTAGCTTCGGCATCACGAGCTCGAATATCGGGGATAGTAAACCGAGCAGGGGAGAAGGTGACAGGGAAAGGGGCGAGGCTCTCAATTTTTCATGATTTTTTAAGGGGACCTTTTTTGAATGATTTTCGATTTTTATAAATCGAACAATAGATGGAACACTATCAATATACACTGTAGACCAGTTTACTTCACATGTTGCATTTATAGAAGTTTCAACACTTCTTATATATAAGCGTATGACCGAGTGGATAAGACGCAAGACTTATGATCGGAATGTCGCAGGTTCGAAACCCGGTCGAGGCACTTTATTTCGTGAAAAAAACGAAAATAAAATGGCTTCCTTTCTCTGTACCTTATGCCTTCCCGGCAAGGTTCCTATTCCTATATTCGAAATTATGTAGCTTCGGCAGCATGAGCTCGAATATCGGGGATAGGAAACCGAGCAGGGGAGTTGGGAACAGGGGAAGGGGCGAGGCTCTCAATTTTTGCCCTTGATATAGCGTTATTCCTTATGGAGAAAAGCCCTGAAAAAGCTTTCCCAGCTCGAAAAGAAGCCACGCCCCCTTTTTGGCCGAATCCATCAATAGGATTCGTCATTTTTCTGCAGGCCACCACCCCTTTTAGCGGATTTTTTGAAAAAGCACGCAAAAAATTCCCAAATTTTCGCTTTTATTTCAAAATTATAAATCGTACAATAAAAAGGAAATTTTTGGAAACTAGATTTTACGGGGAACGTTTTGGGTACAACAAATGAGCAAATAAGGCATTATGTAAGGGAGCCAAACATCTAATTTGCATAATTTGAGAATACATTTTTTAGAGCTAGGATGTCACAGAATAAAAATTCCAACAGATTTGAAAAACTGAACGCAAGAGCAATACTTGGGAGACATGAATTTGACAAGAAAGTTAAAAAGTTGGGAAAACAAGTGTTACAATTCTACTCAATTTTCAAAATTTGTTAGTACACAAAGTCGAACCGAAAAGCTATGCTGAACATCGGGACGCTTTCCGTCTGTTTCTCACGTACCCAAACACGTACCATGCTTCCCAACCACGTGCGGCCCTGAGCGGCCGAACCGCGATGCGTTAGGTACTACCAAGCATGGTCCCTAAATACATGATAAAAGTGCAGCGGCTGCGCCTTAGGGAATACCATATATATTGTCTTGGCAGCCCTGGTCTCGCTAAATAAGGTATTACTCAGACGAATTTTCTTATCCAAAATATTAAAAATTGTCTTCTTTAGTCCAAAGAAGCTGGTAAATAATGGCGTGGGGTGAATATCCAATCGAGTACAATCCCAAAGTGCATGGACCTTACGATCCTGCTCGTTTCTACGGCAAAGGTGCGGCACTTTACCTATAAAAAATAATGCGTTAATTGTTAATAAACTTCTTAATTTTCTAATCCAGCTGATGTACCTTTGGGAGAAGTCAAAGTTGGTGAAGTGACTAACTGGTTAGTTCGCCGGAATTTAACCCCTTCAGGAGTTTCTGGAGGCATCAGCCGCGGTAATAACAATTAAATTTTCATTAAGAAAATAATTAAAATTTCTAATCTTATTAGCTTTCTGGCGTTGGCAACACAAATACATTCAACCCAAGAAAGGCGGTATTGCCCCTTATGTCCAAGCTGTCGTGGCTTCTATGGTTTTCTTCTACGCTATCAATTACGACAAAATGAGTAACTTAAATAACTAATTTATACCTAATTAAAACATTGGATGGCTAATACCTCTTTATTTTGTAGAGCACCACCGCAATGTCAAGAACCACTGGTAAATTATAACACCCATACTGCAATCCACGTCGTGGAAACGTTAGAAAAACTCTTGGACGAATAGTTTCCTCTTATAAAAACTCCGTTTCCGTCAATACAAGCTAATTATAGATGGTATACCATTTTTATTAGATAACGCTGGAGGCAAGAAAGACACAATTAATCCCTCCACTGACCAAGACTCTCTTAATTCAGCTTCCTCAACGACCCGAGCTTAATTAAGAGGTTCTTTTCCGTGGTAAAATTCCGAGTAAAATTGGGGTTATGACAATGTGTGTTTTACCCCCAACTTCCTCTCTTTTTTATGTAAATGGGGGTACAAGAGGGGGCTATCTGAGTTAGAAGCATACAAAGAAATTCTGTTTCTTTTCCAAAGTAATTAAGCCATTTGGAAGAAATTAACCGACAGAAAAGGTACAAATAAAAAAAGGGGAAAACTGCTTTTTTTGTCAGTCCATTTTTGCTTGGCAGGCATGCATTATAACAAGAAGAGGCGCGCCTCAAGTAAATAACAAATTTTTTTTCTTCCTTTTTTGCTTTTCTTGGCTGTGCATATCTGTCCTCAAATCCCCAAAAGATGCGATTTTCAGAGTAAAAGACATTTGCGTTTGGCTTTCACTTTCGGCACGGGGCACAGAACAGCACGGATGGCTTCGTCGAACACGGTTTTCAGGCCTTTTTGGGTTAAAGCGCTGCATTCTAGGTACTTTACAGCACCAACTTCCTTGGCCATTGCCAAACCCTAAACGTTCAAAATTGGAACAATAGGATATAATATAAATACTTCTTAATACAAAGATTTCTAACGCCGTTCATATGGTCAAGTTCGTTAGTTTCATACGCAGATAACATCAAAATTGCTATCCGCGAATTCTCTGCCAGTTGAAAATGAGTTACTATCCAGATTAAAATCTCCTAAACTCGTTAAAAATAAATGTTTAAACTAAATACTGTTAATAAAGACTGTTATTAAAATCAAATTGACTGCTATTATTTAAGTTCTGGATTGTTTTTTGTAAGATGAAAACCGAAGATACTCAGGCTGGGAAATTACAGCGAAAAGATCGTTTCAAGAAGGATCTTCTCGATAAATCTCCCAAGGCTAAACTGATCTATATTTGTTAGCTAACGCTGGGAATTAGGAAGTTTAAACGCAGCTCCACATACAACCCTGTAGACTCTTCTACAGGTTAAGAGAGGTTCTAAAAGTGTTCTATAACCGGTTTTTGAAGTGGATTGGTGCGGTTTTTTCAAAACAAACAGAAGTTTAGGATATTAAAAAGGAAAGGAAATGAATTTAAATTTATTCTACCTGAGGGTAAGAAATCGGAGCCAGTTTCTTGTCCTTTAGCTTTTCGACTGTGTCTTTATCTTCCCTCAAATCGAGCTTCGTTCCCACTAAGATGATGGGCGTATTTGGACAATGATGACGTACTTCTGGGTACCACTGCAAGGGGAATTATTGCTTAATTTCCGAGAATATGTTAGGGATGTGGGTAATTACTTTTGCTCTGACGTTCTCAAAAGAGGCCGGATTCACCAAAGAGAAGCAAATGAGGAAGACATCCTACGCAAAATTAACTTTTTTAGCATCTAATGTGTGAAATAAACAAGAGAAATTACAGTTTGGGGATAAGACAGGGGCCGCAAACGATCGTAATCTTCTTGACCAGCCGTATCCCATAATCCCAAGTTAATTGGCTTGCCATCGACCATAACATTGGCACTGTAGTTGTCAAATCTATGGGGAAACAAAACAGGTAAGTCGGAGAGTAGGATAAGAAGCTTTTGTGTAATGAAAACCTACACTGTGGGGATGTATTCGCCAGGAAATGCATTGGTGGTGTAACTGATGAGCAAACACGTTTTACCCACAGCACTATAATGGAAAAGAGAAAAGCGTTAATTAGAAATTGTAAACAAAACTAAAGTTAGGCTTGGAAGGTGTGTCACGGGTTCTTGGTTTGTGTGGGGGATGGGAAGTTGGGAAAAATGCTAGCGAAGTTTTTAAGTTACCCGTCGCCGACCACTACACATTTGATAGCTTGCATTGTTGTCTGTAACTCTCACTTAATCAATTTATTGTGCGGAACGCAAATGAGCTAAGGTTTTATTAATTTTAACAGGTGCGCTGTCACGTCCTTCGTCCTTGGGATGCAAAAAAACTTGGGCGACCCCCTGTGGCAAAAGATAAGCATAGATGGTAGCACGCGTCACTTAGCGGGGGATTTGAACACCAAAATTGTCCAACTGCTTTCCTTTTATAGCTCTGCACTCGATATAACCTGGAATCGATACTTTACAGTAAGCGGCTGTGTTGTTATCGATTAGAACCTGATCGATAAGTAGTAAAATGGCCAGAGGCTAATTTGAGATAAATTAAGGAAATATTTCAGATATTTAGCCTAACTTGATTTTAGTCTCAAATATCGAATAACCGTTGATTAAAATTCACCGGTATAGGAGTGAAATTCATGTGTATCAAGCGGCTAATCTGAATGTTTTCGCTATAGCGAATCTGAAGTTCGCAAAACATTGATAGTTACGCCGTTACAGCAATTGCAACTTGAAGTTGCTTCACTCTTTCATCCATAAAGTATATATTTATGTACAATTTGGAGGAAATTGATAAGACAGCATACAGTAGAGAAGAATGACTCACACGACCATCCTTGTCTTCCAAATCTCCCGGAAGACTGCGGTCCACTGATATAATTTTATACTACTCCAAGGGTGTTGGCAGGCAATACTTTTTTCCTTAGTCTTGTGTAAGAGTCAATTCTAATTGCAGTGGCTTATTGTTCCAAAAATAAAAGACAAAATGGCGATATTATGGTTCCTTTTTATCTTGATGTATTGCTGCGACCGAAGCAATCAACAGTCGACCATTCCGACATCTGTTCCGAGTCCTGTCGAGTCTATTTGCGATTATGATATTTGTTCGTGCGTCGATGATTGCAAAAATGTGACATGTAAAAGTGATTCATCGAAACAGGTATACTTAATTAATTAACTAACTTTATTTTTACCAAACTGTCCCTTACTTTCACTCCATTGATAAATTAAATTAAATGTAAACTATGCTGCTTTTGCGAACCACGAGAACGCTAAAATTGAAGTTTAGTAAAATCTTTCGCTATTTTGCCAAGTAATTTCGTTGTACTTTTCAAAGTAACTTGTAATTTAAATTAATGGCATGCACTGGGTGACCGAGAATTAGATTCTTTCGTTAACAATTGCGATTGTATTTAAAGAAAAATTAACGAGATTCTCCTATTTTAATTATTTAATAGGAACTCACAATTGGTGCAGTTAGATTTGGGAAGAATCCCGCTTTGAGACAACAAGTAGAATATTTTACCATCGAAGGCTGCAAGTCAGTAAGAATGGGCCGCGGCTCTATATTTTTCAACACTGAGCTAAAGCGCGTAGAAATAAGTTCTGTCGAGTCGCTGAACATCGAACAATTTGGATTATATCCTGGTGATTATGGAGCTGGACTTGTGATCAGTATAGTCGATTCTACAGTGACGCACCTGGATTCCTTAGCATTCACGGGATCTATAAGGGATATCTCCTTTAAGCGCTGCCAATTCCCCATTCCGATTCCAGAAAACACATTCGGGGATTTCAATCTAGATGAAATTCATTTCAGTGAATCAGTGCTCAGTGAATTGGAAACAGGCGCGTTTATAGACGTAAAGATGAACAAGCTCAAAATACAATTATGTCGAATTGGCACGATTTACAAACATGGTTTGTAAGTCAAGGAAGTGCAAAACATGCAGATTCTAGATTCTACCATTGATACCATCCATACGGAAGGGATTCAGATGTCAGAAGCAAAGGCGTTCGTTTTAACAAACACCAGCGTCAGAATTCTTCATTACAACGGTTTAGATTCAACGAATATTAAGAACACCGTAAATATAACGAATTGCCGATTCAAGCACGTAATGAGTCATGCCTTTAACACCGAGGAATTAAGTGAATCTACCGATTACTATTTCGAAAACAATACGCTTGGTAATTATGATTATGGGGATTTAAACTTCCTCGGATCGGTTAGAGTGGATCGAATTCGTCTGCGGAATTTGCAACTAAACGAAACCTGCGGTTGCGACTCTCTCGAATGTAAAGTGGACACATTATTGGGGGAAAATAATCGCACAAACAGTCCAAAGGAAAAAAATGGATATTCGACTGATTCTGCTGATCCAGGATGGTCCAGACTGACACCGATCCGAAAAGCAGGTTCTTCGGAATTGCTTGTCATCAACGAGTTAAGTTGCATGACGAATTCGTCTAGATCAACCAACTGGCAATCGTATCGTAAGCAATTCTGTAGCAATGGCGAGAAGCTTCTCCGTTTTGAAGGATGTCCAACAGATGCTGACAAATATACCGATGGCTTAATCCAAGAATCCTTGACAACCACTGAATTAATAAGCACTCATTCGGAAGTAATTCCATCAAACATAACTGAACCAGAAGCAAGTCAATCGGGAAACAATAACGAACCTCGATCATCAGTCTCCACCGAATCCGAGAAAATTGAATGGGAAACAAAACCAACAATAACTGAACAGCGAACCAATGAATCAGGGACGGTTGTCCCCGGATTAATAACCACTGATTCCGTATCAAACCTTTTTGAATCTGACATACGAGTCGCTGAATCTGAGACAAGCACCACTACAACCAAACCAAGAATAAGTGGATCCGGAATCGATGAACTCGGATCAATAACCACTAAATTACAAATCGCCGAATCGAAAACAACAGAATCAAGAACAACTGAAACACGAACCAGTGAATCAGGTCCCGATGTACCCGGAACAAGAGCGACTGAATCTGGATCAAAGGGCTCTGAATCAGAATCAACAATACCAGACCCAGGGTTAATAACCACAAAGTCACAGATTACTGACTCCGAAATATCAAGATCAGGAATAAGTGAACCAAGAACCAATGAGATCGGAATCGGACAATCCGGATCAAGAACAACGGAATATCAATCAACAAACGTTGAATCAAAATCAGCGGTAACTGAACGCGAATCAACAACCACGAAATCAGAAATCACTGAATCTAGCATCGCAGAATCAACCATTCATAAATCAAGCAGCACGAAACCAAAAAAAAACTTAGGTAAGGTTTATTAACTACTCATTAATAGATTAAAATTAAAGTATAACACTATGATACAATTAGTTTCTTTTCTATCATCACAACCGGACAGATATAGATTATCCGACAAAAGAATCCGTAACTATATCCGAAAAAGAGCTTAGAGAATTTTGCTCCATCTTCGCCAGGAACTAATCCGCTCAAAACGTCAAAACAGAAGTTTTAACTCGTCCTTTATTTGTGTGACCTATAATCGATTGTCACTATATACTTAACTAATACAAGCTTCGTTGTTCGCTTATTTTCTGAGTATAATGTATTACAAACCATATATACTCCATATAACCACGTAACTATTGTCAGATAATCATATCGATATATAACAGCGTTGTCGATATCTACGCTATGCGGTTGCGGAAATTTCGTTCGCCAATGTTAAAGGACTGTTAATTTTAAGCTTCAATAAGAATCACATGTCATCTTTAAGGATAAGAAGTGCTGTAATGCGATAAGGCAGTACGTCTGGATTATACAATAACATACCGGTAAGGAAGGCACCATAAACAAACCATAAGTCCAAAAAACTGGTCGCTAAAAAATGTTCTATGCTTTCTTTTTAGCTTCTTTGTCCCGAACGCTTCTATGTTAACAGTAAACTAATAATTTTGCGTTCCAATTCTTGTAAGCCGTAACAATACTCTACGAGCTTTCTGAACTTACAACAATCCCAGAAAGACTAGCGTTTTCAGCAGCATTGTTTCTCTGATTTCTATGGAATTTCAAAAAACCCTGTTTTAATGCACACTTGGTCCACAATTTAAAAAAAAATCTGCCCTCGTCCATCCAAGACAAACCTACAATCAATAAATGTCTTGGTTCGTCTCAGAAATTTTAAAGCGAGGCTCCGCAATTGGTGCAGCGTTTGTCTTTCATCGTAAACAAGCAAATAAGGCCAATGGGGAAGAAGAGAATGCAGCAGAAAATCCCGCAACACGTGAAACTATCTTCCAAAACTCCAACCTGTAAAAAAAATGACGATATAAAACCAAAATTACTCTTGAAATTCCTAAGAAAATGAAGAAAATTGTACTCTGCATTTCGGACATCCACCCACAACAATAATTTGAGTTGCGGGCATTGGTTGCACTGTCACAACAGTTGGCTGTTGTGCGTATTGCTGTTGTCCGTATTGGTGTTGCGCGTTTTGTTGTTGTGGAGCCCATTGTTGTTGCTGAGGGGGAGGAGCCCATCCTGCAGCTAAAAATAAACGAAACAACAGACAAATTAGTCCCAAGAACACAATTTCACAAACTTTTCAAGCTAAACAGCTAAAATCTGAGTAAATGCTACTAAATTTTTCATTTAAATTGATAAAATTAAACTTTTTTTCTACTTACGTGGAGCAGAATTGGGGCTGTAAGGAGGAGGAGCCTCTTTGTAAGGATCATTTGGTGCCGACATCTTTTTAATTTGTCACAATAACGTACAATGAACACCTACAATAACGAGCTAGTTTAATAGATGCAAATTCCAAGCCAATTTCTTCTTAACTAGCTGCAACCTCAAACTATAAGAACACAGAAATCTAAATGTAATGGTTAAACAGTCGCAAGAGCTTAAAAGTTTCAGCTTGTTATCTTCATGCTATCTTTTTCAGAATGCATGGCAACAAAGAGATAAAACTGTTCAATATATCTATACCGTCAGCCGGTTTTTGTAATACAGGATAACAAGAGACAGGTTTCGAATTAGTTAAAAGCTTTCAATTTACCGTTTCGGCGTTTGATCAGCAAATTCTTGCAACACCAAAAATTTAACTAATTTTTCGTAATAAAACTTGTTTACAAGCGTCCTTTTCAAGTTGGGAAGACTAACAGACTGAGCCTGAGACTACAAAGGGAAATGTAAGAGACGTATAATTAAAGATCAATGTTGCATCAGGCTAGTAATAGGGAAATCCCCACCATAAGCATTCCCGTCGTTTCCTGGGAACGTGTGTGACGTTCTGATCAAGCGGAAGTAGCTCTGGGCCTTTGGCCTTTGGGCACGCTAAGCAAGCTCCAGATTTAGAACGCTTGTAATCTCTTATTCATGGAAAAAAGTGGTTCAAACCCGGTTTTAAGCTAAGTAGGCTAACCAGATTTCCACCACTTTTGCTTTCAGCTAATTTAAGAAGCATTAGATTCTTAGTTTGTCCATTTGTTTCTGGAAAGTATAGCAAGTCAAGTGGCTGTATACATTGGCTCAAGTATCAAGTTATGTAACTTGAGAGTCTAATAAGAAAGTGTCTTATGCGTCATAGGTTTCGCGTTCTGAAACCAAGAATGGGGAACTTTGGTTTTAAATTTAGCTTTATAACTGAAGGGTGAAGGTTTAAAATTTGGAATCTGAACTAGCTAAGCTTAAGCTCAATTGGAGTTGACATGATTAACTAAAATGCAATTGTTACCTAAATGCGCCAGAAGTTATCACACTCCTCACCCACTTGTGACTGCCAGATAAACTATGGCGAAAACGCCCCCATCAAGGAGCTGTTGCCAAACCACTGTTTAGGCGCCAAATTTGAAAACTGAACGTTAAAGAGATTTTCTTTGGACTAATTACTGCTAATTATTCAAATTTTGTGGCATTTTTTGCTTTAGCGAAAGTTACAACTTGAGACTAAACTGAGGGCATGTGAAGTTTCAGTTTTATTTTAAGTTTTGAAGTGTGAAAAGTTATTGCTAGCTTAACGCTTGTTTACATTTACGAAACAACTTGAAATCGATTTAAGATTTAATAAAGCTAGTATATATAATCAGGACTAATATGATTAATAAAAATTTCGGTTTCTATTCCGGCGCATTCTTTCACGCTTACAATAAAAAAATTTAGCGAAAACGCTCCTTGAAACTCGAAACGGCGAGTCGAAACCGTTATCTATCGCGATTTTAAGGACACTGAATTAGTTTCTACGATCAACATAAGTTGTAATCAATTTTAAGAGCCTTACAAGGACGTCTAACATCCTACCCCTTTTACAATTGGAAAAGCTAAAGTAATTGTACCACAAATCACACGTAATAAAAACAAATTTTCTCAAGTGGCTCGGTTAAAAGAAAGATTTGAAACAAACAGCAACCCTTTCAATCAAAGGAAATAAGTTCAGCAATGGTGGGTTGAGCTGCAGGAGGGGGCTGGACATTCTCAACAGGTGGTGGTACCGGCATTTGTTGCTGTGGCTGGTGTTGCTGCTGCTGAGGAGGAGGTCCAGATGGCACAGGCCCAGGATGTTGAGTAGGATAACCCATTCCAGGCATATTCTGTACGGGTCCTGCTAGTAAACAATCAAAATGGCGACCGAATATTAGATTCTTGAACCTTAAAACAACCAAGTTATATCCGCCAAATATGCTGAACAACTAAATAAGCATCAATCTGGACGAACTATAGATTACTAAGTCTGAAAGAAAGCAAATTAAGAAGTGAAAAACAAAACAAAGATGGCGGCAGGAAGTTAAAATTGGCGCCAAATCTTGTTCATACTTCGCAGAACTGCGAATCAACCAATGAAGTATTTAACCGTCATCTTTAGTAAAAAATAGGAAAACAAGTCGTTATACCTTGCATATACATGCTGTAATGCGGATGAGGCTGCGAAGCGTACGCCATGGCGGGCATTTGCTCCGGAGGCGGAGCTTGGGGGTGCTGAGCATGAGGATGCTGTGCTTGGGGTGCTGAGCATGAGGATGCTGTGCTTGGGGTGCTGAGCATGAGGATGCTGCGCTTGAGGATGTTGCTGATGGGGATGCGGCGCAGGGAAACCTTGTCCAGCTTCCATATAAGGTCCTGGCATGTTGTATTGCATGTTCTGAGGTGGCGGCTGCGGATGCGCGGGATATCCCCCTCGCAGATACTGCGCTTTTTGCTGATCAAGACGCATTTGGCGCTCTCTTTCTTGCTCTTTAATGCGCTGCATGGCCAACTCGCGCTGGTACTGCAGGTACTCTTGCTTCTTGAGCCTCATAATCTCCAACTTATGCGCCATTTGCATCTGGCGCGTTCGTTCAGCCTCTTCTTGCTCCCGACGACGCCTGTCACGGTGTTCCTCCCTCAACGCGTCCAACGCAGCGCGGTTATCGCGTGCTTGAGTCAGTTT
>JAGJRO010000081.1:0-172038 GCA_022832285.1 Lepidurus apus apus
ATCTGTTCCACTTTTGGCTCCTCCTTTTCGTTCTATTTCTTGGTAACAGACTTCTACACAGGGATGTTCCCTCTATATATATATTTACTCTAAGCGCTAGAATCAAAGAAAAGTTGGAAGCGCGGCAGCAGTGATCAGAAAAAAAAATTCTTTGTATATTCTTGCAGGAAGACGACGATTAAGACGGTGGGCAACCTGTGTCAGAGATGCCAAGAAGCTCGCCGGGGTGAAGGAAGAGTGGGAGTCGGAACCAAACAAACTGCCCAATTCGATGTCCAAGAAATTATCTGTTTGTTTTTCCTAATTGTCATCATTTCCCCTGCATTCCCTTTTATGTTATTTTCCTTGATTCTCCCCCCCCTTATTTCTATGACAACCTTGTTTGCGAAAAGAAAAAGGGGAAGAGATGTTGTATTCGGACTTTGTATGATGGCTAGAACGCCTGGGGTTACTGGGGAAAAGGGACCCAGACATGAAATACAGCAGTCACAACTAAACACTCGTCTCGAACACAACACTGAACGACATACTTCGCTATGGCTTCCTCATAGTCTGCTTCATATTCGCGGTCTTTCTCGAACTTCCGCAGCAACGCTCTGAAGCGTTGCTCTGCCATTGCGCGATTGGACTTGAAATTTGGTTCCCCTTCTCGCCATGGCAAGGTGACTTCGTAACTGGGGATTAACCTCTTCGTTCCCTCTTCAACGATCTTGACGGCTCTTAGATCTTCTTTAGACATAGCCTGTTCACTTGAATGTTCTGTGCCAAACGACTCGGTCTCACAGAATGCTCTGAAAGCCTCAACTAGGTTTCCGTATACTGTCGAAGGAGGTTAACGCGAACTTCTTGCTGGCCGTTTGGGTCGACCACACCTCTCGTAACCCAGCCAAATTCCGTTCGAATGGCTCCGGGTTCGCCCTTTTTCCCGTGACGTGGTTGCGACGCGCTAGTAGAGAAGGCCAAAGATGTTTTGTGCACTTACCGAAAGGAGACAATTTCAGGTAAAGACTAAGGAGATATGACACGTAATCCGAAAGTAGGCTTTTATTTAACAAAACCGCGACCCAACCACCACTTAACAGAAATAATCCAAGGGATCGGAGTCAACTGATGTTACTCCTGAGAGATTGAATACAGAGATCGAACGTAACCAACGGTTACTGTAGAAGTATGAACGCAAGTTCCCCCCAAGAGCTTGCTCAAATCTCCTTTTATACCCCACGCATGAGGGGAAACAAGCTATAAGGAATGTTCTTTCTACACGTGTACAAGTACACAAGGAAAAAAGGGGGAATTGTTAACTATGAAGGAACAAAAAGACAGAGGCCTCAACTGTGACGTCACGCAAAAGGAGAAAAACAGGGAAGGGAAGTACAAAATCCAACAGACGTGCTTCGATGGGGGTAAGGAGATGGGTGTAGTTGGATCCGATGAGTAAGTGTATCTCCCCTCCAGAATCAAGCAGCAGTAGATCCTTCAGGTGAGTCCACTTCTTCTTCATTTTGATCCACTCGATCTTCTCGGTGGCTTCGCATACCTTCGGGATGAAGTTCACGACGATAGGCAGTAGATCGTTTTCTCCTTCGACCTTAATCTCCACCTGCTGCGTCTGGTAGTTTCCGCGCTGACCACCAACTCCATGTAGTTCCAATCCGTAGCTCTCCCTGGAGAACCCCAAACGTCGGAGGAAGGCGTCTTGGATAAGGCACTTGTTGCTACCTTCATCTACAAACATTCGCCGGAACTCTCCTTCCTTTGGCGTCCAGCACGCGAACGGTCATGACGCCTAAGGCCACAGCTTCACTGCGATGTTGCGTTGCGTGAACGGACAACGCACTGCCAGTCGTAGTCGTTTCGTTGCGGTGCAGAAGGTGGTGGTGACGGTTTTTGCAGCCGTTAACGCTACACTCCCTGCCTGTTCGGAAGTCCCGCGCCGAGTGCTTCCCCCGAACGCAGGAGAAGCACAGTCTCTTGCTTTCAGCGAACTTCTGTCGCTCATTCGTTGATAAGGCTTGGAACTTGGGACAACTGTCCAGCCTGTGCTCACCCCCACAGTTCCAACAACCTTTGGGCTTCGATGGTTTCGTCGGTTTGGCAGAGGCGCTGTTGCTGCGTCCCTTCACCTTTTCTCCGTTTCTTTATTGGACTTGTCCTGTTCCGCGGCAATGTCGTAAGCGTTCTGGTAGGCTGCCGCGCGTTCACATAACCACTTGCCAAATCTTTCTAGGTCGTGAAAGAATATACCTGCCGAGCAACCTTCGTTTCAGGCCAGGCGGTCTTGGATTGACAGTTTTGCGGTGACACGTTCGATGATGTCGCGTTTGCTGCTGCCACCGATGCGGCTAAGGTCAAAGCGATGAGTACGGACGCGCTCTGTGAATCTTTTGAACGCGGTGGAGTTCTTCCCGACGTCGAGCTTGTCAATGGCTTGAATATGGGTAGCTCGCATGACGTCACGACGTCCGCAATTCTCCCTGAGCCGACTCAACGCCGCCTTGTATGCGTCTTCTCCGCCTCCAAGACCGTAGACAACGTCGGTGCAGTCCTCATGTAGGCTTCGACGGAGAATGGCCAACTTTTCCCCAGGGCTTCTCCGTGTTTGGTGTACAAGTGATCGGAAGAGGTCAATCCACTGAAACCACTCCAGTACTGACCCAGAATATGGCTCCGGGTTAGCTCCCGGATGCTTCGAGCATTCGGAGCCGGTTATAATCGTATGTTCCCTCCCGATGACGTAGATATCTATCCAGGTGTCCGGGGCTTCACGATCCGACTATTGATTGTCGAGCCACTCCGAGATGCGATTTTTTGGGGGCTGTGCTTCCTTCTGGACTGTCTTCGCTCCGGGTGCCTTTGGGATTTTCGCCTTGCTGAAAGCGTCTTCGATAGCCTTAGCAAGAGAGTTAGTAAGTTGCGATAACTGACTTACAGCGTCGCTTATTTCCGATGACTTGTGAGAGACGACGGATGTTGCGGATTCAGATATTAGGGACTGAGCACGGCTCCCACAGGTGACGCTGCGTTCTTCAGAAATGACGGATTGAGCACGGCTTCCACGGGCGGTGTTGTGCTCTTCTGCACTTGCTTGTGAGGCATCGTCTTGGAACTGCCCGCAATACTTTTGGATCGCTTCCAAGATTTCGGTGATCCTGCTGGAATACTTTGCTTGAAGGATCACTTCCTTCGCTGCTGCTTCGTCTTCTTCGTTTAATGAGTCTAAGATTCGGTCATTGACGCTTTCGGCTTCTTTATACGCTTCTAGGCATTTTCGTAGCATGCTCTCCATGACGCGTCTTGATTTCTTCTCGTGGATGAGTACTTCAATTTGTTTACAGTGTCCGGTGATTTTACGTCGAAGGTTAGTACGTCTCTTCTTTAAGACGTCTGCTTCAAAAGGATCTCCGGGATTAGCATCAACCATCTTGTATCGTGATGGATGTCCTCTAACGGATGAACTTTTGAAAAGAGGTGAGTTGGCACGGCAACTCCGGCTCAATACGTTGAAACAACTTTGGCGTAAAATGTCACGACTGTTTTCACTCGAGTTTCCGAAAGATCACAATTTTCACATCAAAATCCACATTTATGCAAACGACAAACGACCGAATCCGGTTCCGAAGGACCAAATGTTTTCTCGAAACTTAAGAATTATTTCAAAAGTTCTGTATTTCCCTTGCCGACTCGATGCGACCGTTACTTACAACGACGACAACTCAACTCCACGTCTCTCTCCCTTTCCCTCTACACCCCCTTCCTATGTGGACTCTTTTCCCTTCAGGTCCTTCGCCAAGGGAAGGGAATGTAGAGCTTGTAGCTCTACATGTATGAAGCCTCGTTTTCGTAAAAATTGAAGGCCTGACAATCATTTTTTGTGGCGTAGGATCGGCTACAATCCATTCTGGCCCAAATCAGAGACGTTCCTGTACAAAATATGACTTACGAGTGCAATTGGCTGATCTTCTAGAAGAAACGAATCGATGCATACCTTTGAACATAGTACGCGGGGAAAATAAGTTTATTTGGATCACCATTCGTGCGTTTAGATAGCCTGGACTTGAAGCAAAGTTGTTCCATGATGCATCCGCTTGACACTCGGTAATGCCTTTCCAGCTCACGGTAGTTAGAAGTATGAGGCGGACTACGTTCATGTTTCCTACGCAGTAGCTAACACTCTACTGTGTTATACCTTCATAGACTAGGCTGGTTTATACGGAAGCCTATATTGCTATACACCTATGTTGCAAAAACTACGGTTTCCCGCGTATATAGTATTCTCTAATGATAACCTTGTATGTGCCTATTAGAACTGCAGTGGGAGTCACGTGACACATTCCACTATACCAGGGGTGTCCAACCCTATTTCAATTCGCCAACGTTGGCGAATTGACGAAAAATGTTGGCGAATCGGCTGTTCCAAAAAATTCACGGTCAAACCTGGTCAAAAAGATCTTAATTTCATAACTTCAAACGGTGAATGTCTTTTAGCACTCTCGACTTGTTCCTTGGGCTGCAGCGCTGAACGAAAAACTTTTACTGGTAGAAGCATTCTAAGTTTTGCATTGCAACGATTTTGGCGAATTGTAGTGTATTGGTTGATTGTAGTTGATTGTGTTGGTCGAATTGTAGTTGATTTGGCGAATTCAGAGGGCATTTTCAATTCTTGGAACATGTTGTTGTAGACAATTTCGACAATGGGTTCTTTGGCTTGCTGCATTTCATATTGACCTCAATTTTGTAGTTATTTTTATGATCAGCTGCCACTCTAACGGAGTTCGGTGAAATAGCTTTCCAATTTATTTCGAAGTGTTGAAATTTAATTATTTTACTTCACGAACTTTTATGATAGTATTGATTTTTTGGTACTAAAAAATGCAAATTTATAGAATAAATTGTTTTCAAATTGGACTTGTGGTTTTCGAGAAATTTTGTTCCGAATGTCAGACAACTTGTCTTTTTAAATTGTGCTACTCCAACACACTGTGATGACAATTTTTACTTTTTAAAATACAGAAGCAAAAAAGAGCGTAGAAAATTTGCAAGCAAGTAGCTATATATTTCCTTTTTCACTTCCTTATGCAAGGCTTGTTCCAAAAACCATGACAAACATAAGTGTCCTCTATGACTATTTCGTATCAACTAGCTGATGAGGTATACGGAAGCCTTAAAAGGACTTCGATTGTATTCATGTTTCCAATATTTTGATCCTTATTTCCATATTGGACTCTTGATTGATGTAACTGACCTCAACATGATCTTTGAACCTTCGTATCTTTGATTTTTTCCCCTTACTATCAAAGTACTCGCCCATACGTAGGTCCTGAAATGATCATTGCTCATCTTTTTCACGCTATCGCCCATGCTTTTAGAAGACGACAATCTCCATGCTTTACTTTGCAGGGATTTGATATTTAATAAGAGTAAAAACATCACACTGATTAACGCTGATTAACGCTATAATCAATCGATGCAAACTATATACCAACAGGTTTCTTGTCAATCAAATAGATTGATGTCGCAGAGGAGCTGTGTGTAATCATCGTCGGGGAATTCGTAAACGCGTAAGAGCTTATTTTGACATTTACTACAGAAAGGTTATACAAACAAAGAAATTCGCGGTAGGAATGAACAGGAAATATGATAGTTGTGTCGATAGCAGATAAGCTTTCTACCCAGAATTTGGTTTTTATCACTATGGCATTGTGCCGCTATATAAGAATGCGTGCCATTGCCATAGGTGCTCTGATAAGTAGAGTTCCATATAGAACGTAGTGGGAACACAAAATTGACAAAAATCGCAGGAACTTTGTGATTTTTACTCTTAAAAGAACCCTTCATTCTCCTCTGTTCCCTTGAAAACATTCCAGACGGTTCCTTTTCAACTTTAGAATTTTCAGTTTAACCATGGGTCTGAATTCAACAACGACTAGGACCATTATATGGTGTGTAGCGTTAGTGAGTGGCATTACAGCGTTTTCCTTGATCATTGCCTACGTCAATAAGTACACTCTAGGGTTTCAGAAGGACAATTACAGCCTACATGCCTTTTTGATGACTTTCGGACTTGTGTTCCTCAACGGCGAAGGTAAAACCGACCAATAATAAAATAAAATAAAAGTTTATAGGCTCTAATAAAAATGTTGCATCTTTTTACTTGTATGCTGCTAGCCTTAATGATTTATCGCATGATCCCTAACAGAAAGCCTGCTACGAAATACACCCATGCTGCAATCCAAGCTGTAGTTTTTGCCATAGCGGTAACTGGCGTCAATGCCATTTTCCAAGTTTCAGGTGATGAACCAATGGATTCCTTGCATGCCTGGGTAGGAATTGGGGCGTTGTCTCTCTTCGCTGCACAGGTAAAGACCCTATAGGTTTAAAAAACAAACAATTAGTAACCAAATCTTAAGATTTATCCTTTCACTCCTTAATCTTCTGCTTCCTCTACAAGTATATAAGGTCAAACAGAAGTAGAAAATTTAAGAAACTTTTTGAAATTATTGAAATTGTTTTGGTCGGTTGAGCGCGGAGACTATGAGTAGGTTTTATTGGTTGAGCGGTAAAATGCCATACACGTTTATTTCGTCTATTTGTCGGTACATTATCACGAGTACCCGAGCAGGAGTAAAAGAGCGCATACGATTAAGAACTACTAGCAAGAGAGCATACCAAAAACACTAAGCGTAAGAGCAAGTGTCTGACTAAAAACAAATAAGGGGGGTACATACATGTTTGGTTTGGAATGTGCTGAATAAGCCAAACAATTAGACCGAAGGAAATGATCGGTTATAGCAAATAATCCGCATAAGAAAGAAGGGAAGGCGCCGGTGATCTGACACTTGGAATCCTGGTCGAGTGTTTTGGGCTGCCTGCTGGATATGAGCTACATATTATAACTAGGCGAAGTGATGGTCTGGGTCAAATTAGAAGATGAGCTTTTCTCCGGTTGGACTTTTGCTTAGCATAATGGATTGATCAGAATTAAGTCAAAATAGTTTTAAGATTGTTCTTCACCAAAATAACAATAAGAGCTCAAGGCTTTAAAATGTAAACAAATTGAAATTTTCTTACGAAATTATCGTCTACAGAAGCAGGATTCTTCCCTAATTTTGTGGTAAATATGGGATGCTTAATTAGTTAGTATTTGGCAACTCTAAACAACTGCGCGGCATGGGTTAAGTGACAGTTAATTCCGAGCCTGTAGGGCCTCGGAGGCTCCTGAAGACCCTTCCCATTTTGGATAGGTTTGACTTGTTAACTTGAATGCGGGTTTATAGGCTTAATTAATGCCTTCTAATGTATATAATTTGTACAACAAACTTATTATTTATTGATTTATGTAGTACAGTTTAAGCATTGTAAACATAACAACCAATAATGTTATTTCCTTTCCTGTTCTAGCTAACGTTCGGATTAGTGACTTTCCTCATTCCTGGCGTACCAGAAAAACTCAAAGCATTTTACCTGCGAGTCCACGTGGTTTTTGGTATAGGAATTTTGCTTCTTGCGACGACAGCAGCCGTACTGGGCATGAGCCTTTTCGCAGCGGGGTACAAATTCAGGATTAAAAAATATACATAAACAAGGTCATTTTAATTTTTTTAGTTCACCCGGATTTTCCCAGCCTCGTTTGATGATGAATTTCGCGGCGGTTTGCTCCCTGATTTTCACAGGATCTGTGACTTATATCGTATCTGAAGCTGCTTTCAAAGCTGTGCTAACAATACAATAATCAATGTCGCCTAATCTTCCAAAGACATTCTGAAGATTTTATTATGTGATACCTTCAATGTTCCTATTGGCTGTAATGTTTATAAAATTTTCTAAATCTTAAGAGCTTCACGTATACATTTTCTTTCGGTTTTTCTAATCGAATGCTACTTGTCCAATTCTTAAAAAAAGTTGCGAACGAAATATATCATATTCTGCGCAATCAAATCTCTCCAAAAATCAATCAAATCTTTCCAATGACGGTTTTATTAATTATCTTGCTAGCTTATTCTTAATAGATCTAAGTACAAATCTTAGCATTGATTTTAAAGTACATTTTAAAACAGGCTGTGACTATATTTCTAAACATATTGTGACTATCATTTCTAATCTTTCATTTACTTTAAGTGTGTAAGGTAATTTGAAATCTCCGGTTTTTCCCATCGTGTTCTCTTTCCGCACTTTTAAGTTTCTTACAGGCGTGTCAACTTACAAAGCTCGTTCTTATAATCATATGATCTTGGCATGAGAAACCCTTTGAGGCATTCCATCACACCAGCAAAGCAACATTTTAACCCGGTTTACACTTGTATGTCTGTCGCTGTCGGCCAGTTTATGGAAGTAAATTATCCAGATCTATTGTCCCAAAATCCCAAAATTGATGATAATTAATTGTTGTTGTCAAGCCACTTTGACCCTCCCAATGCACTCCTGATTGGTTGGAAAGTGTATATTGTCAGCTAGGTATACATAAAAAAAATTGAGCAAAAACTATATCAGGACATTTGCCTACCCTGCTGACATCGATATCAACAAATTCGACGCTAACTCTGCGAGTTTTTAAGATAGTCGTAGGCAGTTGTACAGCGACAGACAAATGTAAACCAAGCTTAGCACTCGCTCAGTTTCGCATTTCCTGAACACTACGTCGCCCAATCGCAGTTAGCAATAGCTCACGCTTAAGCAGTTCACTATTCACTATTGAACAGTGAATACTTCCTGAACACACAATGAACGTTTCCGGGACACATAAACGTTGCACAACGCAATTAACTATCGAACAGTTCGCAGTTCACTATTGAACAGATGAGTCATATTTCTCGTGCCGCATGGTAACAAATAAAGTATCGAAGGGTAGCGGTCTTATAACACTGCAACTCGTTTCTATTTCCTAATATAAAAGAAGCGCATAACACATCCAGAGATCCTGCTTGCACTATATCTGTTCTAAATGTTATAATTAATCAAGCCTAAACTTACAGTAAATCGTAATCTGCTGTATGTTTGAAAATTGCTCTGAACTTGGGCAGTTCGCGAAAGCCGTGAACCACGCCATCTTTCTACTTACTCTTTAAGCTCATCTCAGATGCTCAAAATGTTGAAAATGGGTGCACTATCTCTTTTCTAAATGTGATAATTAATCATGCCGAAAGTTACGTTAAGTCTTAAACTGTTGTACGTGTGAAAACTACATTTGACTTTATAATAAACCGGGTTATACAGATCAATTGACGATGTAACCGAACTCGATAAAACTCTTATTTAAACGAAAATCCGTAAGTAATGCGTTTACCTTCGTAACCAAGCCATAAATAGCCTTTAGAAACATAAAAGTCTCCTATAATTTTCCTTGTTTGGTATACTACGATATCATTTTATGCCCCGTCATTTTGAATCATCGAATGACTCTGTGATAATTTCGCGCTTATAAAATGGAGTATATTGAGCCATAACTTTTTTTTACATTTTACACAGCGTGAGCACTTGCTCTTGGCTGGCTAAATCTTTAACTCATTAATATAACAAAATCTAGATGTAAAAGTCACATAACGGCATTTTCCTAACTATATTTGCATAATATTAATATTAGCTTAAAGTAATTTAAAGGTAAACAAAGCTTAAAACTCGACGTAATTCCTCTAACCCGCAACAGGTCCCTTACTACGCCACTGACTTCCGGTTTCAGTTTGCCGCTCGCGGCTTGTTTAGTGGACAGGTTTTACCAAGAAGACGGTGCTTTTATTTCCAAACAGTGATGGTACAATTCTGTAAATACAGTGAGTTCTTTACTCCAACGTTACTTATGTTAAGTTTCAGAAAAAGTAAATTTCAGAATGTACATAATCAGTTCAGACGCAGGTATGGAAATGTTTAGAATTCATGTATAAACATATTAAAAATGTTTAGAATCCATGTATAAACATATTTTCATTGTTGGCCAGATTAAACGTTCACTTTCATCTTTATTATAGAAACCACAACCATGTGCCTAAACATGCAATCTCTGCATCAATCTCCATTGTTCGTTAAGAGTATCAGGAGGATCACCTTCATGTTGCCCAGGGGCGTCGCGAGGGGGTGTGGTTGGGGGGTGCACCCCCCCCCCCCAATAATTGGTCAGAAAGCCCAGTTGGTAAAATTTTGGATTTTGGTGGTCGTCGGTAAAATTTGAAAAAGGAAAAGTGTTTTCAAATACTAGATGAAGAGGTTTCGGCAATTCAATCTTACGACTTTATGTATAGCATATCGGGAAAAAATAACGGTGCCCAGGTGCACATTTCAGGCCTTCTTCAAAAACGCATTCCGTACTTCCGCTGTTTAGCGCACAGAGAGGAAAACTTTGTGCAGCACGCATGTGAAGGGGTGCCTAGTGTGCGAAATATATTTGTCACACTGCAGGGTACAGAGATTTGCTGAAAGAAGTTGAAGGGAAGCTCATGTTAAAAAAATTGTCAACGACTCGTTGGACAGCACGGAAAGATGCACTTGCTGCTGCATGGCTGCTTGTTTCCTGAAACTGTGAAGCTGCTTCATCTCATTTCGTACGACGGAAGCCTAGATCGGGAAGTGACGGACAGGGCTAAAAGGCTTCTGAAAGCGGTTACAAAGATGGATTTTATTTACCTGGTCGGTTTTATGCGGCATGTCATGAGCGTCACAAGCTCGTTAACAACATGCCTGCTAGCAGAAAAGTTGGACGTAATTAGCGCGAAGGACTTGTTAGCGGCAACGATTACTGTTCTTGGGAAAATGGACGACTCTGTGATTGGGGAACAGGTGGAAGCTGCAATAGTCCATGCCCGCAATATCAATAGGATTTTGGATGGTGATGAGGAAACGTACGATCACGAATACGAATTCCGCTATCATCACAGATTTATTCGCCCTCCTCTCCAGCAAGGTTTAGGGACGAAGAAGATTCCGTTAGTTCGCCAACGAAACCTATTGGTTTTCAAGACTTTTACCTCGCTGAAAGCAAACGAGTTTTGGAGGTAAATCTCTCTGAATTTCATACTGAAATACTGAATTTCAAACTAAGATATTTTTTTCCTTCCAGAATCTTATTAATGAAATGCGTGACTCGCTCGAAGAAATGGGACCAAGGATTCTCCCTATTACTAAACTTCTTCAAATTCTTGATCTCAAGGCCTGTTCTGAATTTCTTAACCTGTTTCCCCGTGGCTTATTTAACGCCGATGATCTACGTGCAGAAATGGAGCTATTCAAAGCGGACTGCCATTTGAAACTTGGCAATGATATTTCACTAGATTTGTACCCCAAATTGATTGATAATGCCAAAAAAATGAAGCTTGTCCTGCCCTTAGTTTTTAAATTCTCATCTAGTCGCCGGAACAATTCCCGTTACCACATCAGTTAGTGGAGAACGCGGGTTTAGCAAGCTTGAACTCATCAAGACCTCCCTTCGCTCAGTCATGTCGTGACGAAAGACTAGAAAATCTCCTTTTATTGGCGTCTGAGAAAGACATAGCGGACGAAACTGATCTAAGCGACGAGTTAGAATGATGGAAAGCAAAGAAAAAGAGGAAAATTTGTTTGTAACCGGAATGTGAAGAAGGAGGGCTATCCAATAAAACTCGTAACGTTAAAGCATCAATGTTCTACTTTAATAACAGCTTCAAAACTATAACAGTCGGTAAAAAATTATCGTAGTACAGTCGGTAAAATCGTCAACTACAGTCGGTAAAATTAAGGGCTTCACCCCCCCAAAACAGAACCCCTCGTGACGCCCCTGATGTTGCCTATGCAGTATCACGTTATCTACTAGGAAGAATCTTCACACCGCATCATGTTACCGTCTGTACCAACTTCAGCGCCATCTATATATGCAAACTTTGCTTACATCTAAAGCTGCATTGTATTGACCTATAACCATACACCAGACTTGTGCCTAAGCCCAAAAAAAATGAACTTGAACAAAATCCAAGTCTAGACCTTCATACCGCAGAAATGCAAGTCCAAATCAAAATCGTGTCAAGAGAAAAAGAACTTAAATCAATCTCAAGCTCTTTTAGTCGATTTGACTGATCCATTGCAAGCCTTTTCTGTTTTATTTCCATACAAACATACGTATAAATAGCATAATTGCACCCATTTACATATAAAATCTGTTACATCTTAAAAAATAAGTAATTAATTGTAATTGTAGCTAATTACACTTTCAACAACAGTTTAACTGGGAATTTTCACCTTCAAATGTTTAATTAAATTGGATGTAGCTCTGTTTGATGAAGAATAGGTCTTTGAACAGGCATTGCAAGTAACTTTGAAGTTGACGCCAGCAAGACTATAGCCCTTTACTAAGGATAAATAGTTGTATATGCAAAGCCCCTCCATGCTTTGCAATAGTCAAATGTTGACTGTTTATTGTACTATACCTTCCAAAAAAAACGAGTATAGGGAAACCACAGTGGTCTAATCCTGTACCCGTGGGATTAATTAAAGACTGCTTAACGAACCGGTTTGTAGGTCTCCTGTCTAAAAACCAAACCGAAACGTATAGAAAGCGGAATCCGTTTTAACCCTGGGCTGTAGAACAGAGAAAATACTCTTACAGAAATGCTCTTGCCAAACCCCATGAAGGTTACGGCTCGGCCTGAGCCATTTTCGACGCTCAATGATTGATGGGACGTATTCTCTCAGCCACCTGCGCCAGAATCGTTCGGTAATCGCTTGTGCTGCTTTCCAACGTTTTCGAGCGTTTAAATCTTCATCGGTGACTACTGTAACGTGTGTAGTTTTGAGTGTCTGACTCTTTTGTTATTGTAACGTGTGTAGTTTTGAGTGCCTGATTCTTTTATTATCCTTGGTTTTCTAGACGAGCATTCTAGAACCGTTTTTGTTCTTTTATACGTGTGCAAGGGGTATATAAAGGGGGGAAAGCATGTTGGAAAGCAGTCGGGGCTTGGGATCGAAAAGAAATACAAGCCTTGAAAGAGCCATCCGCGACACTACGCTGATCGGTGTGTTTGGGTTGGCCCGCCCCAAAAGAAAGTGATTTGGGGTCAAGGGTTCTGTGTCATCGGGGTTAACGCTGAGGTGAGTTAAGGGCCGACCGTTTAATAGTGACTCCACTTCAGTCATTACGGTCACAAGAATTTCATCAGTTACAGTCTGATGTCGCAAGGTATAGCGCAGAGCAACTTTGGCCGAACGTACTAAACGTTCCCAAATTCCGCCGAAGTGTGGAGCCGCGGGTGGAGAGAAATGCCATGTGATTTCCCTCTGCGCCAATTCATCGTTGATCTTGCTTTCGTTGAAAGTCTTCAAGTACTGCCGAAGTTCCTTCTCCCCGGCACTCAAATTGGTCCCGTTGTCGCTGTAGACGTGCGCCGGGGTGCCGCGGCGACTTACGAAGCGCCTGAAAGCCATAATGAATGAATCTGTCCAACGAGTGCGCTACTTCCAAGTGTACCGCCCGAGTGACGAGGCAAGTGAAAAGACACGTAACGCTTGTGGACTCTTCGATGTATTACGATCGCAAACGGACCAAAGTATTCCACGCCAACGTTCGAGAAAGGTGGGGTGAACGCCTCCAGGCGTTGCCGAAGTAAGGCGGACATCATTGGAACGTTTGGTTGAACCCGATAACGGTTGCAAGTAAAGCAACCGTTAACGATTTTGTTGACGCACGCTCTGCCACTGGTTACCCAATACTGAAGACGTAACTCGGCGAGAGTACGCTCAGTCGAGCCGTGAGCAACCTTTTCGTGAGCGTGGCGAATCAGTGTAGTCAGCGGGCTGTCAGGGCTAAGTAGGATAGGGTGTTTGGCATCAGACGGAAGGTCAACATGTTGAAGTCTTCCTCCAACTCGCACGAGGCCTCTTTCATCGAGGAAAGGAGTTAGCTTCAAAAGTCTTGAGGAGCGTGGCAGCAAACGTCCGGTCTCCAGTGCGGCACAGTCGTTTACAAAGAGGCGTCTCTGTTCGAGCTTGATGAAGTCTAGGAGGGCATTTTAAATTTCTTCTACAGTAAGAGGACCCTTTTCGACGGAAAATTTCGTCGGGCGAGTATTCTTCATAAAACGGAGCGTCCAAGCAAGAATCCGCTTCAACCGATGTAAATTAGACGTGCTCCGCCAGACGTCAAGTGGTTCGCTTCGATCTACTTTAATGCTTGCAATCATAGGTGGTAAGACTTCTGAATCAGCGCTATCGACTTCATCTTCACCTTGCTCGGCGGGCCACTCGGAGGGCGGCTGTCGGAGAAAGGCCGGCCCGTTAAACCATCGGTTCGGTAAAGTCAGGGTGGTCGTGTCTAAGCCTCAGGAGCAGTCATCCGCGGGGTTAAGCTTACCCGGGACGTGCCTCCATTGGCCGACTTCGGTAAATTCGAGAATTTCGGTTATCCTGTTCGCTACAAATGCTTTAAATCTGCAAGTCTTCGAACGGATCCACTTCAGGACTGTGGAAGAGTCCGTCCAAAGGAAGACTCCATCGATTCGCAGTCGTTCAGCAGAGATCGTGTGTGCCATTTTCGCTGCCAGTAGAGCGCCTTGCAGTTTCTAGTCGAGGGATAGTGAGTTGGCGCAACGGGGCTACGCGGGACTTCGCGGCGACGCAGTTAACCGCCACGTTTTCTCGACTTGAGGTACGCAAGTAGGCGACGGTTCCATAGGCGAGCTCTGAGGCATCAGCGAACAAATGGAGCTCGATGATGGAAGGTTCGGGGAGGGGGTGAAGGCATCGCGGAATCGTCACAGCTTCTAGTCTTTCCAAATCGGCAAGCCAACAACTCCAACGGTCCACGAGGCTATCGGGTATCTCTTCGTCCTACGGCAACTCCAGTCTCCATATTTCCTGCAACAGAGACTTGGCTGTCAGAGTGACGGGAACGAGAAATCCTATTGGGTCAAAGACGCTTGCAACGACAAAGAATTTCCCTCGCTTACTAAATCTACGTGCTTGAATTTTCGCACAAATGAATAGGCAAGTGTGCAGTTTGAGATCTTGATTGTTAGAATATTGAACATAGAGACATCCTAGGAAGTCGATTCTCGTAATATCGAATGGAATACCATGAGAGACTTGGAGTGGGGCAAAGGGGCAGCTTGAGCTTCGGCGAACCGAGTACCGCTGAGCCGCTTGCAGGGCAGGCAGTCTCGAATTGCACGTAATTATTATATAACGGGTAATACGGCAGGGATCGAAGAATGTTGTCGAGGATAGGTAATTTAATGAGAAGATCCTTCAAGACTGATAACATGACTTGAGTATTATTTGGTATATCTTTGTCCCAGCCGATTACACTTATCAATATTTCTTGTATAAAGAGCTTGACATAAACGGTAATTGGACTCAGATATATTAGTGGATCAAAAATGCGGCTATCAGCCGGAGAACCGATTGCTTCGTAGGCTCGACCTTTAGGGTTTCAAAGTTACAATTGGGTTAGTTGTGGGAATCCGTCTTGGAAATCCACTTGAATCCAAGGATGTTAACGGTGTCGTTTGACGACAGGGTGTTGTCTAGATGAAGCTGTTCTTTCAAAAGTGGACTCTTCGTAGATCTATCACTCATTTTTTCATTGGCCAATTTTTTTTTGTATTGATAACTAGCGTAAGCATTTGCTCTTTGCGTCTGATATTCAACCATTATAATACGCCACTGGATATCACGTATCTCCTTCGAAGGTGCATACAAAATTAGTAACAAACCATAATAATCTATCACCTTTCACATGTGGACCAATTATAGCTGACTATAATGTGGCTGACTGACTCGTTTCAATGTTTCTTCTTCAATGTTTCCGGTGGTACACTTTGTTGATCCTCCATAAATGAAGGATTTGTTGTTGGGTTGTTTGACAGTGGAAAGGAAAGGTTTTGATACAGAGCTCGTAGAAAAACACGTCTGTCCACGATCAAGTTCTGAACTGCGTTCCCTCTAATCCAAACGCAAAGTAGCACTTTTAAAATTATGTATATTAACAAAACACGCTTCTGGCTTAAAATGAAGGAAAAGGCCGAACAGCACCAAGAAGTGGAAGTCAAAACCGCGGCCAAGAAAATAAAAACGGATCAGGTAAAAAGTCAAATGCAATTGGGTATATTTCCTTCTTTGGTCGCAAAAATGCATTACTAATCTGGTGGGGCGCCATCACAGCAATCACAGTGATGTTAACAATCTGCTGCTGGTTGAGATAAAGTTCGGGATTTCTGTTTACTGATGGCAGAGTAGGGCTGCGGTCCCACTAGCCGAATAACCATGGTAATTATAACCTTTTCCTTGGAAATTGCTATCTCAGGGATAGGAAAAGCAATAGATTTCCAAGGAAAAGGTTATAGGTCCGGTATATCGATAAGCAGAAAACTAACCCCTGGGTATCGCCCTTTGGAGACAGCGTACCCTTGTTTGGAATCGGAAGGGTCCTACGTCACCTGCGCAGCAGTAGGTGCATATTAAGGCCCCAAAGGACAGGTATGCGTGAGTTTTTCGTTAGGGCCAGGGGTGCTGTAGGATGACAAGTGTTTATCCAAAACTGCTAGCAAAATAAAATGGAAAAAACAGGATGCGCCAAAAATTGCTCCTCGAAATATTTTAATGACTTCTAGAGTCTGTTGATGGGTCGGTTAATATCGCCATCCGTTCGTACGGTTTCAGCATGGACATGTTTTTTGAACTATCTTACGAACTTGTTTCGACTATTTTTCCGTATTCAACATCTCTTCCATAATCCAAGCTATTACGACCAACACCGGACTTCAACAACGTCTGCAACTGAATGGGCAACCTTAGTGCCTTAAACCTTTTTATTTTACATGAAGGGAAACGAAGCAATTTTTGGTAATGAATGGAGTGTTTCTTCAATGTTCTCATTGCTGAACTCTTTAACCAGTTGAAGCAGAGTTAGGCTAGGCTCAGGTGAGCTATCAGTGACGACTCGACCTATTCATTTCGTCCCTTGGTGTTTCTTCAATGTTCTCATTGCCGACCTCTTTAACCAGTTGAAGTAGAGTTAGGCTATGCTCAGGTGAGCTATCAGAGACGACTCAACCTATTAATTTCGTCCCTTATCAGGGACAGCTTGCGCTTCGGTCCATCTTGTCGCATAATCAATACATATTATTAAGTGGTAATCCTTGTTCTGCCCGAATGAACCTCCGATCCCTGCAATAGATTTTCCCGTTTGGGAGTTGAATCTTGTAGTCTCTTCGATTTCCAACCCAGATGACTATGCCTCCCTTATCCCATGTTTTGGTAATGGGGTTCTGTATTTTGACAACTTGACCATGTTTGAGCACAGTGAGTTGGTGAGTCCTCTCGTTGTACCGGGATTATGCGGACTGTTTTGCAGTCTCCGCGGCAGACGCAACCCAGTCTTGTAGCCTTGGCTGTAGACTGTAGCAGTCTTGTTTCCGAAGCGATATGCGTCCTTCAGAGAGGGAGTTCTGATATTTGTGAAGGTTTAGGGACGATGGATTGAATACATCTGTTTAAAAGTTGATCCACGTGAATAATTGTCGTTACAATATTAATAACCATTAATTTGCCTTCCCTTTGAAAACGTCATCGGCTTCGGATGGCTTGCCCAGCTAGTAAGATTAAAAGTATGTAAAAGCCGTACTTCTTCGTCGATGTAGTCTGTCAGTAACGGAAATACACTGCAAAACCTGCAAGCCATAGAAGAAATTGTTCGTTTGCAAAAATGATGCCTTTTCAAGTTTTTTCCCTAGATTTCATTATAATTAATTAATAAAGCCACCCAAACAAACTTTTGTTACTGAAGTAATCAATTCCATGTGTTCAGTTGGAGGACCAGATTTAAACCCAAGTTCCCTAGATTAACCATCTGAACTATTGAGAGGAATCTAACTTGGCTTAATCGCTGAACTTGGAGCTTTGCTCCGTTGAAAGCCTTTTACTGAGCAGTAAAGGTCCAACGTCAAGCAAGAACTCTTTGTATTTGTCATACAAAATCAGTTATACTAGGCTGAAGTCGTTGTCATTGGTCAGTCAGAGATTTCAAACGTTCAAGAACATGTGCTAAGTCTGTTTTTTGTCAGTCATAAATCGTCCTACGGAGGTCCATGCTAAAGGTACCCTTTTATAGCAGTGTTTCGGAACTTCTTTTTTTCCGGAACGTCGTTCCCTACCGTTCTTCGGCCAACTTCTGTCGCTCCGTTCCGTTCTATTTTGGCAAAATTTTCAAAATAACTAGTTCCGAACGGCCGTTCCGCCCCCAATATAAAGATCCGTTCCAGATCCGTTCCGCTCAAAGATCCGATGATTTTACGGAAAGCAATTTAAAAAATTAATTTATGAACTATTATGTTTAATAAAAATGAATTGAAACTAAAAACGCATTTATTAATTATATTATACAGTAATTAGAAGTTAGGGCCAAATCAGCAAGTTTACTCTTCCAATTCCTCCCTATGCAAATATATAGCCACCGCTATTTTAGGAATCCCTATTTCAGTAATCAAAAATAAAAATAAGTAAAGCGTTATTTTATACAAAGAATCGGGAAGCGCCAAACCCTGTTAAAAAGGTTTTAGTCTATGCTGGGTAGACATTTTACCGTGAATAAAGAAAGTAAAGTCTTTTGGAAAGAGGTTTAATTAAGACTTCAGAGAGCTGGAAGTTTACTTTTTGGTTCGTGAGCACTTACAACACTTCTGTAGTCCGATTCCTATACTCTGACTCGTAAAACGAAAAACTTTCGTTATTAATAAAATCACAGGTTTTTTTATTGGAATAAAAATATTATAGGAACACAGCAATCAAGATAATCAGGTGGCGTTGTACGGGAACGGTAAATCTCCCCAAGAAACCGTTCCGTTCCCTGCCATTTTCGGTGCAACGCCGTTCCGTTCCCGTTCCGCCCAAAAGAACGGAACGGAGCTTTCTGGGAAGTTCCAGAACACTGCTACTGAGGCCTTGGAGGCGCGTTTGGAACTGCAGGGTGCGGCCGATTGCAAGGAAGATGCTTAAACGCGCTATCTATGACTGCAACCCTAGTTTAAAAGATGAATAAAATCAGGGAACTCAATAAAGTTTTTTTTTTTAACTTTTTGTGCATGTATGGTCGTTTGTGAGGGTTAAGACCTCCCCCTTCTGCTTCACTATTGCAGAGCACACGAATGATTCATCTCGAGTGGTGCACCGCCACTCTACAATCCCCGATGGTTGTGTGCGTTTTTTTGTGTAGCGATAACTTTTGGAGTCGCGGACACAGCGCACATGACCAGTTGTGTCTAACCAGTAGGCTATAACTTCTGCTGCGTCTGGTAGTTCTAAACATAAAAAAACAAAATTTAATTCATCGTTTCTTCTTGTTTCCAGTGTCTGCATTCCTGAGAGATAATTTATCACAGGTGTCGGTGAGGATTTTAGGAGGCCCAAGGCTATCCTAATTGCTTCATTTTGTACAGGATCAAGTTTTGAAGCAATTTGTAAAATTTACAGGCTATATTATACACCACCGATCCATATTCGATTTTTGATCTTACGAGAGCTTTATATAGATTTAGTATACTTCTCGGAGTTGCACCCCATTTAATTCTCTTCTTATTCCGAGGAGTTTCTAAAGATCACGAATGAACTTGTCTCAATATGTGACTCGGGATGTCGGTAGCAGAGTTTGCTGGGCTTGAGCTGAACGTTGGAGTAGGCTTAGACTAGGCTTAGAGTGGGGCACGAATGGGCTTCAGACTGGGGAGAGTCGCGAGTTGGCGATCAGTACTTATAGGCCTGCTCGCCATTCGAAGACGAGCTAAATCGGTCTCTTGTCCTCGTATGGGTATCGCTTAGTTCTTCGTTCGGGCAGGCTCACGGACCGTGGGCCAACAACTAGATTTATTAGGTTATGCTTTAAGTTAAATTTGGGTTCTTGGGTATAGCGTAAGGCTGTTCAGGACTAGGCAAGGAGGCCCACGAGATATTTTAATTTCGGCACGAGGGTATCCTTGTCTTGTCCTATTGGGTTAACTACATCTTAGTATTCAATTAACACTGGATAGATATATGTGATTAGTGTTAGTTCAATTAACTCTTCCTATAATGTTGTCATTAAGTTTTTAAAGAATCCCTGTTCTAATTCTGCTCCTTACATTTCCTTGCCGCTCTTATGCACGAATAAGTGTGCTATTTTCATCATGATGCATTCTTTTGGTTGCGGAGTGATGATCTTCTAATCGTTCGTGAAGTCTTCCATTTCAGCCAACTAGTGTGGTGTATTGTCGTACCGCAAGACAGCATTTTTCTTTCGTCTCTGCAATAATCATTGCAGAATTATTATTTTTTACATTCCACCGATGTTGGCTTCTTTTGCCCAAAAAAGACTGTTCAGATCTTGGCATTGCAGATTTCATATTGTAGTGTGTTGGTGCAGAAGGTGATGGCTTTGGAGATCGAGTGCGTGTTTCAGCTTTTGCCATAAATGCAAGCAGCCGATCCTTAGCTTCTTTGAAGCGAGACGTGTCCGCGAAGTAGATAATTTCTTGCTCAGAAAGCCTTTATGAAGGCACGTGGGGGTACGGACGTCAAGTATGCAGCTAAATAGTTTAGCGGAAGCGTTTTCCTTTCGCAGAACCTCGTTTTTTACCCCTAGGGCCTGGTGACGGCATTTAAGTTGCGTAACAATGAGGGCAGTGAGCTGGTCCTTGGCAATGGCAGTAAGTTCGTGTCAACCTCTGAAACCTGCCACTCAATTCTCTAGCTCTCTGGTCACTTCCTCCTTGACAGTTTCTTTTCGATCATATCTATTCTTGTCCGACTCGCAGTGATATTGTATATCTAACCGTGTCGTTATTTGTTCCATTCGTTTTCGATGGAAATCACTAGTTTTCTGGCGAAGGCAAATTGGCGTTCCTGCTTCTTGTCCGGTTCTAGTAGAAGCCAATTTTCTAAGTATAAAATTGACTTCTCTTCGAAATTAAGTTTAAACTTATTTTGGCGGTTTTGTTCTTGTTGAACTTGATTGCTCCCAGACAAAAAGTTGAGACATTTCGCTTCCCTCGCATTAGCCTGTCAAGCATTCCAAAATCCCTATCCACGCCTACATTTGTAAGGGGAACGCTAGAAGTTTGGTGCCGTTTGTGAGGTTCAATATTTCAATGAATTCCGCCTTCTAAGTGGTCTCCGAGAAGGTGTTGCATAGTGGAGACGGAACGAAGAAGCAATGCATTTGTGGAGACTCAATTTTCATCGAGTTCATCAGATGGGGTGAATAGTGCATCGGAAATCAGATAATTTTATTTCCTCTCTTAAAGCGAAAAGGTCCCCCTTCAAGGTTTTGAAAATTACTTGCATTGATGTCTGTTTATTTGCATTTCGCACGAAATACTTTGTACTTGACGTGATGTCAGCAGTGTGCTTCGTCGCAACTATTTTCCTCCACGGTGGACCAGTAATCGTATTGTCGATAATCCAAATGCTCTAGAACCTGCCATAACCTCGGGCATGAACAAGTCCGCAGAATGGTTTCGGTGCGGTTGCTGGCAATGAAAGCGACATTTTTTCAAGTCCAAAAGTACCCCGGTGTAATACAGCTAGTGAATACCTGCTCCATTTAAAAACCACATTAAACCTTTTGCGTTGAAATGGCTGCATCGGCAAAGATGTTAACCCGTACGCTTTCCGTGAACAAAATAGTGCGAATGGAACCGCTTTTCCACATTTTATCTGACCTTTTGTGCGCGGGGGTGAAGGCTCTTGACTATGATGACAATAGCTTGAACTGTGGCACTGTTTGCTCCGGATCTGTACGCAAAAGTTAATTCGAGGATCCAAATGGATGACCCTCTTAAATGAGTTCCTCGTAATCTGCAACGCTAAGGTTTTTCTTGTCGGCAAATGGCACCAAAACCTGCAAGCCACAGAAGTTGTTCATTTGCAAAAATGATGCCTTTTCAAGTTTTTTCCTCTAAATTTCATTATAATTAATTAATAAAGCCACCCAAGCAAACTTTTGTTACTGAAGTAATTAATTCCATGTATTGAACGTAGAGGAATAATAAGGGAAAATATTTACACATACATTAGGCAGTAATCCACCAATCAGTCTTTCTCAAACCTCCTGTCGAGTTTCAGGTAGTATTTTAGTTCTGCTTTCTTTACGGACACGTATTTTCCTCGAAGTGTGTTTCGGGAAAATGCAAACAATTGATGAGCTCTAAGCTGTGCACTTAACGTGCATAAATTCGGTCAGGTTCAACTCTGCATACGCATCTTTTAACTGCGGTGCAGGTTTCAATGCATTTTTTTTAATAACCACAATTGCTTTGTCTTCGGTAGCGTTAAAGCAGGCTTTACACTGCCCCTGTCAGCCTGGCATGGCAGACATTTTGGCTGAACTCTCTACGTAGTTTTCCGACAGGAGTTTTAGCCATGTCAATGGCACTGCAGATGCGACTTGCCCGCCAGACAGACAGTTGATAGGGACAATGTAAAGCAGGCTTAAATGCGGAGCAATGTTTCGTGGCCATGGTGCATTTACAGAAAGTATAAACAACGAGAGTATCGGTAATAACAAAAGCAGTCATGGCATCGGTCTTGAAAGCGCTTGAACTTGTTATTGTCCTAAAGATGTTATACATTAGAATTATATATATATACATATTACAAGAAACTCGTGTACCGTCTACGACAATTGTGCAGAGGGAATCAGTTCCGCTCATTGGAAACCAGGCTTGTGCAAAAATTAAAAAAAGATGGAATTCGATCAAAGTCAATTGCAACTCCAAATTCCTAGCATTGTTTTTGCGGCAGAACCAATTCCAACTCCCCTCTGCTCCATTACAGACAAGTCCAACTCCTGGCGAATGATTTGAACAAGTCCGCAAGTCCCCTGTGTGTCAGATATTGGCGGTCACTTTAAAAGAATCATCCGAAAAAGAACAGCATTTTGCGAGGGAAAGGTGCTTATAAATGGTGAACTCCATTTCGCACAAAATTCTGATGTGGACTGATTGATTAGAACAACCTTAAGCCTGGTGCACACTGGAGTGTCGTTTATGTCAACATATGTAGAAATTTATTATACTGAATTAAATCTAAAGGGAAATAACGATGTTGCCTGCTCAAATCGGAGGTTTATTTGCGCGTAATGAAGTGACATCTATACACGGCCAAGAACAAAACGATAAGAGCCCGAATGTACTACTGATCTTTAAAAGAAAGGGGCACTATATATATAGGGGGACAGTAAACGTGGAAGAAGAGAAGAATAATTCGAAGGAAAACGACTACAGGTCAGAAAAAATATCAGGGTCAAAACTAATTGTAAGGGGCACAACGACCCAAAGCACAGGACACGGACAAGGGTTAGTCATTTTCGTCACAACAAGAACTTCCTGCATTTCTCCCATAATCCAAGTCCCTTGGCGTCGAAGTCCAACTCCTTTTAACGAACTCACTAGAAAAAGGACTTGCCGGAGTTGTTCAGCTCCGAAATTTGTTTAAAAAATAGGCTTAATCTGGACTTGAGTCCAGTTCAACTCCAAGTCCGCCCAAGCCTGTTGCAAACTCACCGCTCTCGTTGCGGACAAAGTCATGAAAACACGCTGAATCACGCTCCAGGAGTACCGGCAGCTTCAGAAGACAAATGGCGCGTTCCACTTGCTGCACTGAGTTTTGGTTAGTGCAATCTGAGTTTCTGCCCTGGAAACTGGCCTGACGTCAGACCCTACCCTACTGCGTTTCCAAGTGGAACGCACATGGAGAACTCAGTGCAAATGTTGTTTATACCGTTTCAAGCGTGGCCGCCCTCGTCTATAACGTTTGTTTTCAAGATTATGTTAGAACGGAAAACGGGCCAATTGCCGTGAACGATGCATTATTTTTATGCACAGTTCTCAGTGATGGTAGATGTTTTACTTAAGTTAGAAGTTTTTGAATTATCTTCGACATATTTTGTATTTTTAGGACAATTAAGAGGTCCAATAACTTACGAGGGAGCGACTCGTAAGTCACGGTTTAATTGAAGCAGATCAAGCTAGTACCCCTCCTCCTACCAACGGAAAAAGGGAATGGAGCGATTCCGAAATTAGGTTTTGATAGTGATAAAATAATGTACATTTAACAACATACCTCGTCGTCGTCTGAATACAAGTGTACCACAAACACATTATTCCTTATTTTGGGAACCGGGTTATTGCATGAGTCAAGTAGAAGAGCACAGTGCTTCTCAAATTCGTCGTCGCTGCTGGAGCTGGACGACTCGTTATTTAATAAAACCACAAAAAGTAGATTCTGTTTGTCTGATGCATTCATATTCGCGCTAAAACGAAAGTGTACTGAAACCGCAGCACTGACTCCCGGAGAAGTTGCGTCGTCTTGCACTTTCCAGTGCACATCCTGTAAGTGGAACGCGATCCGTGCAGTTGCACTGGCACGGACGTTTAAAGTGGAACGCGACAATATACACTGAGTGCAAAAAATATTGCACCAGTGCAGCCAGTGGAACACGCTGTAAGGAGTTTTCATGGTCCTGCAACAGATGTCGCGACAAGCAGAGACAGATGGTAATTTTCCGAATTCCTAACGTGGCTAATTTGCTTAGGGTTCCTCCATAGCCGCCGAAAACCTATCTTTCGGAATGCCAATCGCTCATAGCACTGCCTTCTTAGTAAGCATACAAAAAACTATAATATAATATAATATTAGTATAGTCCACCTCTAATAATTTTTACACTAGGAAGTGGGCAATAGTTTCGGTCCCTCTTCGACACCAATGGCAGCTGCCCTCCAGGAAGCCAACACAACGACGAGAAAACCGACACGGCTGACGATGAGGTACTTGCTCGTCGACGTATTTTTAAATGATAAATACATATTTTCTATTAGAATCTTAGCGACAGTGAGCTTGTGGCTCGTCCACAAGCGGCCCTTCAACTAACACATTATAAGCAGTACTAACGACGGTGAGGTTGCTAACGCCGACGGTGCTGCTTCGAACGACAACGGCTCGGTGCAAAGCGAGGTATCATATGAATTCAATACTATATCAAATCATCATTTTAATGTATATAGACTGATACTATTAACACGAATCCGGGCATTTCGTTTCGCGTTCCACGACAGTTCGAAGAGAATTCCCTGATTACGGACTTCTTAACTCTGCCCTGCACTGACAATGTTTCTGCCGAGATCACGTTCAAAATAGTTGAGCGCGGCACCCAACGGTGTAAACCGGCGTTGACTGATTCACATGGAGAAAAGTACATAAAGCAGCGGGTGCTCGAATTTAGTACGATCGACTGGAAACGTCCACAAGAAAGATTTCCTTTGTCCTGGCGCCGTCGAGCAAACCTGGACCAATTTTGTAATGGTGTGCCAACACCTATGCAGCAGTTGAGTTCCTGTCAGAGACAAAGCGTTTGAGGTGAAGAGAGACGAAGTTTGCGGCCACCAATGGTAACCACTGTTCTGTAAATTGTTGAAAAAAAATTACTGGTAATAAAAAAAAATGTTTCCCAATGTTATAAGGAAAGGAAAATTTTAAAAGTCAGAGGAAAATTTGGAAGAGCTAAGTCAGCTTAATAATTAATTTCTCGTTTAATTTTCATAACTGATACAGGGTTTCTTCAGCCAGAACACTTCGTTTGGTCTGTTCTATAACCCTATTTTTAAAAATGTCAGACCTTACTTCCTCGTTAAAGTGTGATAGAAACAAATATGGTTATTTAATTTTAACTGTTTTATTCATGCATCCGAGTAGGATGAAGGAAGTGTGGGAAGGGTCCAATCGGATAACACAGTATCCGTGTCTTGTAAGAGGGCAAGGTTTAGAATAGGCGCGTAACCGTAGTTGGTTAAGGAGTCATCACAAGCGTCCTGCGTCGCTTCGATCTCTTCCCATGACATACTTTCCCGCCAAACGGCAACCCGGCTGCCTAGGCGGCGCGTGGTACTCCAGGGTAGGTCTACGTCTGTAGTTGTGTGTGTTCGAATGTATTCCATAACAGAGGTTTTCCGCGGAAGTCCCAGGCGTTTAAAGAGCCAAGTAGACACGTTAGTTGGCTTAACAGCCAGGTCCTCGTAACGTAAAACTGTGAAAGTATCAGGGAATTCTTTCGAGGCTTGTAATGCCGTTTCATAGTTATCCCGCAAGAGGGAGCAGAGTCTCTTGGGATCAAGGCACTGGCCTTTGCACCAGGACATTGTCCGGCGAGAAGCTATGGTACCCCGTGGGTCGCGTACCAGCAAAACGACGTGGAGGTTGAGTTCGGGTTTGCGCAAAAGCGGCAAAAAACTGCGTAACGGTAGTCGGACCGATTTGGTGATTTGCAACGGAAATTGTTGGCAGGCAAAGGATAACATAATTTCTTTTAGGCACAGTTTACGTTGGGTAGCTTTGCAAAGTTCTGCCAAATGAGAATTACGGTTAAGTAAGTTCTTATCCTTTGGAAAGTAGCGAAGGTAGTCGTCTAGAAGAGAATAGTTACAGTTCAGGAGTTGCGTTATGGTATTAATCCCTGCGGTTTCTAGCGTTTTGTTGTTTTGAAGATCATCGAAAGCCATAAACATGAGTGGCTCGTAGTGGTAGAAAACTCCCGGTATGGTTCCTAGTACTTCGGCAGTGAAAGTGGACCCGCTTCGCCAGGTCGTCACGATTATGACGCGTTTAGCCACGCCTCCTGAAGTCCCCAAATTCAAACCCTGTTCGGTCAGTACTTTCCGAGCTGTATTCGTTCGAGCCACCAACATTCTTCTTAGTAGCTTTTCATATAAAAATTCGGCATTTTGCGGTGTCTTTTGGCGTAAAAGGATTGTACTGTTGTCTAATCGAAGTTCGGAACTCCTGTCAAGGATAGATTGGGCATCATTCGAGTGTAGCTTTTCTGTTGTATTAGCAAGAATCCCGACGTTTTCGGCAGGTAATTGGACTGGGAAAGGTGAAATTTCATTTCTAGCCAACTTGTAGTAGTAAGTTGTGTACGTTTGATTAGGAACTACCACTAAAATGGAAGTTATGATGAAAACGGTCAAAATTAATACAATTACGTCTTTTCTTATACTACGAACCGTCCACATGCTTAGTATTTACGCACTTTTCAGTTTACAGTTTGCTATTTATCTGCGTGAGTCGGTCTAATATCTCTCAAAAACGCTGGCTATTACTCCAACAGGTATGAACTCCATATTTTAGATATTGGGCTGCTAATCAACATTGCTTTCACCGATTAGATTAGGTTGTCATGGGAACAAAAATTGAGATAAGACGGTTGTTCTCTTTGAATAAGCCGAGTGCCACTTTCAGTGCCGCGGCTCAATGGTCCATGGTGGGGAGAAATCTTTCGTAGCCAAGCGTAATGCTTAGTGCAATGTTTTGAGATTTTTCTATACACCGTTCTCGAATATAAGTCGCATTCGTAAACAAGCTGACGTCGTCTAGGGCTTTCTCAATTATTCTGATTCTGTCCTAAATAATTTAATTTCCTGGTGATATTTAATAAAAATTTGTGTATAATTTTGATTCCTTTTCAAATAATTAATTATTTTAAGTCTGAAAAAGCAATTAGGAGCTAAAGAAAACTAAGTCTGTTGTCGAACGCGTCCTTTTTCTCCCGCCATAACGAAAGCAAGCCGTGTGGCGGCTGTCAAAAGTTTGTTGTGACGCTTTGGAGACTTTTGTACTTTTTGGGGGTATAATTTCCCGAAGCTAATCATGTCATCAAAAGAAACAAAAAAGGTAACTTCTTCCCAATTGGTTTTACTAAATAAACGTGCGTGTTGTGCTTTAAATGTCTTGGGTGTGAAAAGTGGTCCTGTGAGTGGCGCCATTTCCCTTTTGTTTACCAGTTCAAAACTCCCAAGTGATGGAAGTTCTGAAGCAGCTTAATTTCTTTTACTGCATTACCAAACGTAGTACAAGTCCTTTTTTATTTTTACAGGAAGCCATCGTGGAAAGTTCCTCAGTGGAGGCCATTGCAGAGCGGAAGAATGGCACATCATCCTCTTCCTCCAAGTCAGAAAACGGAGAGCCCAGAAAAGAATCCCTCGCCAGCAAAGAAGAGCCTACTATTACTACTGAGCCTGTGGCTGCCAAGAAAACGGATGATAAACCCGAAGAAATTCCAAATGAATCTGCAAAAGAAGACGCTGACGAGAAACTTGCTGCTGTTGAAACTCCCCCAGCGTCGGCTACTAATGCCAAAGAAGATGAACCAAGTCCTGCTAAAAGAACCGAGAAAGTACTTCCAAAGGAAGAAGAGAAAGAGGAAGAAAAAGAACAATCAGAGAAAACAGATTCCAAAAAAAAGGAAGGTAGCATCCGGAAAAAGACAGCTGAAGAGTCTAAAGACGTTGAGCCGGGGAAGGAAAAGGAAACTAGGAGCAAACGAAAAGCTCCAGTGAAGAAGGAAGAAGAAACTGAAGAAGAGTCGCAAGAAGAAGCTGAGTCTGAAGGCGACAAAAAAGGTGATTATCTTCCCATTGTTTTCAACTAGCATATAAGAAAAGGCTGGATTTGTCAACTTTTTTCTTTTATGAATTATTTCTAGTGCCTTTGCTAGACCAGCCACTGGAAGTTTCTGGCACACGTCAACGTCGTACAGTCGAACGCTGGAATGTGACTAGTCCGAAAGCGGATGAAGGACGTCGACGTCAAGCTGGTCCTGTGGATGGGAAAGGCATTCGTTTGGGCGAATCTCCTCGCATTTGCCACTTTTTACAAGTAATTTTCGTCATTCTTGATTTTTCTGAACATTTTCGTAGGCTTATTAGTTTTACTTAGCAACTTCTTTACAATCTTGTTAATATATTTTTCTTAGAAAGCCAAGCATGAAGAGTTGGTGGTTTTGCATCGTATTTTGTACAAACGCCGAGGTACCCAACACGAGATTCGCAAGAATATCCGCAACTTTTCTGGTTTTGCATTCAGTGAAGAAGACAAGGAATTTGTCCAACGCAAATCCGTTTTAGACAAGTAAAATTGGAAACTAAATACGAATAGAATTCCCAAATTAACGTGGAATTCTTGGATTAATTTATTTTCTTTAGGTGTACACTGGCAGAATTGAAGACGATTGGTCAGGTTTTGGATATAGAGCGCTCGGGCACAAAAGAAAGCTTGGTGGAGCGTATCCTGCACTTTTTACTGAAGCCCGATCCATCCATGAAATCGCCTCCAGTGAGCAGGAAACGGGGCAAGAAAGGGGGCACGGCGAAAGGCGGAAAACGAGCGAAGAAGGACACTGGGACCGGCAGTGAGGAAACTGGGACCGACGAAGACGACGAAGAAGGAGAAGATGAAGGCGAGGGCACTGAGGCTGACGAAGGGACTGAAAAGAGCGAAGAAGATGCGGAAAGCGAGGAGGTGGAAGAAGCTCCCGAGAAGGGGAAGGGCAGAAGGCGGGGGAAACCACCCATCGTAACCCCTGCTAAGACGAAAATTCCAAAAAAGACATCAAAGGCCAAAGAGGACGACGAGGAGGAGAGGAAGACTGAGCACACCGGCGATGACGAAGAGGATGAGAAGGTGGAGGTGAAAAAGGCGACTAGGCAGCGAGGCGCGGGGCGAGCGGCTTCGAAGGTGAAGGATCCGGTGGAGGAAGAGGAAGACGAGGAGGAAGCGAGTATGGAGGACGAGCCCAGCGACGAGGATAACGACTCGGATTACGGCACTGGTAAGAACAAAGGACGGTCTGGAAGAGGGCGTAGTGCTACTAGGGGGCGTGGCGGGGCCCGTGGACGCGGTCGAGGTAGAGGGCGGGGCAAAGGCGCTACTGCCACCTCTGCCAAAGGCCGGAAACGCAAGGCCTCTGAATCTGAAGATCCGGAAGAAGAGGAAGATAAAGAAAAGAAGTCTGAAGTTGAGGCGGAAGAAAAAGAAATTTCACCAAAGGTCAAGGTAACAAAGGAAATACAACAAAGAGTCTACAAAACCACTTAAACATAATAAAATAAAATCTTTTCCACTCGGAAAATTTGATATACGTGATCTAATTTTCTTTTAAATTTTTTTAGGAACCTGAAACCAAGAAGGCAAAAGCAGAAGAGAAAAGCGATGCTCTTGCTGTCCGTCCCACGGTAATTTCCCCTTTTTGTTTTTTTGTATTGAATTTAGAAGAAAGTTAAAGTTGTACACTTTATGGTTGCTAATTTGTATTTGGTACTGTGTCTAGGATGCCGAATTAAAAGCGGCTGTTGAGTTGGTTTTATCGGGCGCCAATTTGGAAGAAGTGACCATGAAGACGGTGTGCAAGCAAGTCTTTGATCGCTATCCTGGTGTGGACCTTGAAGATCGCAGAGATTTCATCAAATCTGCTGTGCGCAGTGTAAGTTGAGGTTCCTATTGCCTTTGAATGGGAGCTAACAAAAACGCTGATAGGGTTAATAAGAAAGTGTCCATTAATGGGAACTTTTGGTTCTAGTTGATCTCTACGTCATGATGGGAGAGGCTGAAAAAAGCAGTCCGTTTATTTTTGGAATTTAGCCTGAGCAGAAGTCGTGTGGCAATGGGAAAAAAAAGCTTAGAGAATATCTGGGGACAAGAAAACGGTGCCGGGCATAATTTGTCTTTTTTCTACGTTTGGTCGTGAGTTGTGTATTGAATTCTCAGTGGATTCCCCCCCTTCCCCTGAAAACATCGCTGGATGGATGGATTTAATTTGTAAAGATTGCAATATAATCTTATTCTGCAGGAGCGTTGGAGTGGATAATTAATTCAAGTAAAAAGGAACATTATATTGTTAAAAAAAATAACAGACTGTAGTTGGCAACCCTAGCATTTAAAGCTCCCAAGGAAGCTCCACCCATTTTCGGATTTCGAAATAAAATGCTATTGGTTTTCTAAATTCCCTGAAGGAAATGGAAATGCATCTTTCCTAAGATTGGTTCCTTGAAATGGGGTATGCTAGTGTAGTGTTTCGTGGTTCGTATGGTTCGGTTCTTATTCGGGGCTCATCGCTATGACGTCACAAGCTTTGACAGCTGGCACGCGTGACAGCCCAAAACTTATCAGGCAAATGTTTACGTGGTGGAGGATGCCATTTGTGATTAATATTTTGGCGTTAACTACGGCTCAGTAGGGTAAAAAAAAGAAAAAAAAAGAATGTATAAGTTTTTCAGCTTTTAATACGTTGGGCAGTCAATTTGCCTAGTGCCCAAATTGCCGAGTTGTATGGATACGGTTGCCACCAAAGCTGGGTGTGCCCCATCTTGTATTTATTTTTATTCTGTAACTTATTTTGTGTGTGCCTATTGTGTGTAACGTAATAAGTAGCCAAATGTATAAATTTTTTAACAGGTTTTTGTCGCTATTGCAAAGCCTAGTCGCTAGTCTAAACCTAAAATCCAATTCGTTTCGCCGAACCCACTACTCGGTTCCCTTTTTTAAGGTGCATTGCCTCAAATCAAATCATGACACTTGCGGTATTTTCATTTTTCTTCATTTCTGCTACTCATTTTCTCTATAAAAATCCAGTGTTATAAGACCTCAATACTTGAAATAACCCCGCAGGAAAATATTCAGAATTGTGAAATCAACGAATCCACATGTCCACAACGACATCAGGGTTAAAAGAGTCACCAAAACCTCATGTTCCATTATCGCCTTCATCCTGCCTCAGTTTGTGAGTTTCCTGGCCAAAGGATATCCTGCAGAGCTTTTGGTTTTTGGTATCTATGTCTATTTCTGTTTCTCCTTTACTGACCCCTCCTCCCCCCATTTTAGCTTCCATCCTTTATGTGATTTGGGCTAACATGTGTCTTTTTTTAATTTTTAGCGCCTCACTTCCGTTTATCCTGAATGCATCGTCCACCAAGTCCTCAAATATCCCATTCCCATTTCTAATTCCTATTGCATGTTTTCTGGGATCTCGTTCGCCTGCCAACTGGGGCTTTGGGGCTATAGTAATGGCAAAGGGGAAGTGAATGGGGCAAATGCATTTCTGTAGGCGTTGAAGGAAGGAGTGGCTGTGATCAGGCGTGACGTCAATGTCCCTGTTTTGCTTGTGCTCCATCGATCTCATGGTGGTTGGGCGGCACATATACATGGACATAACATAAGCTTTTGGCCTTCCGCCAGCCGCCCAATTGGTGTCGGTCAGGTCCCTCCCCTCATTCCCTAAAAAATAGCGTAATTTTTCCACCTTACCGCCTGGGGAAATTCTGCTTTCGAAGCGCGGTGTCGTCTTTGCTTTCACACAGGTGCGCTGATGAAGCGTGACGTCAATCCTGATCCCAACAACGTGTAGTCCTCTCTTCAGTAACTTTCCCATAAAAAGAGCTTTTAAAAACAGTTAAACGATCTTTTGTTTCTAAATTAAAAAAAAAAACGACTCGCATTTAATGCCCCCCAAAAAAATTGCGACAACCGAGTTAAGGGTACCTAGTACTCCTCAACCTATTTTTTTTTGCGAGTAGGTACAAATAAGCCAAAGCTAAAAGTAAACATTTTAAAACAAGGACAACAAACTTAAAAAATTTATTAATCTTTGTTCCATTTTTTAAAAATATATTTAATACGGCTTGTAGGCTTAAGCCTGTGAAATTTGGATTGAGTCCCATGAGACATTCTTTTATTTGTAAATCCCTGCTTCGTACTCATGTACTATATCGTGGGAGTGGCGACAAAAGCGCCCGTGGCAGTCAGTAGTGCAAGTCTGTGTACGGATCTTAAGGGTTTTAGTGAGGAATTAGGGGCATTACAGCATGCCGGTGCTTCCTAGCGTAGAGTTGGGTACACAGTGGCTTTCACCAGGGTACGGATAAGTGCGCTTGTAATGAATGGTGATTTGCCTTTGATTTTTCTTATTGCTGTTATAGTGTATGAGATCTTTGCGTCTAGGCCACGCATATGGTGTGCCTAAGTTAACTTGTCGTCCAGGATTAGCTCAGATATCGCATTCAGTGTTATTTCTTCATTGTTCCGTGTGAGATGGGAATCATGCTTGTTGTTTTCGGGAGAAGTGAATTAGATCTGTTTTTTCTTTGCTGGATTGCAGGTTCAGTTGATTACCCCATTTGCTCAAAAAGTTGTTCCAAAATTCCCGTGCTAACCGTCTATACCGAGCTAAGGTATACGGGAGCCTTAATGATGTCATAATTTTTACTTTTTGAACGTTTTCTATGCTACTCAGGTGTTGTTTTTTCAAAAAAGAAATAACGTAATCTTTTTTTATTCTCGATTTCTAAGGTCGCTTCCAAACGAAAGGCGCTTCGCTTTGGTGGGTGCGGGCTGAGTAAGCAGCGACACGGGTTTGCAGCAGAAGCTGCAGGCCGCCCTCGGCCTGGGACGGTGGCCCCCAACCCGGCGAAGAAACCCTCCCAATAACAACAACAATAGCGGTGGCAATACTGCGCTACACCCCAATTCCTCTCAGGCGCCAGGAGACGAACAGCTTTTCCTCTCGCACGGCCACACCCATCTGTTACCGGGCACATCCCCTTCGCCCCCCACGTCGCCTTCTCCGCCGCCGCACGCTGCTGTCCTCCGCGAAGAAAACTTCGACGTACGACATATCTTGCTCGGTGCGCATACGCGGACCTTCTCGCATCCTCACAAGAATACCGTTTTCCCGCCTAATTCGGCCACCCCGACTGCCACCACCCAAACGCCCCGCCCCTCCCCTTTTGCCTTCGTCAGGGGTTTTAGGCGAAAGACATCGGCCACCTCTCCGGCGGCCAGTACCGTCTCTCCGCAGGGTAAATCGCGTTCGGAACAGGATTTGCAACACGTAACCCAGACAGCCGCCAAATCCCGCTCGGATAACCAATTACACCGCGTATTGCTGCAGCCTGGCGGGGGTGTGACGACCACCGGTGGCCTCCGGAACCATTATCCCAGTTGTCGGACGCGAGCGAGTCTAGCGTTGGAGCCTTTGGCGCCTTTACCGCCTCCAGAACGCAGAACTCTGTCACTCGAACGCTGTTCGCACGTCAGAGTCCATCCCTGGCCTAACCCCGCCCCTTTACAGCCACCTTTGCCCAGTGGTCCGCGTTTGCGCTCGCGCTCGCTGGAAAGGAATCATAAATTCCATCTCAACCAAGCCGTTCCGTTTGTGCAGCCGCCTGGACCCGCCTGGGGACAAAAGCCTTCCCATTGGCAGACGTTTGCTCAGACTTTTGAAGCTTCTGCGGGGGCGTGCATAGCCGCCCATTCCAGTTGTGGTGGGGATTCGCCTTCTTCGTTGAGTTCGCCCGTGTTCCACGAACTCTTTTTAGTGGCGCCAGCGAACCGAGCGGCTTCCTTGTTGCCACCCCCAAGCATCCCAGCCCCGCCCCCTCCAGCCTCCTTGTCAGTGTCTTCATCTTGCTCGTGCTCTTCGTCGAGGTCGAGTCCGTTGCCGACGCCAACGCCTTCTTCCACTGGGAGCGGAGCGCCCGAAACCGTGCTCTACGGAACCAGGACTGCGCCGGTACTGGAAAAACATTCGTGTCAAGGCGGAGAGTTGATTATTGCCTGGTTACCGGATCAGGATTCTGACGCAGAACTTACCGTTAGCAGCGGAATAGGAATGCCAACCACAAGTCACGCCCCCGTCGCGCCTGCGCAGCACGGAGGTTCATTTATTAATAAACCGGCCCGAGGATGGCTTCACCCTGATGCGCAGATTGCCCGTGATGGTATTGCGTACGTGATTCGGGTAAAAGCAATGATCTGTCATTAAATAAGTCATTGGATTATAGTTTTTAAAACTTTGTTGTTGTACATGAGTACTGCTTATTACTTGTTAATTGAAAAAAAAAATATTTAATAATTGTTTTTCCTTAGTATATTGGGAGTTTAGAGGTACACACGTCAATGAAGAGTCTGGATTTCGATACACGGTCCCAAATTGCTAAAGAATGCATCAATCGAGTATGTGAAGCAGCAGGGCTGAAAACGCCTGATAAGAAACGCAAAGTAAAATTCGAACTTTAAAAGAAGATGTACTCTTGGACCGTTTTTTCACATTTATTTTATTATGTGTTTCCTGTAGGTAGAACGGAGAATTAGTCGCATTTTAGGAGAAACTCCGCGAATGGTCCACGCTGGCACTGATGTTCAGTTGACTATCACGTCTTCGTGTCTTCGATTGACGGCGTTAGATTCGGGATTGCTAGTAGCGTCCCATGATATGCCCAATATCTCTTTCGCTTCTGGTGGAGATCCAGTAAGACAATTTTTCTTACTTGTTTTTATACCTTTAAGGCTGCCGTATGCCTTCACGAAAAATCTTTTGTTACCCTGAATAACCAAGGCAGGCTTAAGTTACTGTTTGTGTTATTTTTGTATAATTATGTGGAGGATTTTTATGGTAATTTTTACTTCGATTCTTCCAGGACACGTTAGACTTCGTGGCGTATGTGGCCAAGGATAACGTACAAGGCAGAACGTGTTTGGTACTGGAATGTGGAGGTGGATTGGCCCAAGACGTGATCACCACGATTGGGCAAGCTTTCGAACTGCGTTTTAAGGAGTACTTGAAAAGGACGCCAGGAAGTGGAGCTGGGACTAGTGCTGGCCCTCCGCCAGTGGCTGGTAGACCGGTGCCAGTACCTGATCCTTCCGCCATAACCGACCCGGATTATTATAACGACCTGCCTGGCAAAGTCCCGCCCGATTTGGCGCCGCCTGTTCCACCTTTACCACAGTATCATCCCCCGCATCCTCTGGCCGATAATACCAATAACAACCCCAAGCAACTCAACAACAAGAACCAACAGATTCAGTTCCAGTCGCAACAGAGACCCTTGCCTGTACATACTACACAGCTCCAGCGTCCCGCTACCCGACACGGCTTAGGTAAAATAACTATTTTACGTAAAGCAGAATAATTTAAAATAAATAAACCAAAATAAACTAATTAAAATTATGAACTGAAAGGAAAGAATAAAAAAAATACTTAAAGGATTAATATATAATAAGACAGCATAAATTTGAGTGTTCAGATAGAGTAAAAGGCGTGAAATTGATTTTTTTTTTCTTTTTGCTTAGCTTTGGATGACAATCTTATTGATTTAAACGCCGAAGTGTCCAATCCACCTGTGGGCCGAGGGCCTGATCATGATTACGTAAATGGACATGTCACTATAGGGGCCAAGGACCCCTTTGATATGCGTAAGTGTGCTTTTTCCCCTTTCTATGATAATGTTTTTTTTTGTTTTGTTTTTTTCTTATATATACAAATGGAAAAGAAAGTATTTCTGTGATTTCCCGGCTGGATTAAAATTTTTTTTTTTAATGTTTCGACCCAAAACAGATCCTTTTTCGTCGGGTTTGCCTTCGCCGCTGTTACCTCCTGCCAACCCAGGCAGTGGCTCAGCTTTTACCCCATTGACGGCAGGAGCGAGTGGGCGAGGCTTGACCTCCGTTCATCAAGCGTTGCTATTGCAAGAACCTTGGTATCACGGCGCCATTTCCCGGAAAGATGCCGAATCTCGTTTGCAAGCCGAAGGTGATTTCCTTGTGCGCGAATCCCAAGGCTCTCCCGGCCAGTACGTCCTCACTGGTCTCCAAGGCGGCCAGTTCAAGCACCTCCTCCTGGTCGATCCAGAAGGCGTGGTACGCACCAAAGATTTGACCTTTGATTCCGTGTCTCATCTCATCCACTACCATCGCACCAACGCCCTGCCCATCATCTCAGCCGAATCGGCGCTTTTACTGCGGAGACCAGTACAGCGCCCTTGACCTTGTTTGTAATTAATGAGCCGCGAGTATTAAAAAAAGAAGAATGGGGGAAAAAGAAGTTGTCGTAAGCGTTTTCCACTTTCATGACTTTGGACATCATCGTCAATGGACAACCCCCGCCATCTCCCCCCAACCTTACCAAAGAACACATATACACAACTTTCGCTTGGCTCCGCCCCTTTCGCTATTCCTTTCCTTGTCCGTTGTATTGACCCCCGAAAAAAAGTGAAACAATTTATATTTCAAACTTTCAAGTCATTTAGCAAGTGTGGGGTAATGGGCTTTGCATAAACTTCCTTTTGCATAACGATGCATAATCCTCAATCTCTGGAAAAAACGACAGTGCTTTAAATGCGCTTTTAAAAATGCTCTTTCTTGTCGTTGAGATGGAAAGAGCGCCTCCTTATGTGAATTTTACTGGAACTTGAGAGTATGAAAACTGGTTTGCTGCGGGCAAAAAGAAAAGTATATTATTCGTTTATTATAAGAGACTAGTACAGACTTTGACCACTACTTGAGGCGTTCAGTGACCTCTCGACTCCAGATAGTGAGTGTTCATATCTACACCCTCCCTTGATCCCCTTTTTAAATACCGTTATCTCCTCACCTCCCGGACCAGAATTCTGTGTTTTTCGTGTCTTATAGCAGACGCTGGACGAAAACTTGTACATTTTTTATCTAGATATTTAGTGGCCCGTATGACACCATTGCAAGGGAACCTGTATAAAACCGTTCTCCACATTAGTTGTAATAGTTATTAGAGCTGGTAATGATTGAAGAATTTTTTTTATGAGCAAAAAACTATTATGGTAAGTTTTTTACTTTCTTAGATTGAGATACATTTGTGGACGAGAGGAAGCCTTTTCCGGAAAGTGAAAAACCCAAAGAATCCTCTCACCAAGAAAGCATTTCCATGGAATCGTTACTGACAAGTGCAAACCCCCTTTTTCGGGCCTGGGCCTTTTATGTGGGGCTGTTGGGACTCAAAACGCTATGCATGGCATTTCTAACAGCCCGGCAGCGATTTAGGACGGGAGTGAGTTGTCATTTTTTATTTTCTAAACGATATTTACTACGTAAATCGTAATATTTTAATAATTAATCGTATGTATTATTAATAATAATCGTAAATAATAATGGTCGTAATAATAATTAGTTGTATGTTTTCTATAATGCAGTATTGTTACGAGTTTGAAGTTATCAAATTCAATGCAGTTATTACTTTATTGTTAGTTCCATTATTGTTTTTAATAACTTGAATAAACATGACAGTATTTATTTTTCTTTTAATGTCGTTAATTTTACTCATTTTACACCAATTTGTGTAGGCCTTTGCCAGTCCGGAAGATACGAGGAGAAAAGGCCACAAAGTGAGGGTCGATGAAGACGTGGAGCGCGTTCGTCGAGCTCATTTGAACGACTTGGAAAACATCCCGATCTTCATGGTCCTGTCCCTAGCGTATGTGAGCACTGGACCGAGCGCTAATGTGGCCTTGTGGATTTTCCGCGCATTTACCGCAGCCAGATTCATCCACACGTTCGTCTACGCTGTCGTGGTAGTTCGACAGCCTGCAAGAGTCTTGGCTTTTGCAGTTGCAATGGCGATCAACGTATTTTTAGCCGGAGCTGTTATCTTGCACTACGTTTAGATAAAAAAAAAAATGAGAACCCTTTTCACATAAAAGGAGGCATTATTTGGGTTGGGTGTTGTTAGTGAGCAGATTATGAAAAGAACAGGGATAAAAAGTTAAGGGGGAGATTTGTCAGTTGAAGTGATCCTCTTAAGATTGGTGATGTAATATACAGTAAAAACTATTTCCCTTAAAACATTTCGGCATTCATGGGCTTAAATGATTGTTTCCATCGAAAGACGAAAACGGAACTCTCGAATGAATGAAAACATGTATTGTACAAGAAGTACGTACAAAGCCATCACGCTTTGAATACCGTACATTTTAGCTCACCACGTCGGCCTTCGGCCAAAACAAAGAAACCGAACATTATTGGCTGACCATGTAGCTCTGTTGCTTTGCATTATTTCCATCGATAAAAGTCTTAAGCATAACCATTGTTTCCACGTCAACCGTAGACAGTAAAACGTTAAACTGCATTGGCCCAGCTTGCTTTTCCAATGCCATAATCTAAAAACAAACAAACCATTTCAATCCCTTTTACTCAATTTTTAAAAACTGTATTTTCTTTACTTGGGACCGATAATATTGCGGCAGAGACATAGTATGAATCGGATCCTTCTGCTTCGAAACGGCTAACAAACGCTTACTGTGCTCGCTCTGCGGCTCATCGTCGTTCGCTTCATCCGCATCACTCTCTGTGATCGTTAAACGACTATAAAAAAACAAAATATCGCGTTAATCTCTATTTAATCGATACTAATATATATTAAGTAAAGAAACTAAAAATGTGCAACTGCAACAACATACTCGCCCTCTGATTCGTCCCCTGCCAGAGGCTGTAAATCATTCACCGCTTCACAAACCCGCAAGAAAACCCCGCAAACTCGGTCCAAAACCACTCTACGAAAGGAAATTACGTCAGTTCTTCCGATTTATTCACAAGAACTGATTAATAGTAAGCAAAAGAAGATTCATCAGTTAATATATAACAAAACTTGAATTACGGTGACTGGGAGGTGAGCAATGAAGCTAAAGCCAAGGCTAACAATTTCCTTCGCTCTAGGGATGATACCAACGACATTTTGTCCACCCAGACTTCTAGTAGTTTGTCCAGTACTTGGTCCAAGGTTAACCCGTGCCTTTGGGCACACTCAGCAATCCCCTAATAAGCACAAGAATAAAAAAATCAATCAACTTGAAGAAATCGTTATTTTAAAAACTCAGGGTAAACTTGATTTGAGCTTACTTACCTGAAAAAACGTTGCCTGAGAAGCTAAAATCATTCGAGACAGGTACGACAACCAGGAAGCCAAAGCCAACGGTCCTTCCTCGTAATCGCATGTGCTCCTAACAAAAAAAATTTGAATACATCTACATATTTTCCTATTTAATTGACAAAGGAAACTTATTCATGGTTCAACTTACATAATTGCGAAAGATAAGAGTGGGCTGCACAAGGGCACGGCTTCAGCTGGATTACAGCACACAAATAACGCATCTAGAACATTGACTGCTTTAATTCGCCCTTCTGCTCGCATATCTGGAATCATTTCTGCCAACGTGTTTACAATCGGCGCTGCAAACGTCTAAAATAAAAGGAAAAATAAAGACTATAAAAATAAATTTCGAACACTTAAATAAAATAAATTGACTTTCTGACTGAATCAAAAAATATGAATATAAAAAGGGAACGTATTAATTCAATAATATTATCCACTATAAACAGAATCGCGCAAATGTACTAAAAATTTCATGAGAAATTGACTTTAGAAAAGTCCCTTAAATGTAATCATCCTAAAACTAACGATTTTTTCACTATAATAAATTCCCCAAACAAAAAAGAAAATGTAAAGTTAATGCTTTTCCTTTTCTTTTCTCAACAAATATACCAGCCAAGAGCAAACGCTCACGCTGTGTATATAAAAAAAATAAAGAAAATAAGAGAATTATACGCACAGCTGCGAAATCATGTGGACACAGGAAGATATACGCCCTGACGATGCTAATACAGACGGGAAACGTTTCTCCCCCCGAATCTATATTAAAAACAGAAAATAATAAATAAAACCTTAAAAAGATAATGCGTCTTAAACAAAAATAAAAAAATTAATTACCTAAAAGCTTCGGCATGCCTTCTAAGAGCTGCAAAATTGCAGGAGTGCAGACAGTAACGCTCTCTACCAAGGCCTGCCACAATTCCAAGGCGTCGTCGCATAAATACACTTGCGTTTGCTCTTCCGTATCCGTGATGCTGTAATGGATTACCGGCACGAGAAAATCCAACAGTTGCTGGCTAGTAGCTCCAATACCCTTGGAAAAACAAAAACGTTTCATCAATAGCAATAATAATAAAAATAACCTGAAATCAGTGGCACGACTTAGAAAATAATTTTACCCGCACGACGTAAGTGAGCGTAGTAATTATGGCACATCTTAATAAATTGTGATCAGCTGAAGCATCCCACAAGGCTGGTAGCAGTTGAATTAAAGTATTCACAAACGGCCGCATTTCCGCTCCAACCAATTCCATAAGGAATGACAAAACGTGCAGGACTTTCATCTTAGTCAAGAAAAATAAAAAATTTTAAAAAACGTTACAACACATATTTCTCAAAACCTTTTTTTAAAAATAAATTTACTTTTGTCTCACACTCTTGAGCTTCTTTTAAAAGGGTGAAGAGGGATCCAAAACTGCGCTCGAGATAGGGTAAAAACGGCTCCACGTAAAACTCAAAGTTGTCAATGGCGCTGCGGAAGGCTTCAACGGCTGCTAACCGGACCACGAAATCCTCCTTGGGATCCAAGCCGCTGAGCACCGTTTCATACAGTAACGGTCGCAAGGCTGGGGATAATTTAACACCCGCCCACTGACCCATCAGACTCATGATCCTTCGGCGCAGGATTCTGTAGTTGTTGTCTTTGATGCTAAATTCGTGGACTAAAACGTTGGTGAGCCAGTTATCAAAGTCCACTTCTTCGTACAGATCAAAGGCTGCCAACCCGATTGAATTGTAGAGTGCGTCTTTGCGCAGAATTGCGTTGAGATCATGGGGGGGAGTGGGATGCATGTTATCTTGAAACATTTCCATCAAGAAAGGCGCGAGAATGCTCTGGTACTCGTGAAATAAGCACAAGAACAGGCCTTCCGTGCAGGGCCGCAAATTGTACTTCCACGACTCCCCGCTTTCTTCGCCGGCAAAGTTTTCCGGGTCAGCGTCCCAGAGCGTCAAGTCCTGCGGCGTTAGTAAAAAGTATTGCGTAACAAGTTTCCGGACGATTTCGGTCAGATGCTCCGGGCTGAAGAATTCGGATTTGATCCTGTAGGCTTCTAAAGTTGCCGGTTCCTTCGTATCTAACGCGAATAGGTGAAAATGTCTTGAAAATCTTTAAAACATGCATATTATATGAAATAACATAACTATGAAAGCAGAAGAATAAATAGATTACCTTCAATGATCTTCGGAGGCTTGTACTCGGCACAGGTAAGGATGCCTTTGACCAAATTGAGGCACTGGATCACCAATGGCTCGAAAAGAAGGGTCGGATCGCTGGCCACAAAGACGTAATGGGCCACCAAATCCAAAGTTGTCTTTAAAAATGTGATGTAGGAGAAAGGATGTACTTCAAGAACATCCCTGAGCACTTTGGTGTGCAACAGGATGTATTTCTCCAGGGCTTCCAGAATCATTTTGTTGGCAGACACCATCGGACCTGGTTTAAAAAAAGGGGGAATTTGTTTCCATAAAGATAAATTTTTTAAAGGTCAAATAAAGAAAGTACGGCAATCGACGAGTAATTTGAGGCCATCAAATACAGACCGGAGAAACTGTATCGCTACTGGCGACTGATGGGGCGATTTGAAGCCCTGGGTTACTAATTTGCGCAAGATTCTCAAGGTTAATAATGCCTTGGCGAGGTTAACTGCCAGCTTTGGATTTTGCTGCTGAATCTGAAAACAAAAACAAAAATAAGTTTATACGGCAAATATAAAGTTTCTACTTCTGAAGATATTGAAGAGTTAATAGTTACATTTTGGACGATTTCTTGGCTTAAACGAGTCCATATCTCGAGGATATAAGGAAAGATTTGGCCAGCCAGTTCTTGGAACGTGTGTCTATCGCCAGCTAAGCGCTTCGAAGCCAAAGCTTTGATGACGTGGTGGAAATAGAGTAAGGAACGTTCCTGAATGAGGTCTTCTGGGTTCTGGAGCAGTTGGAGCAAGCAGGGAACCAAATGGGGCCATTCCTTAGGCCAGTCATAACGGGCAATCTTCGAAGCAATGACTGCGAGCTGAATAGCAATTTGGTAGATGGGTTCACCCACATTACGCAGTAGTTTTTCTTTCATAGCGGCTTTGTCTTCCTCTGCGATTATATGTACAACCAAGAGGCTACAAAAATAATTATAATAGTTTGGGTAAAATTATTCAAGTAAGGATTATTGACAGGAAAACTACCTATTCGCTGCTTTGCGCCAATGTCGTTCTATTCCATTTTTAACGTAAACGCTTGCTAGCCATCGCATATTTACGTCCAAGTTGTAATCAAACACCGCATCCTGCAAAGCAAAAGCGTTTTTTATCAAAGCTTCTTAGGTTCTTTCCCTTTCTAAAGATTGTAAGCACTAATAACTTACGAGTAAGGCACTGTAGAAGTTTGGCGTCGATTCCCATTCCTTAAGTTGATCTTCAGCTGGTTTCAAAACGAGCGGATTTTGGTTAGTTGCAGCTAACAAGGTTTGCACCAGAGTTTCATAGGATAATAGTGGCAAGGCCATGATTCAATCCAATTAAGAACACCTACGACTAATGTTAACGGGACAGAAAAAAAGATAAATCAGAACGTAAAAGCAAGCTTGTAAGGTGCCAATTCTCCTGTTGAAAACCCAAAACTTTTTCCGACAAGCACGAAAACGTGTTATTCCGTCCACCAGCCTAAGCTGTGTTTACTGGGTGGCACTAAATTCCGAAATGCGAAAACGCCGTGCTCTAAAATGTGAAACGCCTTACAAAGCTGAATTCTGATTGGTCGATTTCGATTTGCCGTTTCGAATTTTCGTAATTGTGAAACTAGGGTTAGGCGAAACCTTGTGCAAAAGCGAGGCGCCAAAACTGGTGCAGCAGCTGAAACCACACACCTACGGAATTATAAAATAGGGCCATCAAATTAAAACACTCTCTAGCAAGTTATCTTTCATCTGTAGTCAATAACGACCAAACGGACAACAATTTACTGCATCTGCCGGTCATCACCTCAGCCGAGGTGATCGAATGCAGCCAGTGCGAAAATTGGTGCTTTGCAAAACATTCCAATTAGGTCATAAGTTTAAACGGAAAAAAGTCGGTGAAGAAGATATCGGGAGAAGAGAAGCCACTAATGCTGTATTTCGCCTTCGCCATCCCTATAACCACTGGGTAAAAAATGGTAGACTTTTCAAAGTATCACATCAGAAGAGAGAAAAAAAAATCTAGGTAGGAGGACGGTGAGTTTAAAATAAGAAAAATGTCTGTAACAGCCAGAAAAAAAGAAAGTAAAATAAAAACTGTCTTTAAAAGTTAACAAAATGAAAAAGGCGGAGCTTATGTTTCTGGGGGGTGGGGCAAAAGCCGTTAACAACATTATGTACAAAAATGGGAACCTTTTCAAAAGAGAAAATTGTGCTGAAATTAAAAACGGTTCTAGTCGCAGGGGAAACAAACCAAACTTTCGTTAAAAAAAAATAAGCCTTCTTTTGCGTCCTTTTTTGATTTCTTCTTTCATTTGGCACTTTAGGTCGCTATAATCAAAAGTCTATTCCATAAAAAAAAATAAAAAAATAAGCAAGTGTCAAGGCACATTAAAGGCACTCAGGGCGGAACCATAATAAGATGCCCCTTCCCTTCCCTCCCCCCGGGAAATTGACGAATTGGCAGTGATGAAACCTAAACCCGTCCCCTAATGTATTGCTCTGGCTTCTCTCACGCGCATTTGAAGGGGACAAAACGGATTTTTTTTTATGGCTTGACCGTTAATTGCACTTTCAGATCCAAAGATCCATCCAAAATAGCTTGGTTCTTCTCGGCCAATGGGCTCAATGGCTGAGCCTTAATCTCTAATTCGAACATTCCCGGTTTCTCCAAACGTCGCCTGAAATGCAGCGCCCACACCCCGCGCTTGTTCACCATTTCGAAATGTTTCGCTTCGTTACCACGTACAATAACATACTCGATATGTTCCTGTATTAAAATAAAGATAAAATAATTAATAAAAAATTGCTTAAAATTAGTGTAAGGTTCAATGGCGTTAAATTCTCACTTGTAGCGTTTTTGTTGCCGGTTGCAGTTGCATAATCTTCACACGATGCTTCGTTTGGGCTAAACTAATGGTCATATTCAAAGGTTCACTGGCATTCAACGGTACTCTTATTTCCTCCACACTTCGTTTCTTGATCTAGTAAGTTTAATTATTAATAATAAATATAACACATCAAAATGAAGTCTTTTCTAATTGCTTTCGCCTTCGTTAAATAGAAAACAAACAAAAAATAGAAAAGCAAACTTACTTGATGATTTTCGGCCACATTTTCAACGTCGTCAAAAGCAACCTTATCATCCAGAGGTTCAAGCTCGTTGGCTACAATCTCCCCACTGGCTAATAAGGTCAAAGGACGGGTCACGTTCTTAACGTGGGCTGAAACGTCACGTTTGCCTCGGGCACTTCCACCATTTCCATTTACCTAACCCACAACATAAACATTATTTTTATTTTCTATCAATACGAAAAACTTAGATATTAATTACCTTGCAAGAGAAGCAGCCTTCGGTGGAGATAATCTTGTCGTTGGTCTGGCCATACGACGTATCATATTGCTGTAAAGATTCCCCGTATTGTCCTCCACCATAACCACTGCCATAGCCGTTGCTTACAGGAGTGATCGTAGACAAACAATGTCCCTTTTTAATTATAGAAAGAAAGAAAATTAGTTTTTAAGACAGATGCGGAAAATAAAATTACCTGTCCAATACTTTGATAGCCTGTGGGACAACCACACTGGTAACCACTGGCTCCGTTTGGCGAGCAACCAAACGTACAAGGACTGCCAACACAACCGTTACTGGACTAAAAATGTAAAAAAAATTAATAATAATAATAAGTAAATTAAATCGTAAATAATTGGAGGGAAATTAGAAGCTCGCTGTCTTACCTGAACGCAAATGAGGAGGTAAGAATCGTATTGGTAGCCGTCAGGGCATCCGCAGCGGTAGCTACCGATGGTATTTTGGCAACTAGTCGAACCACAGGGGTTCTGCGTGCATTCGTTTTCATCCACGCACTGGTTGTAGTACAAGTGCTGAGTGTAGCCTTCAGGGCACGCGCAACGGTATCCTCCATTCAGATTCTATTTTATCAGAACATACAATTAGATCTGAGACTAGTATGGAAAATTAGGGTTTATCTTTACTTGACAGCCAGTCTGGCACCGCCCGTCGTCCGCACACTCATCGGAATCCACGCAGAACGTGCCAGTACTGTCTAACTGGTAGCCTCTAGGGCACAAGCACTTGAAACTGCCAAGAGTGTTGATACATTGGGCTGGCGAAACGCAAACGCCTGGCTGCTCCACGCATTCATTCACATCTGAGAAAATCGGGGATTTTTTTTCCTCTTCGAAGAATATTTTCCAATTAGAAACTCTTGAACAATATTTTACCTATGCATTTATCATTGACTTGAGTGTAGCCTTTAGGACAAGAGCACTTGTAACTGCCTGGAGTATTGACGCATTCGTGTTCGCAATGGTGTTGACCGGTAGCGCACTCGTCTACGTCTCGGCAAGTCAAACCGTCAGGGTTGAGCAAATAGCCCTTAGGGCATGAGCAGATGAAACTGCCTTCCGTGTTTTGGCAGGTAAATTTGCAAGGCGCTGGCGTCTGTTCGCATTCGTTCACATCTAGAAAAGATAACAAGAAGAAGAATTAGGATCCAATACTGAGTAAAAGGATAAGGGGAATTTCGACGGGAATTGAAAGAGAATTGAAAGGGAATGCGTACCCAAGCAGCGAGTGCCAGTTGCATCAGGGCGGTATCCTTTGTTACAGATGCAGCGATAGGAGCCCATGGTGTTGATACAGCGTCCATTGCGGCAGAGATTAGGAATTGTGGCGCATTCGTCGATATCGTGACCATCGATAGAGAAACCAGCGTCCAAGCAAAGTTCGAGGTAATCGTCGGATCCTTTACGAGGACAGTGCTCGCATAACGGACCCCAGGCAGCGCCCATGGTACAACAGCAGTCCGCTTTGGTGACTTGCGTCAAGCCGTCTGCGTGACTTGCGCAGGATCCGCCAATCAACTGCCGGAAACAGTATCCTGTTCTACGATCTTATAAAAGAAAAGGGAAAAAAGACAGGGAGATTTTAGGAGAAAGAAAGTTAAAGTCATTAACAAAAAGGCAATAATAACACTCAATACTAGAGATTAATTCTAATTCCTGAAAGCCAATACCAACTTTCGGAAAGTCGGCACTAATCGAAGGTCAATATTAACTTATTCAAGATGGGATTTTTGTCAAATAAAACGAGAATTAAACACGAAATTACTAAGAATGCAAGTTAATATTTAAGAACACTAGAATGTGAACTGAAAAATTCAATACTAACCGATACACTGCTTGCCATCAGAGCTTGCTTCAAATCCTTCGTAGCAATCGCAGCGGTACGAGCCTTTGGTATTGGAACAGTGTCCGTTTTTGCAGATGTTGGGGTTGGTAGCGCATTCGTTTACATCGCGACAGTCATCTGTGAGCCCCACTTGCTGGTAGCCTTCGGGACAGATGCACATGAAGGAGCCAATGAGATTCTTGCAAGCGTGTTTGCAGTTATTAGCCGGCGTCGAGCACTCGTCCACATCTAAGAATAGGTTTCAATGTTAAGTCGCTTAGTTTTCACGTGCGATTTCCTTTAGGAATTCCACCTTGGCAATGGCGACCATCCGGAGCTAAGGCGTAACCATACGGACAGATGCAACGGAAGGAACCCGGTACGTTATGGCAACGGAAAGCACATTGATTGCCCAATTCCTGGCACTCATCCACATCCTCGCAAATCTTAAAAGAATGAAAACAAAAATTGAAATTGAAAGGAAACGTTTTGCAACACAAATTTCTTTTCTTTCTGTGATTTTCATCACCTGCATGGGTCCAGGAGCGAATCCATCAGCGCAGTCGCACTCGAATCCACCTTCCACGTTACTACAAGTACCATTACGGCAGATATTGGCCAAAGCACACTCGTTATCGTCCACGCATTTGCGTCCCGAGCTGTCCAACACATAACCCATGGGGCATTCGCAACGGAAACTGCCGTCAGTATTGACGCAGTCGCCTCCTTCGCAGATATTGGGCATAACTTGGCACTCGTTAAGATCTTCGCCTTTGGATCCTCGTCCGAAGCCATCTGGACACAATTTCTGGAAGTCGGCTACGAAATAAACAGCGAAAAGAAATACCAGTTAAATTGAAAAACTTGCAAAGAGGAACCGTCATTTCATGTTTACTTGTGCCTTCTTGGGGACATCTTTCGCAACCGCTGCCCCACGCAGCTGCTGCTGTGCAGCAGCATTGCATACGAGTCATGGAGCTGCCTCTAGGTTCGCTACAAACGCCTAAAAAATTTAGATTTGAGAGGTAATTGAAGGTTTTAGAGCGCCTTTTTGTTTGAGTTTTACCTCGTCGGAATGAGTTGAAGCACATCTCTTGACGTATGTCAATACACTTCTTGCCATCGGTGCTCAGCACGTACCCAGGTGGGCACTCACAACGGAAACTGCCTTCAGTGTTGATACAATCGCCATCTTCGCACAAATTGCCATCAACCGTGCATTCGTCCACATCTGCCAGAAATTTAGTTAGTAAGAAAAAAATGGTTTATAGACACATAGGTATATTTTTATCCCTTTCTCTTTAGGGTTCCCGTATACCTTAGCTCGGTATAGACGGTTAGCATGGGGAAATTCGGAATTTTTTTTTAAAGAAAACTAGTGCATTTAATGAAAAAAAAATTTGACAGCAATCTTTAGCTTGCTGGCAGGTAGTGCAAAACCAATGCACAATTTTTTCCAATCAGTAATAAATTAGAAATATGCAAATGAAATTTGCAACTATGAGAAATACGTTACCTAAAAATGTCCTTTGGTTGTGCACTAGCTACCAACAAAAGAAAACTTTTGTTTTTAGATTACTTTCAAATCTGACAAGTCGTTGTTGAGAAAGCTGGTTCCGAAAGTTTGACTACTTGATTTGGGACATTGTGCTGCTGCACCTTTTCTTACTTCTTTTTTACGCAAGGCTTTCGCAAAAGAATAACAAACAGCAGTGCCATCTGTGACTCATCTTTCCCATCAATAAGCTAAGGTACACCGGAACGTTAAAAAGGTAATTTACCTGCGCAAGTATTGCCATCTGGCATGAGCTCGAAGCCAGCAGGACAAGAGCAGACATGGGATCCCATCAAATTCTGGCATTTACCAGGAGCAGGACAGGTACCAGGAATCTAAAACCAAATGCACCATGTAATTTAGCTAAAAATGACTGAAAAGTAATAATTGGATTTACTTCGGAACATTCATTGATATCACGACAATTTTGACCGTCTTCCGTGAGTCTGTAGCCGTCGGCGCATTCGCAAGTGAAAGAACCAACTGTGTTACGGCACCGCCCATTTCTGCAAATTCCCAGCATCAAACGACACTCGTCGACGTCCACACAGTCGCCGTTGGGTCCCAACTTGAATCCTCCGTAACAATGGCACTTATAGGAGCCCATGTTGTTGATACAGGTTCCGTTGTTGCAGATGTTGGGATTGCGCTGGCATTCGTCGACATCAATACAGGAGTCCCTCGAGGGAGTCAAAGTGAATCCGTTGCGACAGACGCATTGGAAACTGCCTTGGAAATTGTTACATTCGCCATTGTTACAGATTCCAGGTCTTTCGCGACACTCATCCACATCTTGGAATAATTACAATAAAACAATAATAATAAAACAACGTTATTTATATCGAAAGTAATTACCAACGCAATCGCGGCCAGTCATAGTGAGTTTGTAGCCATCAGGACAGGTACATTCAAAACTGCCCGGTGTATTAACACACTGGGCGATACCTCGGCATGGACTAGGCACCCGATTGCACTCATTGTCATCTATAAATGAAGAAAATACAAAAGGGTGTCATTCTTCGCACCATTATAATAGGAACACAAGTTTACCTATGCATTGATGAGCTTCTTCATCGTAGATGTAACCGCGGTTGCAGTCGCAAGTGAAACTACCAGGCGTGTTGATGCATGCGCCGTTTTGGCACATTTGTGGCATAAGTTTGCACTCGTCGATTTCTTCAACGCGACCTGTCATGGGGTCCACAAACTCGCCAGGTTTGGCGCCACATAACTGTGTTCGTTCTCCTTCAAAAGCCGAAAAGAGTTTAAAATTTTTCCTTCATAGAATTTTCGAATATTAGGAAAAAATTAACTGTACTTGAGCCTTCCTTTGGACATTCTTGGCATTCACGTCCCCAACCCGCGCCCATGGAGCAGCAACAAACCATTCGCGTTTGCACCTGGGTCATCGGACTGGTACACTGACCGTTGCCATAACCCAAGTAGCAGAGTTCTTTGCGCATATCCACGCATTCCTCTGCGAAAAATAAAAAATATATTCAGAAAAAAATATATAGTATAAGAAATATAAATAGCATCTAAGAATTATTATGAGGATATGAATTTGTATTTATTTAATTTTTTTTAAAGATAAGAAAGCTTACGTACTTCCACTGGATAGGAGAGTATAGCCCGCAGGGCAATCACAGGTGTAGCTACCCTCGGTATTGACGCAAGTACCCACTCCGCAAATTTCGGGTTCGATGGCGCATTCATTAATATCTAATTTTCATTCATAAAGCCGTGCAAATTGTCACAAATTCCGTAAGGATCGTTATTTTCTTACCCATGCACATGGCGTTCATGTCATCAATTTGGAATCCGTCATTGCACGTGCACATGAAACTGCCGAACGTATTCGAACACCGCCCATTCTGGCACAAGTTATCCATCTCGGCGCATTCATCAATATCTTCCAGGACCACCTATGAATATTTCGTTAGCAAATGAGTGGAAAAGACTCAAGAGAGTAAAATAAAAAATATAAAGAAAATGATAGGTACTGTAATGCTGTTGGGACGGAAACCAGCTCCCGCTGGGCACAAAGCCTTGTACTCTTCGCTTTCCAGGCCGGGACATGCATCACACGAAGGTCCCCAAGCTTTACCCACGGAACAACAGCAAGTAGTTCGCGAAACTGGTTCGCCTAAGGCTTTCTGGCACACATTTCGTCCCGTTGGCGTCAACGTGATGTTCAAGTAACAGCTCGAGATGCGTTTATCTACAAAAATGTATTTGGAAAATTATAAAATCGCTGAATTTCCATTGGAACCATATTCTTTTAGTTGATAATCTTTTAGGAAGACTATTCATTACCGACACAGCCGTTTTGCGCTGGTATAAGTTCATGATGAGGAGGGCACTGACAGGTATGGCCGCCTTGGGTGTTGATGCAGGTACCATATTGGCAAGCTTGAGGGTTTTCACACTCATCAATATCCGTACAATTGCCTGGAAAAAAACAGAACAAGAAGCAAATTGATTTCCTGAAATTTCCAAAGAAAATTAAAATCGAACCTCCGGATTCATCCAATTGAAATCCCTTATCGCACACGCAACGGAACATGCCGTAAATGTTTTCGCATTTTCCAAACACACATAGATTGCTAAACATTTGGCATTCATCGATATCTAATTAAGACCAAGATTAAGAATCCATTTAAGATCTCCTTTTTCCTTCCAAAAGGGGGCAAACTTACCGACGCACGATTGCTCACTGCGTTCATCTGGGTGCATGAAGCCCATTTCGCACTCGCACCGGAAAGAACCCGGATAATTCAAACACTGGCCATTGTCACAGTGACTGGTATCGTCCAGGCATTCGTCTATGTCTTGACAAGTGTAGCCGTCCCCTCTGAACCCAGCATCGCAAGCACACTGCGATACAAAATCAAATAAATTATTAGCACACATTCCAGAAAACTGTGCAAATGTTTCATACTTTGAAAGAGCCTTCGGTGTTGATACACTGAGCGTCTTGGTCGCAGCCACCGTTGTTCGTCAGACACTCGTTAATATCGCGACACGTAACACCGTTGCCCGTGAATCCGTCTTTACATTTGCATTCATACGAACCCTAGCATTCAAACAAAAGAAGACCAATATTATGCGCCGTGTCGTCTACGATAAACACGCCAAGGGGCCTACCAAAGTATTGACGCAATCTGCGTTGACATCGCAATTGAAGCTGCCCAAAAGACATTCGTCGTCATCGGTACAACCAACTCCTTGATCGGCTTTGACGGAGTAACCTTCTTCGCAGCGACAGGTGAAAGAACCGAGCGTGTTATCGCAGTCACCATTTTGACAAATGTCGGCATTGGCTGCGCATTCGTCTACGTCTTCGCAGGTATTCTCATCCGCGTCGAGTCGCAATCCTCCGTTACAAGTACAAACGTAACTGCCCGGGGTATTGGTACATTTCCCGCCGTTACAAATTCTCGGATTCTCTTTGCATTCCTCGATGTCAGAGCAGCTACGCCCATCCATGAGCAGCATGTACCCAGTACTAAAGTTAAAACAGGAAAAATAATGCAAACGGTGAGATCTCTGGAAGTTTCCCGGATTGAAAACGTACTGGAGTACACAAATAGGATGTACACATTTAAGATTACTTTTAATTGTTTTGCGAAAGCAATTAGGCTTTCGCACACCAATAAAAAAACATCAGTGCCATCTGTTGCGTATTTTACATAAATAAATTTAAGCGCAAAAACGTACTTGCAAGCGCAGGAGAAGCTTCCAGGTGTGTTAATACAATTGTCGTCACAGCCTCCGTTATTAACAGCACACTCGTCCAAATCTGCAAACAAAACGCAAAAAATATAATGAAAAAATCCAAAACTTAACAAAAAAAGTGTGAAAAAATCAAATCATTCACCTTCGCAGTGAGATTTAAGGCCTGTTTGCTGGTACCCATCGTTACAGATGCACTGATAGGTTCCCATCATGTTCTCGCAGACACCATTAGAGCAGATTCCACTACTGCGCGAGCACTCATCGATATCTTTACAGAAAAGACGATTGGGCGCCAATTCATGGCCTGGGGGACATTCGCATCTATAACTGCCTGGCGTGTTAATACACCTGCCTCCTCTGCACTTGACTGGGTCTCTTGAACACTCATCAATATCTAGAATTAAAAAAAAAAGTTAACAAATCTAACCCCGAATTCGAAATTACGTTTTTTTAGGAATTATTTTTTACCCATGCAAATTTGCATCATCATGGTGCTCTCAAAGCCTTCCTCGCAGTCGCAGTTGAACGAGCCATTGGTGTTGATGCAAGTACCATTCCCGCACACTCCACGCATGATGTTGCATTCGTTGATGTCCACACATTTGACGCCATCTTCATCCAACGCAAAACCTTGATTACAGCGACAACTGAAGCTGCCGATTGAGTTTTTGCAACGCCCGTTTTCGCACATATCCGGGAACATGGTACATTCGTTAATATCTTTGCGGTTTAAGTAGCCGTGGCCTTTGGGACACAACTCTTCGAAGAGTGGTGTACCCGGTTTAGGACAAGAATCACAAGCGTGACCCCATGCCTTACCTAAAAAGCAAATATTTCTGGATTAAAACGCACTCATTAAAACCTAATCTCAATATATCCCTTTTGGTGGCTGTTGCCCTTTAAGAGTTTACAAGAATATTGAGAAAAAATATTGATTTGAAAAAAAAAATTAAAAAAATTATTAATAATAATGATAATAATAATAAATGATTCGAATAAAAATATTGAAAACTGATTTGAAATATAAATTAATGGCAGACAACGTACCAATGGTACAGCAGCAAATGCTCTTGAGATAATGTCCTTCTAATTCCTTGGTGCAAATGCCATGTCGATGTTCCAAGTAGCAGGGTTCTTCGCGTTGGTCAATACAGCGGGTACCGGTATCATCCAGAGACAAGCCTGAAGGGCAGGTACAGCTGAAAGAACCTTCCGTATTCACGCAGATACCGCCTCCTTTGCAAATACCCGGATTCAGGTCACATTCATTGACATCAGCACATGTTTTTCCATCGACCTAAACCATTTTTCCATGACTTTATTGTTACCTGGAATTATAAATCAACTTTTTTTTTTACCTTTGCAAAACCGACAGGACAGTCACATTCCGCAGTATTACACATCTCGCAAGGACTGCCCCAGGCTAGACCTATGGAGCAGCAGCACTCTGACTTGAGCGCCAATTTCGGTAAGTTGTTTTCGCAGCGGCCGTCGACCACTTTGGTCCAACAAGAGCCTTTTCTGTTATCTGTGACAATATAGAACGGTCGGATTTATAAGATTTCCAAGTATAGTATTACAAGAAATATTCAAGTTTTTTTAAGTAAAAATTGCAGAATTAATTCAGTGAAATGACAATTACCAATGCAGACGCGACCAGTGTTGTCCAAAACAGCTCCATCCGCACATTCGCAGCGATAACTGCCCATGATGTTGAAACATTGGCCATTAACACAGGCAGAAGCTCCCAATTCGCGACATTCATCCACATCTTCACAAACGTTGGTAATGGGATTGAGTTGCGTTCCCGTAGGGCAAATACACTATAACGAGACAATCCCCATTTTTTTTTTATTTTAGAATATTTTACGAAAATTTCTCAGTTTCGGTTCTTTTCGGAAGTACTTGGAAGCTTCCTGGAGTATTTCTGCACTGACCACCATCGCAAAGCAGGTTATTCACAGCGCATTCGTTGATGTCAGTGCAGACTTTGCCAGATCCGTCCACCTGGTACCCTGGATTGCAGATACAGCGGTACGTACTCATCAGATTTTCACAAGCGCCATTGACGCAGATATTAGGATTCTGCGCGCATTCGTTGATATCTAAAACAAATTCGTATCTTAACATGAAAATCAAATACTTTCTAGTTTCAAAATTTTTCAAAAGTAAATCAACTGATTCCATGATTTCGAATGCGTTCCAAGTTATTCGTTTTTCTTTATGGATTTTGTTTATTTTTCGAAAAAAGGTCTCACCATCGCCAGCGTAGTTGATGCCAGGTCCATGAGGGCAAAGCTGCTCGAAATCGTCCGTTCCTGGTTGGGGACAGGCAGTACAGGGGGTTCCCCATCCCATAGGTTGTCCCAGAACGACTGTGCAGCAACAGCAGCTGGATTTGGTGACAGGTGAAGTGGAAGGGTTCAGACATTGACCATCTCGGTATTGCGCGTAGCAAATATCTCGTCGCGTATCTGGATTTTCCATATATAAAAATTAGTTTTCCTTTTTCCGCCATTTTCGACATACAGGCGTGTGCTTGTTATCGACATGTACTAGTTAACAAAAAAATAAGTTTAAAAGGTTAAAAGATTTTGGATGGAGGGTAACAATTTGTTAAAAAACGACAAATTTGACAAATTATTTGTATTTAAACCAATAATAGTGTGAGAGTTTACCTAAGCAGGTACGGCCATCAATACCCAGAGTAAAGCCGGCAATACACTCGCATTTGAAGCTACCAGCCGTGTTGATACAATTGCCGTTAACGCAAGGCGACTGGGCGCACTCATCGTTATCTAATCAAGTCAAAATAAATTATCATACAAAATCAGTACGACAAAAACATACGAAAAAAGCGTGAATTTAAAATTGGAATTTTAGAATATATTCACCAACGCAAGTTTTGCCATCAGTGGAGAGTTTGTAGCCAGGATCGCAGACGCATTTGAAAGATCCATCCATGTTGATACACCGACCGTGGTCGCACATGCCATTCTGGGAGCATTCGTCCATATCCACGCAAAAGGCGCCTACACCTGACTGAGTAAAACCGTTCTGGCAAAGACAACGATAGGAGCCCGGTGTGTTTTCGCAGCGGCCATTGATGCAGATCCTAGGATTTTCGTAGCATTCATCCACGTCTATTTTGAAACGGGAACAAAAATCAGTTAGAATTACCAATTAGGATTAAAAATGAGAAAATTAGAAAGTCTTTCCCTCCATTTACTATAATGTCCAATTTCAAGACTCACCAACACAAGAATGCCCCGAGGCGGAAAGAATGTAGCCTTCTTTGCATTGGCACTTGAAAGACCCATCCATATTAATGCAGATTCCATTGGCGCACATGCCCGTTTCGCCGCACTCGTCATGATCTGCATACAAAAGACAGTACTAAACAAGCCATACATTATACAGAAAAGATCGAATTAAAAGGAGTAAAAAAAAATCACGGGGAAAAAATAGAACCAGGTCGAGACAGAAACGTGACTAGAATTTTAGGCACAAGATCTTTTTTTTTTTTTTTTATTACCGAGACAATGCTTTCCATCAGCTGACAAGTCAAAACCGGGTCGACAATGGCACTGGAAGCTGCCAGGAGTATTGGTACACCGCCCATTTTTACAGACACCATTCACTTTGCATTCGTCAATGTCTACAAAAAATGTAAGAAACTATATTGCACAGTGAAGGTAAAAGAATTGGAGAGGAGAGTAAAGAAAGAATTTTTAGTTTCCTTCTTAAATAAATTTCAAGGAAAATTCACCTTCGCAAACACCACTAGGTCCCAAATGATATCCATTTTTACAGTCGCACCGATATCCTTCGTCAGTATCGACGCACTTGCCTTCTCCGCAGATGTCTGATCGCAACGCACACTCGTCCACTTTGTTGATCAAGGTGCCAGCTTCATGGCACAATTTGTCGTAAGCATCTGAGGAATATCCCAATCAAATCAAATGTTCACTTTGGTATCTTTCTTCAAAATTTGTAACATTCCAATTCAAAGTGTTGTTTGTGTGTAATATACCTTCGCCTGGGATGGGACACAACTCACAAGAGCCATCGCCCCAGCCTTTCCCCATGTTTTTGCCACAACAACAATCGCCTTTGGTCAGTTTATGGTTCAACTTGCTGCGACACTGCCCACTTCTTCCAATGGCTGTATAACAGTTGCCTCGGCGCACATCTAAAACGAATTCAAAAGTAGAAAAAAATAGCTAGAAACTAGACTTTTTGCTCCCTTTTTTAAAAACATAGTTCTTGTTTTTCTGGTTTTCTTGTTTTATATTTCCCTATAACTTAATTTAAATATAAAGAAAAATCAGTTTTATTTTAAGTTTTAAAGTTTTTTTATTTTTAAAGTTATTATTTTAAAGTTATTATTTTAAAGTTATTTTAAAGTTTTATTTTACCAATGCAAGTTTTGCGGTCAGGACTGGAGATGAAACCCTTATTGCAGAGACAGTAATAACCGGTATCGGTATTGACGCATTGGCCATTGGTACAGACGCCTTCTTGGGTACATTCATCCGCGTCGCGACACTCGTTGGTTTCTTCGTCGCGTTCCTGGCCGGCTGGACACTCGCAACGGAAAGACCCGACTGTATTGACGCACTGCCCGCCTTCACACAAGGCTGGAATGGCTTCGCATTCATCGATATCTAAACAATTCCCAACATCCCCAAAAAAATCCGTTTGTTTGTGGTGTTTTTCACTTTTCTGAACAAATGAGCGGTTTCATAGCGTCAAATTGTTTACCAATGCACTGGCCGCTGTGGATATTCTTCAAGAAACCTTTGTCGCAGTCGAGTTTGGCCGGACATTGCTCGCATGGATGGCCCCAGGCTTTACCCACCGTAGCGCAGCACAACTGCTTCGTGCAGACTACCCCCTCCAGCTGTCCTTGGCACATGTCGTTACGCACTTTGGTAAAGCATGGCCCCGTCCGATAATCTTTGGGGGAAAATTTATTTCGGAAAGTATACTCGGTGAACTTATGCAATATTAAAGAACTTAAATTCGAAGGTTAAGTAATTGAAGCATACCATAAGCAAAACTAAGGATAAATTACCAAATAAGCAAATGGATCAGCTAGGGATTTTAAACTTAGTTAATGATTAACTTATTTAATTATTCCATTATCATTTTTCAGAACAAGTAAAAAGGAAGATTTTTCGAGTGTTACGTTACCAGCTTCGCAGCGTCGGCCAGTAAACCCGTAAATGCAGGCACAACGATCAGGTCCGATACAGCGCCCTCCATTTAAGCACGGTTCCGAGCAAATGGCTATTTATAATAAATACAGTACAATGAAATAAAATTAAACAAACAGACGAAAAGCTGCGCTGGTTACGTTCGTTGCAGGATTCCCCGGTGAAACCCGGTCGGCAAATACACTTGTTGCCCACGCAGGTACCACCGTTGAGGCACGTGGCTTGGCAGGAAGCAGAGGCTAACGCTCCTTCTGAAGAAAGAAATGCGGCATTTTGGATTAGAAAACCTAATCATTTATATTCCTGAATGAGTGTGCTGTTACCTCCTGCACCGGCAGTAAAGGCTCCCGCAGAGCTGGATCCTCCGTTGCAAGGCAATGGTCCATCGCAGACGCAAATGTTGGGTTTGACACACCGTCCAGGTCCTGAGCATGGTCTCGTACATAGTGCTGCGGAAAAGTGAAATTTTAATACAGTTCTCCACACAATAAAATTGCCCATAAATAAATTACTGCCAAAAATGAAATAGAACATATTTCAGTAAAGTGCTTTAGATTCCGTTTTTGTTAAAAGTTTGTTATGAATAAAAAGGGAAAAATTCCGTTTTGGTTAAAACCTTGTTATGAATAAAAAGGGAAGGATTTACGTCATTGCTAAAAACGTAAACATTCAATTTTTGAGAATTTTACTTTCTTGGGGAGCGGGACATTGAAATTTGCACTTACGAATGACGCAGAGTCCGGTGCCTGGCTTTTGGGACCATCCAGGACAACAATAATTGCGAGTCCGCGATCGACACACATTAGGCCTATAGACGTGGGGTGAGAAAGGAATGTTGTACATGAACAAGGCGTCATAATGGTTGGATGAGGGACATGAGGGCAAGTCTGGTTCTCCAAATGCTTACGTTATACAGCCACGCACAAATTTATTATACATACAAAGGTCTTCTAAACTGACCTAAATATTGCGAGTTGGAGGTTATGGAACGAAGATAACCTCTCTCAACAAGGAGTCATTCCCTCCCCCCGAAACTCATTTTTCGTGCCTCTTTTCGTCTACAATATGCACACAAGTCCGGGCTTTTTTCTCTTGGGGAGGTGGGGGGTGGGGGGAGTAATAAAAATTACGCTTGCGATCCTTCCAAACGCGAGAAAAAAAGTTGGGGAAAAAAGAACAGAAAACCATTCACTGGCGCCATTCAGACCCGCCTGCGTGTGTTTTAAGACTCGACCTGGAACTGTTTAGAAGCTGTTTAGCTTTTTTCTCCTAACTTACGAAAAACACGTTACCATAGTTCAAGTGCTAACCAACCTCAGCAACTTTGAGTTTCCTTAGGAAGCTTTTTCTTTGGCTTGCTCAAGAGGATTTGGCACAACGGTTTCATAAGTACGGATTGCTTATTCGCATAATCCTCTTTTTTTTTAAATTGCCATTCCTGCTTGGATGTTTTGGTCAAGTTAACGGAATTGTAAATAAAGTGCAACCATGAAACCATTACACATTTTACATCAAAGAAAAGGAGCCTCATAGCAAATATTTCCCAGAATAAATTGTGAATAAAATAAACAATTTTTAACTGAAATTCATTCGCGGAATGTTCATTGAAATTGCAACTTGCAGAACGGAGACCTTTACTTGAAATGTCTATTTCATTGTTGAAAAATGCTCACGTTTGAATGTCATTGTAAGGAAACTTCACTTCGCTTATCGAGAACTTTTCAAGTTCCGATGTGTTTCATTGCTGAAGATGAAAAATGTGGGTTTCATTGTTGAATAACTGTGAGTTTCAATCTTTTCGTTGGCCCGATTTCAAGTGTTTATTTCATTCTTGACAAGTTTACTAGTTTCGTTAATTGAAAGATGAATTTGTATTGCAATGAAGAGAAAGTAGGTACAGTTTCTTTTCATACGTTATTGTTGAGAAATTTCAGTATCTGAAAAAAGAGATAACCCGTATTCGGACCCTTCAAATTTCGGTAGTCATGTCCACTAATAGCCCGTTTCAATTTCGTTAACAATGAACCTTTTTTCCTTGTTTAAACGTGAAGTTGTTGCTTTCCAAAAACACCCGAATCACCCTCTTCCTCCCAACAATGAAAACAGTAACGATATACAATATTAAACTTTACAGAACCAACGAGAAACTTTCGGAAAACATTATTTTTTATTACGCGCTCTCCAAACAAAGACAACAATGAATATGTTAAGACATACGCACAGTAACGAACTTATTGATCGTTACTTGGAACTTTTTACGTTATTTTGACCAATCCTGTCATTTCGAGCCTACTACTATGCTTAGGGGGAAATTCCTTCTAACTCCCCAGTCAATTAAACGAGCATGTTATTTAACTGAATGACCTGCTCCTTTAATTGACTGGGGAATTTAGAAGGGGTATCGCATTGAGAACCCTATTTAAGCGTAGAAGTAGGCTTCAAATGACAGGATTGGTCTAAACAACGGAAAAGCAATGTGATTGGTCAATTTGCAAAGTCCATGAGCGATCAATAAGTTCGTTACTGTACAGTGGTGAGCAGATAAAAGTTCACCGAGCAAACCACAGAAGTCTAATTAAGCCTCGTTAGGCTGGTTTACCTTCATTATAGGTATACCTTCATTGAAGGGAAATCAGACTCGAGAGGGTTATTTAGACCTCTGTGGTTTGCTCGGTGAACTTTTATCTGCTCACCACTGTACGCATGTCTAAATATTCGTATACCCAGAGAACAGAAGAAAACCGAAAGTTTGGCGTCACCTAGTAACCCCTTACCAGGACTCTCTCTCTACAGCCCTATAAAGCAATCCTACAAGCCCTCTACATGTACTTCCCCCGAAAAAGGAAGAAACGGAGCAACAAGGTCGTCAAGCCAAAAAAAAAAACCGGTTAGCCAAAGAATTTAATAAATTGTGTGGGCAGCTGATTTTGTTCTTTCTTGGACAAGGGATGAACGACCACATGCTGATTTTCAACGCGAATCCTTGAAACGAGCATCTTACTCCGCAGTTTCTTCCACAGAAGGCAGAAACACCATGGTATATGCCAGATGATGGTGTGGTCAACAGAGCATTACGTCAATTATTTGCGTTTTTGTTTCGCGAGAAGCATACAAGCCAAGCAAATCTTTGGGCCCCTTTCATCTGTCTCTATCCAAACCTTCAGAAAAGAAAAGAGAGTCTGGGACCGAGACAGCGAGCGATAGCCATCACGGATCTGTTCGGTTTTCTTGGCGTGCATCTTGCATCTCCAATGCCAAAATACATAAGGATAGAAAGTAGAGAGCGGGCCAGAGACAGAGACGTGTAATATACGTGTTCCGTATAGGAAAAAGAGGGAGAGCAGCTTTGGAGCTCTCAAGACATGCAAATGTGTGCGTCGAGTATGTAACATGTGAATACGGTTTTCCTTTCTCACACATACAATTTTCTCGAGAGAGGCCATCAAGGTTCCCTCACATATCCATCTTGGTTTTCTCGCTCCTTGTCTGCCTTATAAGGGCAAACCTCAAGCTGTGTGTGGGTCTTTCTTTTCCTTCTCATGTCTCGGATTTTCTCGGCTGGCTCTGGGATGCTGCGAGCATCTTTTTGGTGCTTTATACGCTTTGCGTGCTGCATCTTAGAGGTATATTGAAAATAAACGAGGCTCTGAAAAGGGTCTCATAGTACTCAGTAATTCTTAATTGTCTTTACCATCACAGGTTTTTGTTTATTTAATAAATTACGCCTAGGATTTCCGAAGGTGTCAATATATGAACTAAAAAATAAAAAATAAAATAATAATTACCCGCCAACTGGTGCGGAGGATAAGCCTCCATCTTGGTCCAGACTGTTGCTGTAATAACCATAACTCGAGTGCTGCTGTTGGGCCACGGATGACAGCGGTATCAATGCTACCACTGCCGCTACCCACACGCTTTTCCACATTTTTTTTTCTTTCTTGAAAATAGAGTTTCGGTTAATTTAAGGAATGCTCACGCCACTATACCCACTCACCACTGACAACACGCAGGTATTTCAGAATTCCAACTTTTTATTCTTGTATCTCGTAGTAGTAGTTCGGGTAGCACTTCTAGGCACGTATTTGTCTGCCCATCCGTCAATCCATGTCAGGACACTGTTAACCTGAAAATAACAATTGGCACTCGTCAGAATTCCACTTTTCGTCACGACATTTTTGTATCTCTAAAATAACATTTCGGGATTTGAGGAAGACAATACAATCTAATAAAAGTGAAATAATTGAACAGTCCTTCCAAATAATTATTAATCCTTTTCAATTAAAAAATCAATTTCCATATTGCTTAAATAGTCCTAGAAACGTCTTCTGCTACAGGCTTTGAAATTATAAACGTTGTCGGTTTAAATTAACAGGTTTTTGGTGTACTTGACTAAGCTACGTGTGTAATGTACCAGAAAAAAAACGAAATCGACAAAAAAGAAGACATAAAAAAAAATCGAAAAACGTGCTAGGGCATAATGTCCTTTTTAAATTTCAATGGGAGATTATATCCTTTGGCCTCTTTTGGCAGGCAGGAATCCAGACGCAAATAAGCGGATGAGTTAAGGATTTAAGGAAAAACTTTTAAAACTTCGTTGGCAACCCGGAGCACGTCCTTGCGACTGACTTTTGGTTCATGGACTTTACATATATTAAAAACCTGTACAGCTCAAAGACTGAGCAAACCTTACCCTCCCACCCAAACACACTTTATAACGAATGCGAATATACTCTCTAAACTGAAAACTAATCTTTATACATTAAAAAAAGTAAGATATTTTTTTGGTGGAGAATATCAAAATTCAGGTGCCGAGAGAAAATAGGATCTGCGGGAGGAATCCCTTTTCTCGGTACGTTGTTGAATGAAACTCACCAAGTTCTGAAACACGGGGACGAGCAAAAAAAGGGTCCGTCTAGAAGGACGAAGCTGAGACAACTGACGAAACTGCTGGGAAACACCAAACCCCAGTAAACTTGGAGAGTTTGATGCTCGGATCTCACGGGATGATGTGCGTGCAGCGTGATGGGATGCACATGTTATTTGCTGCTGCATAGAGCTTAAAAAATATCGCTTCAATAATTATTCTGTTTATTTTCACTTTTTCTTTTTTTACTTTTTCCCTCTTTGAAACATGGTTTTTACTTGTGAGTTTTGAATTTTACTTGGGTGGTTTTATTTTTCCAAGTTCTATTTCGGATCATTACGTCAACGAGAGATAGGAGGGAAAAAATTTAGAGCGACGTTCCCCAAGGAAATGTTAGGTTGTAGACCCCTTTTCGCAAACTGTTACCTTCCGAAGAAAGCATTTTGGTTGGGGACGAATAGAGTCCATCCCTCAACGACTAAGAAAAGTGTTTCAAACGTCAAGAAAACGGGAACAAGTACCAAGTTTCAAGCGGGATAGGAAGAACCAAAAGGCGCTCCTCTTCTCTCTCTCCTTAGTCTTTCTTTCTGTCTCCCTGGTGTATCGGATTACGGTCATGGGTTACTCCCTTACTAATCACGGCGGTCATCAGTTGAAAAACGGAGGTTCTCACATTCCCCAAACTTCACTTCCTATTTCAAACCGAACAGAAAGGAGAACAGCCTTATCAAATTTGAGTATTTTTCATTATGATTTTAAATTATTTTTAATACCGGTACATGACAACTCTATATTGTCGAATCATCGTAGCAAGTTGACAAGTCATCGCAAACGTGTTATAGCATTGTTGTGCCAACTATTCTTAAGCAAACTCTCCATAATTTAATTTTTCTTCCTTTTTAATCCACTACGCAAATGTAGTAGCATAGAGTGTCAATAGATCCGTCATAGTGCATGACTTGGAAAATTATTTAATCACCACTTGAACTGACTAATAAAAAACTCCAACACGAACCGCAAACATGAAAACGAAAACTCGCAAAATTCGAAAAATTCGTTCGTTCATAATTCGTTCGTTAAACACACCACCTAGCGACTTTACGTGAAACAAGAACCTGCAACCCGCATCGTTATTTACACGTCAAAAGATAAGGCTTACGAGATCCGCCCCACGAAATCAACAAAGGTTGAATTGCCGTTTTTTAGAAAAAATCCCAAAATGGCGAGTTTGTAAGTACAAGAAATTCTACTTTGTCATGCAAGTTCAATTCAAGATAAGAAGAGTTAATCTTAATTTTGTTTTATTTGGTTTCTTAAAAGTGGGTACAGCGGCTCAGCGTACGACCAGTGGATCAACAATCAAAATCCTCATATGCTGGCGGATTCAACACTAGACAAGATGCAACACCAATTCTGGGTGACCAAACAAACCGTTCTGCGTAAATTCGGGAAGAAAGAAGACGAATGCATCACAGCCTCCGATGCAGAACTGGACGCCAAATTAGACCTCTTTCGATCTATCCAGGAGACCTGTCATAATCTGGATCACATCATTGAAAGATACCAAGAACGCTTGCTAGGTACGGCATTAAAACTAAACTTTCTCTGACTTACTACTCTTGTTCGCTCGAGCTTGAATTCAATCCTTGTCTTTTCATCCTTTCATCCCACTAATTATACAGTTTCCCTATTTGGAATTAGTTATTTTTTATTTAGGAACTTTTTAGAATTTATAAGTTTTTTGCACTTCGCAGTCTTAGCCCAAGAAGAGGCTGCCATGGGACGTTTTCTCAAAGAACAGGGTAAAACCGACAAGACGAGGGCAGGAAAAATGCTCGTAGCCGTGGGAAAAGTGATGGCTTATTCCGCCCAGCAAAGAACAGCACTTCGTACACCTTTAGCTAGACTTTACCAGGTAAAAAAAAAAAAAAAAAAAAAAAAAAAGATACAAATTTAGTGAATCAGAATTCGCTTAAATGTGCTCCTAAGGTAAGCTTTTTGGTAATGTATATTTTATTTGCTAGTTCGCTTTTTCTGTTATTAGCGGCGTACAAATATTATGATTAAAATAGATTGTTATTTATGTATTGTATATTATTACTTTGTAAAGGTATTTCCTTTGTTTTGATTGTTATTTTTATCTTTACAAATAGGAGGTTGATACCTTCTGCCAACGCGCAGTTCAAGATTCAGGTCAAACGATTCAGGAAATGGAAAAATGTCGTAACGAATACCGCGGGGCCCTCATGTGGATGAAGAACGTTTCTCAAGAACTGGATCCAGACACTTTCAAACAATTAGGCAAATTCCGCAAAGTAATTTCAAATCTTCCTTAAGGATTTCGAGTGACTCCTGAAACACTTTCTCTCCAGTGTATCTTTTAACTTTCTTCTTTGTTTTACGTTTAATTTCCGACACTTATACCAAAAGAAATCTTAAAATGTTTGAATCAAAGATAGGTACGTAGAAACTAAAAATAGAAGTGTGGTTTTTTCCCTTAAAAAAATAGGTCCAAGGACAAGTGAAAGACAGCAAAAGGAGGTTTGACCGCCACAAGTTGGCTTGTCTGCAGAAAGTAGATCTGTTGGCTGCTGCCCGCTGCAATATGTTCTCCCATGGTTTGATTCTCTACCAGAAAAATCTCATGCAGTGCTGGGAGAAGACTTCCAAGGCCATGACAACCGTTTCCAATAGCTTTAAAGGTAACTCGTTTCAAATTCGATCCGCTTTTTAAGTTGCTAAGACTTTTCTTTTAAATAATTACAATAGGCTATCAGTATTACGAATTTTCGGTAGTCAAAGAGCTAGCCGAGCCTTCCAAAAAGCTGTCTGAAAGATCCGAAGAAATGGACGGGTAATTTTGTGCAAATTGACATTAACCCTCAAACTCTCGTTTTTTAATTGTTTTTTTTAAACAGGCCGTTTTTCTTCGAGTCTGAATTTCGAGACGATGAACTGCTAGGCAAGAACGACTCTTCGTCCTCTTTAAGTAAAGGCAAAGAGAAATCGAAAACGAAAGAAAAGGGCACGAAACCCAAATCGACGCACTCGGAACGCGACGAAATGAAAAGCAAAGCAGAAGCTAATTTAATGTTTGCGAGTGACGAATTGTTGCAAGAATTAGGATTGTTAGACCTACACTCCCCGGCCCAGCCTGGTGACGATCTTTTCGCCCGGCCCACTGACGCTGCCCCCAAGTCCAGTTTGGAGAACTTGCTGAATCTGTCGGATTTGGAAGCTATTTTCGGAGACTTTCAATCGACCGCTCCTGTGGATCATGAACGCCCTTTGCTAGAGGACACTAGCCTGTTGGATCTAGCAACTCCGGCCACGTTCATGCCTTCCCAGTTACTCGATTGGAACCCGGCGGAATCTTTGCCTCCACCACCAGGTTAAATCAATGCGTTTTACAATTGATTTGACAGTTTTGGTCTTTGTAAGTTAATTACATTTTTTTGGGCTTGAGTAGTTCATCAGCCAACTGCTGTCAAGCTAAACGAATCTCGGACCAATGTAACAGCGCCAGCCAAAAAGGTAAATTTAATTTAAAATCCACTTTGCGAATGGAACTAAATTGAGGAAAATTCCAATAGGCTATCAGTGGTAAGGATATGGCGTCGTGGTACAGTTTGTTTGCGGATTTGGATCCTTTGGCTAACCCGGATGCTGTGGGATCTAATCGTCAGGACAATAACGACCGCAACTGCTAATAATTCAAAGCGAAAAACCAAAAGTCTCGAGAAGTCATTCCTTTTTGCTGAATTATTATTTCGTGTATTGTGTTTGTCCCAAGTCATATTTTAAAAGTGCTAGTCGCGGTGTTGTTAAAACGAAAACGACAAAGCCTAGTCGGGAGAAAAAACCCTCATGTTTTTAATCCAATTTTTGGTTTGTTTGGGGGAAGGTTTTTTGTTTGTTTTTTTGCTGTAAGCTCTAGCAGAGAAAGAGTCCTAAAAGAGGACGTTTTAAAGAGAATACAAGGATATTTACTTGCAAAACGATCTTAACTGCATTTCAATTGAAAACATCGGGATCAAGCAATTAAAACGATCTGAAAACACAAAAACCAAAATTTTACGCAGGTTTTGGAGGAAGTTGTCCGTCCTGCTCTACTTCTTAGGAGGCTTTTGATAAGGCTGCATCAATTTCGGCAATATGCGACTTCAAAGCATTCCACTGTGACATATTCAAGGATATTCCTATGACAAGATTCAAGAGCATTGCAGCATTAAAACGAAAATACATCAAATAGAACCCGTCAATTATTTACCTTTCTTGCCAGGCTTCTCCTCTCCACTTTTGTCCATGTAAAACTCGCGGATATCCACCAGCAATTTGCCTCTGAACGAGTTGAGGGATACTCGCCTGGACTTGTCCAAAGGCCAAGTTTGTGCCAAAGGATCCTCTGAAGGTTTGGAAGATGAAGATTTTGACGCGGAAGCTGGCTCAACTGCTTTTTCTTTTCCATTGTTATCTTTCGCTTTCTTGGCGGGAGGAGTACGCTACCATAATAGTGAATTAGCCCATATATGCGCAAATTTGTATATTCTAAACCGTAAAAAATATGTATTCACAAGAGATACTTACATCTTCAGGACCGGAATCGGAGTCTGAATCACTCACTACCGGCTTGGACTTTTGTCTAGGCATGGCAGGGTTTATTGTAAAGACAGGAAACAAATTCCAACTGTAGCCAACAATGAAAAATTCGCGAACCTGTCGTCTGCTTGGCTCCGGCTGTTAAAAATCAGGTATATTAGGCGCCTAAATCAAACCGAAACTGGGGAAAGCCTAGAAATCAGCTCTGGCAGCCACCTAGCGGTAGTAAAAAATCGTCCTTTATAGTCTGCTAGATGGTAGCTCATACTTCAAATGTTCAATCTTCGTCATATATACAGACTCGAATCATTCTAACTTTTAAGCGGTGCGTAAATTCAAACCATTCGTGTACACAGTAATAATAAGTGTTAATTTCTTCATTCGAACGTGGAAAGATATGTGAAAATCGATACCCTTAAGCTTGAAAACGAAAGGGACAATAAGTCCTAAGGCAATCTTGTTGACAGATATATTGTATTTCTCTTGGTTCCAGCAATTTCTGCCCTCCAGCAACAGTGAAAAGCGGGTTATGGGCGCAAGTAAATCTAATAAAAATGCTAACATGGATATAGGACTGTGGTAGTCTCGAATGCTCGATCCAACCGGCCCTGTGTCCTTATTGCCATGGAAACGCCAAGATATTACTTGGCAATCCCGTCACGTTACAGGATCACGTCACTCCTTAATAACGTCAATTCTCTCGGTCGGTGAGCGTCTCATTTCTCCCTCCTTGGACGAGCTACACTAGACGACAAGACGCAATATGCAACGAATACCCTCAGCCATGTTCTGCATTCCTAATCAGTCTCCCCGCCCCCCAACCTTCTACCGACCACGACTATATAGAATACACTCAAATTTCCTTAATTCGGTCTTTTGGAAACCCAAGAACCCCAAAACCTCCGTTTATGCGCCCACAATAAAGGACTTTACAACATGGTGTTGCAGATATCCGTTACTTCTTCCCAGATTGAACAAGAAAATTCCCATAATACTTGACGCCAGAATTGGTAAAAAAAACTTTCCTTCTCTATTTACAATGTTTAATTTTTTTTGTTCATCTTTACGATAACACGATGACTTTATTTAGCACAATTAACTTTCAATACTGTAAACAAAGACGCGCAGTTTGGAGTTACAGACGCGACAACTTTGTCATCTCCTAACACTTTGCTTCTTGATGCCAAATCTTGCGATTTGGCGCGAAAAAAATCAAATTATCAAGAAAGAAATTGCAGCTCTTGCAGTACCATCTGCATTACTGCTCGAAGTTTTTACCGTGCTTGAGGAGAAATATACGAGCTAAACCATCGCAGTGAAGCTAGCCCTTCTATTCCCTCGTAAGATTATAACGATATCTGTATTATTTAACCAAGACGGAAAAGAAAAAAGACTCCGCGACCTTTAAATCGCCTCAGCTGACTAACACACATATCCGCTGACCGCTTGACTGACCAGTGGTTTAATTATGGAGCAAGTAACGGGACATTCGGGCAGCCAGAAGCTAAAAAAATACTCTGTTACATAACACACAACTCCCCCGGTCCACGACTGTCCTCCTTTTGCCTTGTCTGCTGCGACTAGTTAAAATGAATCTGTGGGGCCGGAGAGCACACAACGAGCTGCTCTACTGCTTCCGACCAGGTAAAGGAAAAGCGAAAAAAGAAAAAAATGGGCCACCTCAACGAACTCCGCAACGACAAAGTCACGACCAAACGACCGTCCACCTCGTCAGCTATTCATGACACGTTAATAAGAAAACTTTCCCTTCGATCGGACGCGAAAGGGCGCAAAAGTTAGCGTGAGTCAGTACCGAAATATACTCGATTACTGCAGAGGCGAAGATCTTTCGACTTCAACCTTGGGGTGCCTCAACCTTCAAAACCCTCCTTCTCTTCAGGGGTTTTTACTTCGATCTTCTCCCCCACAAAAACAACAACAAGAAATGTCTCCGTTACCAAAGCTGTTTCGAATCTTCAACAAAAGAATGCCCTTTGCATTCCCATTGGGTTAGGAATATATATCTACAAAAAATCCAACACCGGAAGCTTCTATGTGGAGGACACAACATATATTGTGACGTCAGTTTCTTGCTGATGGTTGGAACAACCAAAAAATAAAAATAAGAAAAGGAACTATCAAAAGGCACAATTGAGATACTGCTGTAAGCAATAAAGATGTTCTTTCTTTGTTGTTTTTGGCCCAAGGATCAAAAAATTTGTTTCGGCTTCGGCGCGCATGGTCGATGAAACGGTACAGCGCATGTGCAGGATTCCTTCACCTCTCTCCGTGGAATCCTGCTGCTTCCTCGACACATCTCAGGTCGTTTCCCACCGTCATTCTATCTACTCTTCTCCTCCCCTCCAGAAACGTTCCACAAACTTACCTTGAAAAAACATGGCACAAAAACCGAAGTTCAACTATTTAGTTGTACAAACTCAAAGCAATATCCTTTAAGAAAGTGATTCGACTAAACTGATTCAAGGACATTGCACCCGTTTCTTTGAGTGACTCTTCACCGTAGCAAAGAAGAAAGAAAAAAGTACAAGCCTTGCTGTCACACGACCTTCGTACGTGAGCAGTCTTTGGAAATAGGAAGTGCCATCATCTCTGACCCCCTTACCCTCCCTCTGTGTAATTTTTCCCAAGGACTCCCGACATTACGGAAATTTCCGTATCTCTTTGTACTTCGTGTGGAATTTCCTTTGGGAAAAAAAACTAGCCTTCAACGGTCGTCCACCACATACATTGCATACAGGACTAATGAAGTCCCTTGAACAAGGAATGAGAAATTAATTCCCAACCGGATGAGTTAAGCAGAAAATTGTCGGCTTTTGTCTAGTGGATTGGGGAAGAGGAGGGGGTCGTGGTGGTGGGGTGGTGGGGAGCAGAACTCTCGCTGTCGTTGGCCTTTCCTAAAAAGCGCCAAGAGGTCCGTCTTGCAAAGCATCCGCTGCTTTTGCCCAACAAGAACACACCTGCATTGCTCATTTTTACCTGGTCTTCCAAGTCTGGAATTGCCCCAGCCCCAGCCCCCCCAGCGCCAGTCAGTAACAGTCTCGAAGTGTTCTTGAGCAGCTGTATGTGTGGAATCTGTGGTGAGTGTTTTCAAACGACCGTTCTTTAAGACGGATATTTTCAAGGATACTAAATAAAAATTCGCATCAGGTAATGTTTCTTTTTTCCTGATACTCCCAATTAAGAGGGTAATTAGGTAATTAGGCTAATTAACGTAGCAGAGCGACGTGTTTAATTAAGGCGAAAAGGTGATCTCATCCAGTAATCCAGAGAACAAGGGAGAGAATGTTTGGTGTTATAGTGTAATAAGTCTTTGTGAAGGTGGATGAATCATATAACCTTTTCTAGCTTGGAAGTGTAAGGAAACAAAATGACGCAATTTTCCTCTTTTCATTTCCGACCAGAATGAAAAAAGGAACACTATGACGGAGTTGGAATAACCCGTTTTATTGGTAAACAAGCAGCAGGCCATTCCAGAAGGCTTTGTAGTGCCAAATAGTTGCAGTGAGCCTTACATGGCTTGGAAACACTTTCTGAAATCATGAGAATTACACTTTCATATTCAAATTCAAAGAGGAAACACGTTATATTATTTTAAAAGTTGCGAATTTACTTTATTTCGTTGAATTCCGCTGTGTCCTACCCTTTATTCCAGCTATATCCGCTGTTTTCGTTTTTCCCCTAAAATTTCGAAAAAGATTATGATAGTTAGTAGGAATCGAAAAAAGGGAAGAACAATTCCAAATTAATTCCTTAATCCTTTTATCCCAATAATTCATTTGTTGGCAAATAGTCAAAGACTACAGAAAAGCTTAGAATAACTGGCAATAATTTGAATAAAAAATTCCTTTTGTTGCCCCTTACCTTTCTTGAAATAGTACTTCAAACATTTACTTCAATAAGGAAAAAAAACTCGAATAGCAAAAATAGCAAACACCAAAAACATCAAAAATAGCAAAAAAGCCAACAACAAAGGAATCCAAATTTGAAGATTTGGCGTTGTTAGGTTTTTTGGTGGTCCGAGAGTCGTGTCCTGCAGCAGGAAAGCAGAATGGCCTTCACTTCAGTGGTTCATCGTTATTGCTATGGCACTCTATAGCAACCGTTAGGATAAAAACCTAATGCTTGTGGCTAGAGCACACCAAAAATGTTCGAAAAAGCCTTCGACAACGCCTTCACCTTCAGGCTTGGTCAGGGAGTGGGGGAAGAGTCAGTAAAGCTCAAGAAAATAACTTGCGGTGCATGGAATAACACGGCGCGAATAACAGCCTCATTGACCCTTTGGGCATGCAGGATTTATGAGGACTAACAGAAAATCAAAACACGTGGAAGCCCACCCTAAATTGCCCAAGTTCAAACCCATTAGCCAACATTCTCCCTCACAGTATTAACATACGAGATACGACTACTTAAAATAGTTGCAAAACACACCAAAGTTCTTTACGTAGAGTTCAGTTTGCCAACATCCCACAGACTACACAGGGGCAGAGAAAAAGGAATTTCTTTCTTAAATAATTCTTGGGAAATTAGGATTAATTGCGAAAAGTCGCACTTTGGAAGCTATAAAATTTTAATTTTTGTTACAAGTTTAGAACGGGTAAATATAAAATAAAAAGCAACTAAAATTTAGTGTACTCGCATTTTGACAGCTTTGTTTCGTAGGACTAAAAAGTAAAAGTAAACCGTATCATTATCTTCTCGTCAGTACGGAATAAGGAATAACCAAGCCGGTTGCAGAAGTTGTTTAAAGGGCAATAGCCACCATTACAGAAACAACTTTGTCTCAATAAATAGGGCAAAAAAACTAGTTTTTACTGCTGGTGTTTTTTTTTATCACGCACGAAGGGGTAATTAAGCTATTAAAGAATGGAATTTAAAAAATAGGGTCGTGTGGCTTTCTGTTTTACGTATCCATGGTACTCGAGAGCTGTGTTTACTCTTTTAAGCCAAGAAGTAAACATTAACCATAGTAAGAAGCGTCCATACGCCAAATCACGACACGTCCGTGACGTCATGAATAAAAGTTTACAACCAAAGCTCGTGGCCCGCTAATCCAAAGAAACTGAAACAAAGACCTTCGTTCTTCGAATAACAATCAAACAACCATCAAAATCTCCAAATACGCATTAAGCGGCGATTGCACCTTTAATAAAGTCTTCAGTGAGTTGCACCCAACCTTCGCCCATGACTTGCAAAAAAAAAAGAAAAGGAAAGATCTTCCCAATTTAACATGATAGCATGAGGTGCTAGCGTCTCGACTGTCAAGGGAAGTTGAAAACTAACCATTCACGCTCCAATTCCTTTTCGTCTCTTCGCTGTGCATAATCATGTTAGAGCAGAGGCGAAAAGGCTACGCTTCATTTCCCCGTTCAGCCCCCAACGTAACTCATTACGACTATCTCACTGCTACATAATGTAAAAGCTTAACCTACACTCAGGGAAAGACCATCTCGCAACCCTTTAAACGAATTGCCCGAGAGCACAGGGTATACGCTTGTCAGTAAATTTCGCCCTGGCAGCACGCGTGTTAACTGCACTTCCAGCTCTGTTTTACTGTTGACGCAGGTGTTTTCGGTCTTCCAATGCTGCACTGTAAATACTTTAACGCGACAATTGACCGTGTCTTGTGGTTATTGGGTAATTTAACTCATTACTGGTGTATAGTCAAAACAGGAAACACGGCAGGGAATTGAGAAGTTCTTGCCCCCTTTCCCATTGCCAAGTTTCAAATTCTTTGGTCGTAGACGCTTGTCTCAGAAATGCAAAAATTTCTCGGAAACACCCCAAAACCCGAACCATAGCGAGCAAATAACACTCTTGACACGTTACGCTACAACTTCTCCTAAAGTCGAGGGCTGAGGTTAACAGCAGACGCTTATAAACATGTTTTTGTTTGTTGGCGGGAAACTTTCGTCCTCGCATGAATTCCTCAAGACCTTAAAGAGATCGTAACTTGTAATTAACCGCTCATAAAACACTAGTACATTTTCAATTGAACATCATTTGTATTTACTTAATTAAGCAATACTAATAAATGAGTGAGAGATTGTAACTTGTAATTAACCGCTCATAAAACACTATAGTACTCATTTTCGATCGAACATCATTTGTGTTTACTTAATTAAGCAATACTAATAAATAATAATTGTTTATAATCTTGTCTTTCCCCCATTGTTTAGGGGATCCTCCCGGGAGATTCTAAAGAAATCTACGACATTATGGTGTTTACGAATTAAGGATTTAATTGAAGAATATTTGAAGAGATTGTGGGAAGGAAGCGGGTGGAGCTAAGGCGTCGATGGCCGCTGCGTCTTGCAGCTGGCCTACTACGACCTGTTCTTATTGCTCTTTGTTTGCATCATGGATGTCCATCATGACGACCTCGCTGTTTGCCGTCAGGTTATCCCAGGTCACGGCCCTCATCACCTTATGTCTACTCCGGGAATTTGCTAGCGCTCACCAACCCAAACCAGGTAAAACTCCTTTGCTACCTTTTTATTCCGTGTTTTCGAAAGAATATAAATCCATCCAAATTCAGCAAAACTATTGATAAAAATTATTAAAATAATTGAGTTACGGTAATTTTACAACGAATATAAAAAACTGTTATAAATACGCCCCAACTGCAACGCAATTCACAATATTTTATTTACAATTTTAGAAATTTAAACTATCTTCATATTGTATCGCAGACTGTATACAGCAATATATTTAAAGTATATCGCAATATATTTAATCACAGACTGTAGTCTGCGATTCCAAGAAAGCCCTCAATCTCAAAGAAAGATTTCAATTAACCTTGCTCTTTAATATTAATTTCGTTAGTAGCTAATTACTAAGTAATAATTTGAAAATATCTATTTTTTACTCTACTTTTTAGAAAAAGTTATCCCTTCGCTAGCTATTAGCCCTTTAAAGCTGAGAACTTGCTTTTAATTAACGAAAACCGTTCATCGAACCCAAAAAAGGTGTCTCTTAATTGCTACCACCGAGGCTTAAACTTTGCCTCAGTGATTAGTTTTGCCCTGGAATAAGAAAAATTCCTCGAGGCTTTCTTCAAAATCACTCGCCTAAAAGTTTGCTGTGCTTAAAATACCTAGAAAGCTCGTTTTAAATACACATTGGGGAGCTTTTAAAGTCTTTCCAATTCTGTGCCTTGGATGGGGCAATAGAATTTCCCCCCGAAGTTGACATTTTTGGAAAAGTAAATAAATGAGACCAGGGATGGCAGCATTGATCAAATTCCAAATTCCGCCTCTTTCCATCGCGCCCTCGTCGATCTTGAACGACAAGCATCCCCCTTCCTTTTGCACTCTCAGAAGACGGGAAAGTAAGATCCCCGTCAAGAAACGCCATTTAGCGAACAGGGAGCGAAAGTGTAATGCTCTTTTGGTGTTTTCATGATGTACTGTACAGTACACACACAAAAGCTGCACACACGCACACAAACGCGTACCGAATAGAAAGGAAATGGAGAAGGAGAAGATGGAATGAAAAGAGAGAGAGAGAACGTCAGCCTACCGGCTCAAAAGGGAAGAGACGCACACACGTCAGCTAAAATCAATGAAGGATTTCTCCATACCATTCGAGCCACCACCCTAAACTCGCCCCTTTACACCCTACAGACCCTATACATCCTCCCTTACCATCTTCTTACGTACCTTGTCAGACTGCAGGTGTCATTTACATAATTCACGTTTTTGCGCCCTTACTCTCGCTGGAATTCCTCGGGAAGTAAAAGAAATAACTCCACTATACTCTGTGCCAACTACCCTTCCCCTGCCACCCCACCCCAAGGGGTGAACTTAATAAATTACTTGCCTTCACATCTCGCGATGATGGATGCGGAACAGAAGCAAGTATCAACGTCATGGTCAAACAAAATCCAATTTTTTATTTTCCTTTACTACCCCGTTAAAACTCTCCTGCACCCCCACCCCATCGCGCCCTCCTGTACTCCTAAAATGTACAATCAACTCGTTAAAAAAACTATTCAAAGGGGTTTTATAAAGAGAAATATCTTTCTTTTGTAGTTCCTTTGTATTTTACTGCTATTAATAGTATAGACATGGGCCTAAGAAAGCTTCTTTTTTATTTTAAATCAAATATATACTGTACCAAATGTATATTTTTTGGTCCAGGGAGGGTGAAACTCACGCGTGACTGGGGCATAAGGGCCTTGCCATACATGGGGAAAATAAAATCGATAAGAGGGAAAGTGTAATACCGGGGGTGAATTAGTGCAGCATTTCTACTTTATTTCCCTTTCTAAAATAGTAATAGAAAGGGAGGGGGAGAGGGGGTTTAAACATAAACCTTGTCCAATTAACCTGGCGGGAGGAGAGCATAAACGAGAAGAATGGTCGGCAATAACTCGAGTCGAATCGTCGCATTCAAGGAGATCAAGAAGACCCAACAAGCCCTACCCCCTTTTAACCTCCCTCCACCCCCTAAAAGCAGCTTGGGTTGAGAGAGGCAACAAAAGGAGGCAATACAAGTGTGTGTGTGTGAGCTTTCAGCGAGACAATGAATGCAGAGACACTCGGGCAACTTGCTAATTAATTAACAACAAAGCAACTTGCTGCATAGTGTATATACCCTTCACCCCCCCTTTTAATCCCCCTGGCTCATACTTTTCGTTCGTGAAAATCCCACTGGAACGAATGCAACAGCTTATCGTGTACCATGTTATTTTGGAAAAAAATGTGGATATAAATTCCTTAATTAATAAAAATTATTACTTTATTTGTACAAGCGTTAATAAGGAAAATCAATATTTTATAAATTAGGCTGTCATGGGGATACTCTGTATGCTTTCTGTTTTTTAGTGCCGACAGATTAATTTCCAAGGGCCTGTTTTTTCGGTTTCCTAGCCACGCCCCTGGAATTCCTTCCTCATTCCTTTCTCTTCGTAAAATAGCAAAGCAAAAAGATCTCGCCAAAAGTTCCTCAATTAGCTCAATTTTCGTAAAAACAAATTAATAATGTGTTCTCAAGACTGTATGAGTCATTTTCCTTAAGGCTCCCGGCTACCTTAGCTCGGTGTAGACGGTTAGCACGGGAATTTTGGAACGATTTTTTGAGAAAACCAGTGCATTTAACAAAAAACATTCTTTGACAGTAATCTCGAGCTTGTTAACAGGCAGTGCACAACTAATTTCACTATTTTTCCAAGTAGTAACAAATTAGCAATATGCAAATGAAGTTTGCAACTATGAGAAATACGTTACCCACAAATATATCTTTTGGTTGTGCACTAGCTACCAACAAAAGAAAACTTTTGTTTAGATTGCTTTACAAATCTGACAAGGCGTTTTCGAGAACTCTTGTTCTGAAAGTTTGACTTGATTTGGGACATTGTGCTGCTACAGCAAACTGGTGACAAAAACACTTTTCAGAAGCAAAACAAGCGTTGAAACTTTGCCGGCAATTAGTTTTCTATTTATTTTCTTACTTTCTTACGCAAGGCATCTGTGACTCTTTCCCGTCAATAAGCTAAGGTATACGGGAGCCTTAATGATTCAAATATATATATATATATATATATATATATATATATATATATATATGTACCGTACCCTCGTCTTCCCTATATTTCTGTTACAAGCGTTTGCCAAAAACCCTTTAACTCTCCAAGCCCCAATATTCTGTGTACCGCAAATCTTAAATTAGTTCAAGTTACTGAATTATTCAAACAAAAAAATTTTACAAGGAAAAACGACTATAACATCTATTACGTATACAGTTTCTCCGCTCACTACTGTCACAAGCGTTTCTGAACAACCCTTCAACTCTCTAAGCCCGACCTTCCTCGCTTCCAACTCTCAATTAGTTCCCACACCCACCATTAGAAGGCGATTTTTACCCATTACTCCTTCCCTTTGTGCTTCACCCATCTCAATTGTAATTCATGGGACACGAGGAAACACCAAATACCGCCAGCGCCTTCATCACATCTAAAAAAATAAAAAAAACATCTAAAAAAGACGCTCTTCATTGGTGAGGCTCTTTTAACCCCAGCGACTGGCTGCCAAACGAGGCCAACGACTCAAGAGGGTGATAAAGGATCTTTTGACAACCCTCCTCTTTAACTGCTCTTTCCTGCACCTTATATAGCATCTTCTCCCGGTCCAGAAAAGAATTCGAGTTTATACCGTGTCACGTACTGAACGTATCCCATCTGAGTAAAGTGGGAAAGAAAAGACAAAAAAACACCACACACGCCTTATTTCTTCCTTTTTAGTACTCTCTTGGTGCTGTAAGCTGGGGTAGTGCAGGTAATATATAGATCGACAGAAGGGCCATCAACCCGCCCACTTTTCTCTCCCTCCCCCTGCCGACCTAACCTAAGATATATAACATCCCTATAGAGTTCCTGCCAGCCACCTCTTTTCATGGTGGCCCAAGCAATCACGCGTTGTCGATCAACAACTTCTTAAGCTTTTCTCCATCTTCTCACTTTCCAAGATTGTATTATTTTCTCTCCACCACCCCCGCTTTTTTCTAAGCTATTATTATTCTACCCCGCTTTGGTTTGAATTAGCAATTCAAAGACTTGGCCGAAAAAATCCACAAAGCTGGTCTCTTTGTCGTATCTTTTCCCCTTTTCTTTAACGCTTAACAAAACAAAACGCCAGAAGCCTTAGATTTTTTTAAACAATTTTTTGTTCCATTTTTTTGAACATTTTTCTTCCTCCTTCGCAGTCTTTTGTCGCTCATAAACTTAGCCAAATTTCCTAAAAGTCCACTGGGAGCCTTTGCAGCTTCTTTATATAAACGATACCCGCAGCGCAGACCTGCATCTCTAATCAAACCACGCTTTTTTTTTTTTTTTTTTTTACCGATTTTCTTTTTAAGCACAAAGACTCGAGTTCCTCTTTCTTTTTGGCGACGTTTATAACCTAACCTTTTTTTCTTTCACCCAAGCTTTGTGGGAGAAAAGTACGTATTTCGTTCATTTTAGCAAAGAATCCTCCTGATCACCATGGCAACTCCCTCTTTCATCTCTCCAAAGTATTCAACGCTGTGAAACTTTTCATCTTCTTTAGATCATAATAACCAAGCAAAATATTTTTTTCTTTTACTAAAACCAGAAAGAGGAAAGAGTTCCGTGTACTTAGCTTTCTGTCACATACCGTATAAGGAACACAGCCACACTCTTACGGAGAAACTACATGATATTTCTGCCACATTTCTTGTCAGTGGTTTAACTTTCCCTACATGCCTTCACTAATTTGAAATTGCATTTGCAAATTTCTGTCTACACAGCGAAGGAAACGAAACATCGCTAATTCATTTAACAACAACTTTACTTTCACACAATGTTACAGTATTCCGTAGAAAAAAAAATAAGAGAGCGAAATGTTGAAGGTTTTCCCCTTCGAACCACATTTTTAAACTTGCACAGAACCACTTTCAGTTTTCTAACTTTTTAGCCTTGACTCATTAACTCTCTTTTATTTTCTTGTTTCGTGGATGACGTCATTGAAAAAATCAAGAAAAAAGATCTCCTACCGGATTATGGATGACGTGTTCCTGTCCTTGAGCCTTTTCACGTATCGCTGAGCCTTGACTCTGTAGGCCCCGCCCCTCTAATCTGGTTCAATTAAAACTCGATTATTCAAGTCGCTTTAATTAAATATAGCTGCTAATTAGCGTGAGAAATAAGGTGTCGAGAAAATCCATTAACCTTCCTTTTTAGAAACATAAAGAAACCCTGAAATCAAGAAAGTTGTAATAAAGGAAGACGTAGAATTCGCTTCGAGAAACCTTAGTTGAGATATCCATGATAAAACAAAGGAAAGAAAAACTAGAAAAAGAAAATAAATATGAGGAGAAAAGAAATACGGCGTAGCTGAAAGGGATGAGTGCCAAACGATATATACGTGGTTATAGGAACAGTCCACTGCAAATTGAATTACAATGGATTGCAAGACTTGGAGAGGGATTTACTTGTTCGAGGACATGGCAGCAACGTTACAGGGCTAACGATTTTGTGTACATGACTCAAGAAACTTTTCCCCCTTCTTTTATGCTTAGTCACAACATTCTAAACTCATTTCTCTTTCATCGTATAAGTTCGTCTCACCCACGTCAGTGTCGAAAGACACGAGAACCTGGAGCTTCCGTGCCATAAATTAAATTTGTAATATAATAATAATGTGTAATAGTGTTTATGCCATGGTATTTATAAACGGCACAAATCACCCAAATAACACTATCTTAAAAACTAAAGTAGAAACAAAATGTTTCTTTCAGTTATGCTCGAAGTAGTTATTAAACTATTAAAGAAAAAAGTTCAAGATATAGGATCACGTGTTCGACCCACGATACGTTTTGTACGTGATTGGGGAAGTTCAGATGAACGGCAAATGACCAAGACTTGAAACGCAGTTTAAAAAGTTTAAATGCGCTAAAATAATGTTCCTTGAAAACTTGCCAAGAAACTTTCTAATCTTCGGTCAAGATTTTCGCGAGAAATCTCACCACGTACGAAGCAATTTCGCTATTTCGGCCAGAGTATGGAATCACATGAACGATAATGACAATCTGGGATTCATGGTAGTTATATACTACAAGAAAATTGGAAAAAACCGGCAAAAGTCGGAACGCAGAATAGTGTACATGTTTATTTATTGCACAAAAGAATATGGAACGGAGGACTGGAAATTATCTTAATATAACGTAATTTTGTATTCTCTAAAATTTTTCATATTTATTTACCTAAATCAATTTCTATTGTTAAAATATCCCCCCGTTTTCTTCTCTTCTTACAACTGATAAGAGAAAAGAAAGCTTTTCCACGCTGAAAGAGAAATAGCAGAAACAAAAAAAAAGAATCAGGGCATGACATCGTGCAACTTGCGCACCAACAAATGCAGTTCAATGGTCAAGAGGACGAGCATGACCAGCAAGACAAAGATGAGTAAGCTGAGGATTCCCAGCGCCAAACGTAGTTCCGTCACGTAATCCTTGCTCCACCTGATGGGCAGCCCTTCTTGAAGCTCCTCCACTCCACCACCACCGTCCCTGGGCATTTTATTAGTTGACTCAGACTCTGCACTGGGTGTTTCCAGATCCGGCACTAGTAAAACGTCAGGGTCCTCTTCCTCTTCTGCCTCATCCAACTTTCGATTCTCGCTGGAATCGTCGCCGTCGTTATTGCTGCTCGGTTGCTCTTCATCAGCCACCCAATCCTCCCAGGATCCAAATGAATCGGCACGAACCCGCTCCCTACTCTCGCTTTCCGTCCGCTTCGCTGGCGATTCAGTCTCCATGCTGTTTGGGATTAGAAGGAGTTAATCTGACGCCCAAAAGGGAACACAAAATTTTTTCGCACATAAATTAATGCTTCAAAAAAACCAGGTTCTCAAGTTATAGCATAGCCAATTAGTTGTTACTACCCCGCCCACAAAGAAAGCTATACCGATCGAAAGCGGACTTAAGCCGGGTTTGCACTACGATTCCAGCTGAGGCAATCCAAAGTAGCATCACTAGCCGCCCATTCACCCCAGTCCTAGAGCTTCGGTTCTCCCCTATTTAGTTTTCATTGTTGCGCAACTTTCGGGCAAACCTCAATGGTCGCTAACGCGGTAGAAAAGTACAGCTAGTTAGATGATCGATAGCGGATCACGGACCTACTTCCGGTATCGGGATGACGACGCTTTTATAAACTTCAAGATCAATTCTCTCAGCAACTGGACACCAGAGGAAAATCAGATAATGCAAAAATTGACTCGTTTTAACACGCAGGAAAATAATAAGAAAACAAATTCGGGACTTTAAGAAATTTTTGTGTCAGTTTACCTTTTGACCTTTAATGTCGTTTTAAAGGCTCGCTCACGTCGCACTAAATCAGCCAGTCTTTATCCCTTTCTGGTTTTGCTCTTGTTGTCTTTTCCCAAGCACGCAAGATGGAGGAAGAATTCTTGTAACGAAGGCTTTCTTTCTCTCCTTTTTTGGCTGTCCTTTATTGTGCGCTACGGTTATAAGGATAAATGGCTTTTCCTCCAACTGTATATGGTCAGCCCCAGCACACACATTTCCCCCACAGTTTCGCCTTATAAGTCGGGGGTAGCTTTTGAGGGAAAAAAGCTTTGCGGGGATCTTTCAAAGGTTCTAGAGAAACGTGGTACCGACGTTATTATTATTCCAACCCCTATTTCCAGGGAGGTACCAACCCATCTTCCAAGGCCTCTCGCTCTTTTGGCTCCCTCTACCTTATTACCCGCCCTCTTCGTCCAATCTCGACGTCGACGGCGATAAAATTCCACAGGCCAAAAGAGAGAAAGACTTTACTTTGAAGCCAACAAATCTCGTTTAGAGGGTCCTCAAACGACGTGTGTCCAGGTCACTTCCCTCGCAATAGAAAGGTTCCCATGCTAATCGAGTGAGACATGTTTTCGGAAACAGCTTTTTCGGGTGTATCGTTTGTTTCATTGTGTCTTGTTTTTGGCATGACAAAGACGACTTTCCAATCCTTTTTTTGCAACTCGGGCGTTTTTTTAAGTCCTGGGTTGTGCCAACTCTGGAGCGCAAGTGACAGTTAGGAAATTAGTTTTCTGTAGGAAACAAAGCCAGCCTATTATATACAAAAAATAAGTTTCTCCCCCTAATACTGGGACCCACCTTGTATCTACCTTGCAATCCATGTATAATTGTATTTAGCATCAAAGTTTTTTAAACTTACTATTGTTATTATTATTATTTTAAAGCAGGCTTATAGGCATGAGGCCGATTACCAGCATCATACTGATGGGTCAAAAAGTACCGACTAAGAGTTTGTGTGCTATTTATTGGGCAAAAAGTAAGGGGAACTAAAGGTGGAGTAGTGCGTTGTGAAGCTCCGATGGACTGGAGGCGGTTGGACGAGTTTAAATTTTCCCGGTTTTGTGTCCATTCAATAACGGCAATAATGGCTTTCTGGTTACGTGGTTAGAGAATTTTATTTCAGTGGGTTCAATGGTAGCTGAAGACCGGAAGGTATTCCTGGTCAAGTCAGAGAGTCTTGATGAGATTGAGTCCTGGATTGAGTGTACCGTTTGCTCGAGGTTGGTGGGGTAGTTTTTCCGGAAGGTGTCCAGATGTCGCTTATCGCAGTTCCGTCTCCTTAAACTGAAACCTAACGGCGGTTTTTAGAAACAATTTGCTGACGGCGTTTCATACTGAACCGCGTTCCGTTAGCGTTCGCTTATGGCGCTGAGGAAACGCTATAGGGCTAACTCGCACTTTCCGTGGGCGGGTATATTCGTTCCCAATTATCTTATATTATTCATTAAGTCATATGCTACTATAATTACCCTAAATTTAACTTCTCTAGTTAGTAAACAATATGTCAATTTTCTATCTAATTTGAGAAGGTATGAAATCGACAGGGTTTGGGCAAATTTTGGTTCCAAATTGTCGCACACTTTCTCTTTATCATCCACAAAGAGAAAAAAAATTCAATTTCCCTCTTTAAACTATTCAAATGAACGTCATCCTGTATCCAATTCTTTCATTCATGACTCGTTACTTTTTTGTAACTAGGTTTGGTGCTCAACGACTTTATCAAACATTTCGAGCCACTTTACTATGAACAGACCCATGTCCGCGAACAGCACGAGCGCGTTCGTCGCAATGTCGACGACACGATCCGTTTCCAATTCCACGCCCATAACCGGTAAATCAAATAAGAAGGAAACAAAGAAGAAAGAAATCCAATTGTTCTTTTTCTTTTGCTTTACAGGCGGTTCCAACTATATTTACGCCCTGTCAGCCAAGACCTCTTCACCGACAATGTCGTTCTGGAAAACACCGAAGGCCCCATCAGTGTCCAAATTGATAACGTCTACTCGGGCTTCTTGAAAGGTCCGTTTGTCCCCTCTTAGCGGATTTAAAAAAAAGTTGAAACCTTACTCTTGGTTTTTGTTTTTTTCAATTTTATTTCTTGCAGACGACGACCAATCCGAGGTTCATGGAATCATCACAAAGGATGGCTTGTTCGACGGGACCATTTCCACCGCGACGGAAGAGTACTACGTGGAGCCGGCCAGTCGTTACGCGCCGCAGTTGGACTTTCCTGCCATCATTTACAAAGTGTCGGACGTGATTCCGCCTTGGCAACTTTCATCCTCTTCGTCTTCTGATAGTTCTTTTTTGGACGCCCCTCATTGTGCTTCTCATGAACTGCATCTCAAACGCCGTGAATCTTTCCTTTCCGATTATTGCCACGACGCCAGTCAATGCCAAGAGTCTTTTATGCAAACCCTGCCCCGTGCCAACTTGAGCCACCCCCCTTCCCCATCTGTGATACCTCCTCCTTCTCCTGGACGTCGTCGTCGTCGACAGCAGCGCCAGAAACGCGAACCGGGCGGCGAGGCGTGGACCATTGACCACGAATGGAGCGCCAACGAGACCAGCCAATGGAAGACGGCCAATGGTCGGAGCTTCCGGCGGAGGAGGACCATTGACCCCAAGAAAGTGACGTGCATGTTGTACTTGCAAGCAGATCACCTCTTTTACCAGAAACTGGGCAGCGAAGAAGCCTGTATCGAGAGTATGACGCGCCACGTGCAGCGAGTTAACGCCATTTATAAGAAAATCGATTTCAATGGCGATGGACAACCCGATAGCCTTACGTTCATGATCAAACGCATTAAAGTGCACACTGACAAGGCCTTGCAAGATACCAAATACCGTTTTCCTGGCAATTATGGCGTCGAAAAGTTCCTCGAGCTCTTCTCAGGTAACGCGCTTTCTTAACTCGTTCGCTTCAATCTTCCTAATTAAAAAAATAAGAAGACGAGCCCCGTGCGTTGGAAGTCTTTTCTTAACGTCATTAGGCTTCATAATTTAATTATTTGAGACTGTTTCACTCTTCAACAGACGTTAAGTACGTACATTCAGTAATATATTATTTTGGTAAAAGGCCAACTAGTTAGAGACTATCAAAGAATAGGAAGAGTTTTGTTTTCCTACTGCTTGAGTTTTGTCAAGTGGCGTCTATTATTTTGTGTAAGAAAGAAAACTCTGCCAAAGAAATATAATATCGAACAGAAACATAATGGTCCTGCAACGCAGTACTTTTTTAACAAGCCTTTAACTTATGAGACCGCAGTAAGAAAGTTCTCCGCTTACCTACTACACGTTTCAGGAACTTCCCTCGGCATGTCCGACGTCAAAGGAAGAAATAGAATGCATTTCTGTCGCAAAAAAACATCAATGGACAGCTAGAAAAATAAAATAGGGATATATAGAGGAACTTGCTATCTGAGCTTGGAGAAGTTGGCACACATATACGTGGATTTCAAGCATCTAAAAAATTTAAAGTTTTCGCTTTTCCTAAACCTTCCACGTGCTGTATTAATGCAGCAATTTCTTTCTTCTTTGAAATGCATGTTCTCATTTGCAAAATCTTTTACAATCCCCTCAAAGGATCCAAAGATCTCAGAATATTGCAATGTCTTGTTTTCTCTTTGAATTGAATGCATTATAGAGGAGGATTACGACGCATTCTGCCTCGCGTACATGTTCACGTACCGGGATTTCGAGGGCGGTACTTTGGGATTAGCCTGGACTGGTGATTTGAAGAACGCTGGCGGAGTTTGCGAAAAGAATGGGGTAAATCAAATTCAGAGATAATTATCTTTATCATACTTAATTTCATTTCTTGTTTGCTTCTGTTTTTGTAGCATTATCGAGGTAGCTTGAAAAGCCTAAACACAGGTATCGTGACATTACTCAACTATGGCAAACATGTGCCTCCTGCCGTGTCCCATGTTACTTTAGCGCACGAAATTGGACACAATTTTGGATCGCCGGTACAAAATACAACAAAAACAATTCCACAATTTTAATTTAAAAAACAATTATTCAACACAGCACGATCCCGAGAATAACAAGGAGTGCACGCCAGGCGGAGAAGACGGCAATTACATCATGTTTGCGCGCGCAACTTCCGGCGACAAGAAAAACAACAATCTTTTCTCACCTTGTAGCCTCAAAAGCATCAATAGTGTGCTCAACACTAAAGCGCGGGACGATAAAGGTTGTTTTAAAGGTAAACAACCAGAAAAAGCTCTCCTCTTTCAAACCTTGGTTTGAATTTCGTATTAATTCACGATTTACGTAAGAACTGATCTACTGTTGTTTACTTTAAATAATAATTTAGAACCCCAGATGGCCATTTGTGGAAACGGAGTAGTCGAAGTCGGTGAAGAATGCGATTGCGGCTGGGAAGAAGACTGTAAGGAGAAATGCTGCTACCCGATGCGTACTTCGTCAAATGGACTGAGCGAAAAACCGTGTAGTTTACGTCCGCCTTTTCTTTGCTCTCCATCCCAGGTAGGTCCCGTTCAAACCTTCTTTAAAATTTAAAATTTATTATCAAGTATGATCAAATTATCAAATATTATCAAATTATCAAGTATTATCAAGTATGAAGCCTTTTTGTTTTAATTAAATTCAAGCTTTTGTTTCAATTTTTTCTTTGCTTTAATTTTTTGATAATCGCCGCCCTAAAAAAGAAAAGAGAGCTAAACCGACTTGTTCATTTTTAAAGGGTCCTTGTTGTACAAATAACTGTGAATTACGACATGGAATCAAGTGCCGGGACGATAATGGGTGTCGCGACGCGAGCTTCTGTGATGGGCGTGGCCCCCAGTGTCCTCTAGCTAACAACAAGCCCAACAAGACGATCTGCAATGAAGAGTTTGTGTGCTTCATGGGCGAGTGTACAGGGTCCATTTGCATCGCCTACGGGCTCGAGTCGTGTCAGTGCATTCAAGGGTCGGGCGACCCGCCCACCAAAGCCTGCGAGTTGTGCTGCAAACAGCCGGGCGATGACCAGCCCTGTCTGTCAAGTCACGACTGGAATACCTTGCCTTACGACGTGCCGGACAAGTACGCCAAACCTGGAACGCCTTGCAACAACTACAATGGTTATTGCGATGTCTTCCAACGTTGTCGAGAGGTAACCCCAACTGCTTGCGTTCTAAAACATCCTTCTGTTGTCAGAATGATGTTTTAGAAATTGCATGTTTCCATATCCACGAGTTCGTACTTAAAAACGCCTAAACTTTGAAGATTTCATGTTTGAAGATTTACTTTAAAAGATTTGCGAAAAGATACATCTTTTGAACACTTCAAGAGAATAATGCTGGAATATTCGGTACTTGTTTCAAGTTTCGATGATCTCATGATTTGGAGTAAAGTAACACACATCTAGTTTATTCTTATTATAGTCTCTTTGTTAAGTTCCAAAGTATTCTAACGTAATGGACCTGCAGTGATGGGCCGTATTTAAACTAGTCGAGTACCTTCTGTTTTGTTAAGCGTTTAGCCATTTTAACTAAATGTATTTAAATACTATTTCAGTAGCCTACTTTACAAAATTTGTCGAAATACTAGAATTTTACCCATCACTGTGGATCTGTACAAAAAACAAAAACAAAGCATGCTGCAGAAACCCCGGAAATCTCATTTTGTTCCTTTTTAACGTTGATTTACAACCCGAAATAGGTGGATCCCTCAGGCCCTTTAGCCACTCTACGCAGATTGCTACTCTCGGACGAAAGTATCGCTTCTTTGAAGAAATGGGTGGAAGAACATTGGTACGGCGTGCTCTTCATCGCCATAGGCTTTATCGTCTTCATGGTAATTCCTTTCATAGCCCATCTCCTCGCTCCTAATCCTTGGCTAGCATGACTCGCTTGCTAAAAATCTCTTTCCTTCATAATCGATTTTTATTTGTCGTCTTAAAAATAATAATAATAAACCTAAACTTGGGGCTTATTCCAATATTCTTTTTACTTTTACTACGCCTTCCGTAAAACTTTAAATGCTTGCCTAAAAATCCTAGTCGCTGCATGTTGCCTGTAAGTACCATTTTATTTGTATTGTTGGCAGTCTTGTTTGAAAACTTCATGCCTCGAGTCAGAAAGCTCTCCTTTTCGTGATCTTACAACCCCCTTCCCAAATAAAGAAATTCGTGTTGTTACCCTGCGTAGGTCGTTATTGTTCGCCTGTTCGGCAAAAAGCGCTCAAAGACAACCCGCGTGCGTCGAACTAGTAGGCCCCGTAAATCCGCCGCCCTTGCCGCTTTACCCAATGGCACAACAGATGGAGCCACCACCGAAGAAGGGGACCCCAGCAGCGGCCATGTCGTTCACCCTGCGGCGGTGCGTGCCCATCTTCCTTTCAAGAAGAAGGTACGCGAAAAGAGCAGTCATGGCCGATCTCGTCACGCCTCCCGCAAAAAGAGCGTCCGACCAGAGGGAAGGGCTAGTACTAGTCGTTCCGTCCAATTACTGTGCCGCCTCCTAGGTCGCTCCACCCTTTCCCCCCTGACGGCCCAAAAGCCCCGCAGCTCTGCCAACGGCGCCTTGAGCAGCGCCGAGAAAGTCATGTCCTGGTTAGAACGCGAAGATCCACCTATTCTTAACCTGCCCCGCCCTTCTCAAACGCAGCCTAATCTCCAACGATCTCCCTCCTCCCACGAGACCGCAGGCAACGATTTGGCCTCACAAGAGGCCCGCCTCCTGGCTTGTTTACCCAATGAGGGACCCGTCGTAGCGTCCCTGGGTGGCAAACCGCCTAAAAGCGGACTGGCACCCAAACCAAAGGGTATGGGACGCTCCGTGTCCGAGAATCCGCACCGGCGGTACTCCGCCCGCTTCGAAAGCCCCGCCCATGACTCCACCCATGAACCTGCCGTGGCCCCGCCCAATTTCACGCGTTCTCACAGCCATATGGCCAAAAGCCAGTCTCATCATCCTAACCCGGGGAAACTGTTCCGGAAATCCGAATCGCAATCCCAGTTACTCATGTCCCGTTCGAGATCGCTCTCCACTTCACAGTCGCAAAGCCCCAAAGACAGCAGTAGTCAGTCGGGGTCCAAAAAGGATTTAGTCAATCCTAACCTAGAAGACTTGGAGCCCGAAACTGATACTTTTAACCCTCCCTCCTTATCCCGGATGGAGTCCCAGGTCCAGCTCATCCCCCCGAGTACGGACGAACTGCCTCGTAAACGTAAAACTAGTAGTAGTAGTAGCCAGGCCCCCAAGCCTGCGGCGGTGATGCCTAGTGTGAAATCCCAGCGAATCTTGCCCAAATCCGCCACCGATTCCAAGTTGAAAGCGATACTGAATGCGCCGGTGGGGGCGACCATTTCGGCGGGCGTGGCCAAGCGTGCTTCCAGCCTAGATATGCTCAATATATTCAAATCCCGCCCTTCGCTGGCCGCAGGGGGTGGAGTGTGCCAAAACCCTGCCTCCCGCCCACCGCAAAACCGCGGGAAAGACGTCGCCAAAAGAAAAGGGGCGGGAACGACTTTGGGCTTGGGTCCCGTGCGCGTGGTGCTCAAATGGCACGGCAAGAACAGCGCCGGTGCTCGCCGGAAGAAAGCCAGTACTTCTGGAACCGGCAACGACAAGAAGAAGCGCCAAGTGATTGTGTACTCGAACCCTGAACCAACCTTGGCCGACAAGAGCAAAAAGCGGGGTAAACTGGCCTCCGAAGACGCTAAAGACTTGGAGGAAGGAAAGGGGCGGAGCAAAGGCGAAGCAAGCCGCAAGCTCATCCATATAACGGATAATCCGTTGGACCGGCACGATTTGGTCAACCCAGGTTATACACCAAGTCCTGAGCCAGAACGCAGTCGTAAAATCTCCAACAATGCTTTAAGAGCTACGTCGTCCGATACTTCTTCTTCGGGACATATCAGTATCCACATGGATTCCGAGCTGGAACACGTGGATTGTTGAACTTGAATTACTAGAAACGTCAGCATGTTGTGTGTGTACGTGTGTGTGTGCGCGTGTGTGTGGGAAAACGAGCATATCAAGTCATCTTGTACGTTGTTATATTGTTGTTTTTTCACTTATTTTTTCGCTTGTTTTTCTAATGTCAAAGGAATTTCTTAGGCCTGTTAGGTATAAACAAATTGGGAGTCTGGTGAAATGTTAAAATGGGTGGGGAAAACATGATCTTTGTTGGGTAAATTTCGTACTTAAACCGAACTATGTATAGTTCTAATGCTTTGTATAAAAATAGATAAATAAGGAAGCCACACTTTTCTGCAGAAAACAAAACCAAACTTATTTCTCAAATCCAAAAGAGTTTTCTTCACTGACCCGAGGCGCGGTAAGTTATGTTTTATATTAAATCGTTTTGGCTTTACGGCTATGTACGGTAAAGCAAAATACTTATCAATTTTCTTTATTGAAGACACATGGCAAAAAATGGGGTAAAATTGAAAGACAAAAAGGCACTGAGCCTCGGCAGAACAAGTTGGACTGGCCAGCCTGAGCCTTTCAATAGCAATACTCGATTTTATCGTCTGCCAGCCAAACTATCCTCTCCCCTCCCGGCAGGCCCAGTCTTTCTTTCTCTTGGTGTGTAGACGAATACTATTATACTTATATACAAAGTAGAAAACGTAAACAAATGCCGAACAACAAAAATCTCGGACCACACAGTCTATAGGACCTATAATTTCCGTTCTAAAAATTTCTTGCTTTGCCCCGCCCTTTTCAGCCTCCAAACGTTTAATCCGTTTCTCATGCACACATATTCCCATCAGATCCTATTTTTTTTAGAGATGAGACCACACAAGAAACAAGAACAATACATAAAAAAAAAAATAAAGTCAAATATGAAAACACGGAATATTTTTGGTTCAAAACATTCCGTTGTTCTTTTCTGGCAAAGTAAGTAGAGAAAATCTCGCATGTGATACTTCACGAAAATCATAACTGACGTATCTGACATTAGAGAGACGGAAAATAAAGAGGAACGAAAGGACACTTGGGTTTAAAGTTCCTTTAAGGAGCGGAAAGTGATTCCACAGGTACGGAAACACTTAAATTAAATTATCACAAAAAGAAAGAAAAAATAATTTTACAGAAAGTGTTGATTCGGTATTAAAAAAAACTTCCTCCATCATTTCTCACTCGGCAGGCAGTCACATAAATTAATACAATATAAAAACTACCAGCAAAAAATCTGCTTCTCTTTTCCACTGTCCGCCAATGCCACAATTAGGTTAAAAGTCTCTATCTTTTTCCTTTTTTTTTGGTCCAAGGAACGTTTTCCACTATCTTAAACCAGTTAAAATCGCCCCAAATCGCTCACTTTAAACTCTGGGATTCCTCATTTCGAACGCATTAGCATTACGAGGGCTTGGATAGGCGTTCGCATACGGGTCAGCATACGCTCTTCCTCCATTTCCAGGTGGCGCTGTAGCTGCTTTAAAGAAAAAATTCCATTAATTTAACGCATTTCTTGGAAATATCGAAAAAAATATATAAAATACACATTAATAATAGCAATAACTAGTACGTTTCGGTCGGTTGTAGTGTCCTCGACCGTCACCATAGCCATGAGCGGGGCCATTAGGGGGCGGAGCCCGGTTAGGAGCTGGGTACAAGGGCGTTTGAGCCGTGGCAGGTCCTGGAGCAGTGTCAGGCGCAGGAACAGCGCCGCTCCCTGGCGGTTCATGTCGTTTTCGCCGGAGCGTGCTGTAGGGATGACGTAAAGTCTCTGTTATTCTGAGAGCGGGCTGTTTCTTGGGATTCGAAGACGGCGTGTGGACGGCACAACACTTGATAAACACACCCATGAAGAGTACAAAGCCCACGCCCATGAGTAGGACCGCCCACCAGTACTCGGTGATCCATTGAGCGATCGTGAGCAGGGTTTCCCGGTTAAAAAGGAGGTTTTTAAGTCGAGCTAAGGGTCCTTCCGCGTCCACTGCTCTGCATTTGAGGAACACGTCGCAGTAACCCTATAGGAATGAAAATACCCCGGGATTAATTATATAATAACAATAATTATTGATTAATAATTCAGGTTTGAGAGTAATTCAAGGTTTACCTGGTAGTTATCGCAAGGGGAACCCGGCCGTAAGGAAATTCCATCCGCTAAATTCAACTCCGCGGTCAGCTCGGAAGTGCTCTTGCACGTGGCGTTCATTCCACGCGAAGCGTGTAAGCACGCCAATTCGCAAAGTTTCCGCTTGTCGTCGATATTTTGCGACGTGAGGAAACATTCGCGCAGGCCCCATTTGGAGCAAATAGAACCCGAACATTCGCCACTCTGGCAGACTTGAGTCTTCCCATTGCATTCCGTGCCATTCGCTTTGGGCGGAGGTAAAGGACAGCGTGCAGAAGAACCGTTGCAAGTTGCAAAACCACTGCATTCACTTTCGCCTTTGCACTGGAGGCTTCGCGTGGCCGTGACAAACGTGCAGCTGCTCGTACAGCAAGTGCCTTCGCTGGGACTAAAAATAAATAAGGCAGACATTTTTAATCAACTATCTCTAATTTTGTGTTTAATTGAATTAATAATCAAACATTTTAATTCGCTGTTTCTCTACAGTGGTGCCTCGCATTATGAACGTTCCGCATTACAAACCGCCTTCAAAATATGCTTTAAAAAAATATTTTTTTTTACCTGCATTGCTTGCCAGGACGGCGCTTACAGCCTTGAGCGGTCGGATCTCGTCTTCGGTCCTCATCGGACACGACACGTGGATAGCAGCAAGTTTCTTGGCATTCTGCGTCATCGTATCCACAATCGCACTCCTCGGTCTCTTCTACGATCTTGTTTCCGCAAAAGGCACCGTTCCATTCGGTAAAACAGTTCTTTTTCCGGCCTTCCTGCAAGGCGTCTAATACAGAAGAAACGTTTCCGGTGGAACAACTGGAAAATTTGCTATTGTTGGGCCGTTCACCGGAAGTGGCCGACGCGAACATGATATAATTGCCATTTTGACCTCCAGGTCGACATTGATTGGGATAATCGTGCTACCAAAAAGGCAAAAAATAATTTCCATTTTTAACAAAAATGAAAACAAACATTTAAAGGTAATGAGGTAATTTAACCAGACAAAGAAATTTTGCAGGCAAACTAAGATGATTCAGAAGCTAGAGCAAAATTAGTGAATTACCGGCGAGCCGAAATTGTGGCCAATCTCATGGGCAAGAGTAAGTTGTGACACTTTGGGAGGGACGCGACTGTTGTAATTGACAAAGGTGATGATACCCGTATTAAGAGATCGTTTGGTAGTACGTGGGTGGCCTGCGACATTCTCGGTATAGGTCTTGAATCGTTCGCAGATGCCACCAGAAGCTCCTGAGGCTGAAGCCACCCAAGCAAGGCCCAAGGTGCCACCCGTGAAATCTCGGTAAGTGAAGACGTATGCCAAGCAAAAGTCTTCGTGATTGCCTTGGGAGTGGAGGTTGAGAAAATTGCTCACATCGATATTCGGCAGACAGAACTTGTTTTCGTCCCCTCGCCAACCGTGTTCGCACGCTTCGTAATCATCCATCTAGAAAAGTAAGCACCAGACACATTGTAAATTTAAAACTTTCCTAAAGGAGTTTAAAGTTATCAAAATCATTGTGATTTATAGATTAAATGTACTTTGATACGTTGGACTTCGAAGCGAATCATTCGGTGCGGGTATTTGCCATCGAAGCGCGTGTTCATGTAAATGAGGTTCACGGCCTTGACGTGCTGGGCGATGAGCGACGAGATTTCTTCGCGCGTACGCACAGCGTCGCGCTTCTCTTGCTCGTAAATGTGGCGCCAAATCAAGGGATCCGTTTGGATGAAGAGTGAACAGGTGCCTTTGGTGCTGGCGGTCTCTCTGCTCTGTCGTTTGCTTCGTTTTCTGCTCTCTGTGCCCGTGTTGGCTTCCAACGAGTATTTGTAATAACCGGGGTGGTTTTTGGCCATGGCTGTCTCCCAATCGTCTCTGGGCGACTTGTGCGGCCCAAAATCTGTCACTTCGTTCATTTTATTAACGCCTGGGCCTTTTTTGGGAGGATGTGAGTTCAACTCCACCTGTTCCTCTGACACAGCGCTGTTTTGAACGCTATCCATCCACGCTGCCACTTCATCTGTCACTCCGCAACCAGGGGCGTGGCCTAAAAACAGTATTATAATAGTATGTACATATTATTAGTAGTATTTTGTCAGAATACTTTTCCGGCGCGTCTCATAAGGGTCGACCACATGTTCATCCTTGTAAATGACTGAATGAAATTGGGAACCGTTTTGAGTTGGGAAGTATTTCTGGACTCTTTCCACGTAGAAAGTGCCCTCTTTGGTATGAATCTTCCCATCGAAGATACCATCGCGCAGCGAGCCAAACGCTAACGCATCTGGTTCACCTGAAGAAGCGAAAAAAAAAGGTTACACGTCAGTTGCAAAGGGTTTTTGAATATTTATATATATATTCCTGAAAGCAAAACTTTTTACTTTTGTTACAAACTATATTAGATGCCGCTTATTGTGACCAATTGGTTACTAGAATCAGCCGCTTTATGGAATCAAATTCTGAAGGACCGATTCAAAGTGATAACATTCACAGCATTTTCGAATCAATTTCGAAGAATCTTCGCATGAACAGTTGTGTTTTAGCCGTGTGGTTATGTAAAATGGCGACGAACAAGAAAGGCGTTCATTTAAATGTAAAAGAGACGTTGCGGATCATTGAAGCTTATGACAGTTAAATTAGAAGATTTGCCAGAAAGGGAAGCGATCGTTACGAAATAAACAATAGTGGATGTAGTGAATCTAGAAAAAAAGGAAAGGTGTTGGAAAGTGTCAGAAAGTAGACGATGTTTTGTTTCTTTGGTAGAAACAAGCCAGTTCCTTTCACGCGCCGATTAACCGTAGCATTTTATTGCATATTTTCGATTTTCGGTTAAGAATCTCCGCTTAATAGAATCAATATTCACTTGACATACGTGATCACAGTAAGCGGCATCTACTGTATTCGTATAAGATGAACTATTCCTCTTAAACTCAAGGGGAAAAATTGAAAGTTTACCTATTAGTTCTCCTTCGTAATGGGTGGAGTCTACGTCCAAACGACGTCCGTCATGGCCCTCGATCACCAGATTGTCCGAAAACACGGACGTATCTCTTCGTAGGCGGAGCTTAAAGGGTCGTGCATGAGCATGGAATTCCACTATGTGGGCAAAATCTGCGTCCAAAGCTCTTTTACTCCGTGTCTGAGGGGACGGTTCATAATCCAGTGGCTCGTAATGAAGGACATACTCGTTCAACCGTTCTAAACCGGAAAAGAAACACGAAAGCAAGAAAAAACAATGCATTAACACATTCTGTCTCATTTCTTTGTTAAAAAACATAATAAATCCACAACAATCGTCAACACATTTGTAGCCTTCTCTACAGGTAACCTATTTTTCCGTATTTCTTTTTTTAAACACACGACTGAAGAAATAATTCGACTTCCAAGATAATTACAAATAATAAAGGCATATGGGAAGCCAGTGTCACGCATTAGAACGCAACCCAGTTTCCGCTTCTCGATTTCCATATTTCCTCTTTCTATCATCGATTCACCTTCAACTTCCCTTCTCGCACAAAAAGAAATAAAACAAAAAACACCCATTTCCTCAACGAAAATCGACGCAATTAACCTTGCGGGTTGGCTGAACTTGCTTCCCGGCGCCTAATTTATCCACATTAAACCCCTATTGTTGGACGTCCTGGCTTTTTGCCAAGAATCAGTGAAACTCCTCATTCAGAAATTTGGGATCCTTGGCAAGTTTATTCTGATTTGCTGCAAAACTGTTTCGAGAATAGCGGACAAATTGGGACGGCTAGTCACGTGCGACCAAGAAGGGGAAACTTCGGTGTGTTACCACACTTGGCCGAAAGGCAATCGTTTGCTTTTATTTTCTGAGGGGACTGTCAGAGGTGACGTCAATTCAGCATAGGATGTTGCTTCATAAAGGCGGTTGCTGTCTTAATCAGGGAGAGTTTAGTCCTGATTAACCACCCATGCTTGATGTTCTTTTAAGAGGGGACTAAAAACGAGAAATGTTTTATGTAACTGAGCGTTTTTCGTTTCATTGCAAATTATATCATTTTTATTTTTTACCTTTCGTGTGTAAACGAAAGAGGAAAGAGAAAGCCCGTAGGCCTAAGTCGGGATGTTTCGGGATCATGGGCAAAGTAAGTAGGAAGCCGAGCTTGGCATGTCTAAAAGATATCAAGGCCAGCAGGAACAAAACAAAGAAAGGCAAGGAACTCTTGGTCGGAACGAAATTAACGTGGAAGTTTGTAGTATAGATCGATTTGTTTGCTTGTGCGCCGGGATTCTACAGCTTAGTTTTCAAATAAACAAGTTGGAAACGAGGCATCGATGGAAGAACAGTTATGCAAAAAAGAATCAAGAGGGATTTTCCGGTTTCTTTGATCTTGCTAAACCGTAAACGAGCGTTGTTGGGGAGGAAAACGGTAATTTGTGTGTGTTACTCACCAGCCCTGCAACAAAGGTGGGGGCCGTGGCTGAGCAACGCAGCCAACAATAGAATACGCGTCCTCATTGCCAACCATACAGCTTCCAAGAATCAGTCATAACCAGTGCATATCCCAGAGCAGAAATTTGTTAAGTAAACGGATGAGTAATGGAGAAAACGTCCACACACGAAACACAAAAGAAACACACCACTTCCGAGAGTCAACTGGCCTGATCGACGGCAGACTACCTAACTAGCCGCTGCCTCCCGCAGCGCCAGCGTTGGTGTGCCCATGCTTGAGTATAGATGGCAGCATATTCTAGAGGATACGCTCAGTTGAGCTGCTACAGCCCAGGGGGCAGTACCAGGCTACTCCAGTGAATATATAAGTAAAAGCGTAGCAAAATTTTGTCAACGCGGCAGAATACATAAATACACGAAAGTTCGAGTTTGCATGTAAAGTGAAAAATTTGCACATGTGCCGCTTTTAACAGGTAAGCTTAATCAATTGGATTCCTATTCAAAGACTCGGAATGTGCATTGTGGTTATGAGAAGGATTTAGGAATAAAGGAAGCCACCAGTTGATTTTTTAAATATTTTAATTAACTGGATAGTAGGATTGCCTTGGAAATGTTTGAGCTCGTATTTGCACGTCTTGCTCCCTTCCGGTAATTAACGTTAATGACTTGGCTCCTTTTTCGGTCATTAAAAAAAGAGAGACTTATCCTGCGTCATAAGCAATGTTGTGAAGCCATTTTAAAATTTTCTGCGAGAGAGACAGACGCTGATTTTCTCATTTCTCTCCAATTAACCTCATTTTTTCATTATCCTCCAGAATCTTAAATCTCGAGCGTACTCTGGATTTGAAAGCAAGACGCATTCTGCTCATATAATTGCTTGTTTTGTTGGCCTTGAACTACCCAGAGTGAATTAACCAGTGAAACCGGTTTTCTTGTTTGTCACTTCATTCTTACGCATGCAAATTTTGAATTTGAAAGCAACAACGACAACAAAAAGCATTTTTGAGCACCAACTGGCCATTTGTCTATCTTCCTGTGTGTGGACATTTAAAACACGCCCAGGGTGGTCATGCTGCATTCCGCTCGTCAACCACGCCTCTTGTCAAGTATAAGTTTTCAATTGGTTTAAAATTGTGACTTTTTCTCCTGGTGTTTGTCTATCTTTTAATTAGCATTAAGAGGGTTGAGCTTGGCTCACGCTCCACCTGCTGAAGCTTCCGCTTTCATTCGTATCCTTGAGCCGGCTTCATCATCCCGATCGGTCTCATTGTGCTCCTCGCAGGCAACTCGACGGCCGCGTTTTACTCCAAGTTGGGGAGAAAGTGTCCAGACTCGAACCATGACCACAAAGGGAGCAACCCGGGGGCCTGTCATCACGGAAGACTCTTTAAATCCATGTATCCGAGCGATGGAATACGCCGTCCGCGGCCCGCTCGTCATCCGAGCTTCGGCCATCGAGAAGGAGCTGCAACAGGTGATTATTTTTCTTCGAACTTTTCGCGTTGGTCTCAATTTACGAAGGCCACTCATTAAAACGTTGCTTTTGAAGCGTACCAACGGCCCAAGTCAATATACTAAGATCATTTGCGGGTGTTGGCACTTGGACTGTTTTTCTGAAAAGACCCTTTTCTATTTGTTCAGTGCCTGGGCAGAGCTAAAAATAATTGTTCTCACGAAATCCTTTTTTAGTTATTTTTTGTTGACAAAGAGACGTTGGAGTTCTATCCCCTTTGTTTCTTTAATTTTTCATTTCTTTCTTTGCCTTTCAAAAGTTGAAACGCTTGGGTTCATTATGATGAATGTTACTGTTATCATCGCCTGCAGGGACATAGCAAGATCGTTATCTGCTGATCTGGTCCGAAACTTAATATCTTTTCGTGGCCTCTTCCTTGGTAGTGGACCAAGGCGTGAATTCTTGGAAATTTTCTGTCTCACATGCACTTTTTAGATTGTGTAACATTATTACTATCAACAACATTTCGCAAAATATTATGGACGAGTTTCAGAAAAAGAAAACTCTTATTGATATCTAGTTTGAATTATTTTCTATTTTTTCTTATTTATCAAGTTTTGCTGTGTAAAAACATTTTGTTATGTAATTACATAATCTTATTATGTAATTTGAAAGTAAAAATGCAAAGACAAATTTTTTTCAAGGTAAGTTAAATAGGTTAGTTTCGTTATAAATCAGAAAGAGGATTTCAGGTAATTATGTTAAGGCATTTAAAGGTGGAAAGTTGTCCAGATTTTTAAATGGGGAGTAAGGTAAGAAATTGTATGATTTAGTTCAATAGAGCATGAAAAGTTGTCTGCTCTAGCTGACGAATACCTATATCTGTCTTTTATATTAACTGAGTGTTAAATATAAACTGACGCAAAAACGACTCCCAATAAGCCCCACTTTTCAAATTTCCTTGAAAGCATTGCGGCTGATAGCGTTGCGGGTAGCCTTTCCGTGGAGCTTGCGACTTTTCTTTTGCGCGCATAAAAAGTCGAGATGACTGTTGTGAAGATTCGTTCAACAAGCTTTCTTTCGGGTGCTTAACCAAATCTTTACACTCTTTGATAATTTTCCAAACTCAATCCCAAAAAGGTTTTCTTCCCGCCATCACACCAGCGGTCATGCTGCAAGGCAAACTGCGATGCCGCAGGCTTTTGGCTCACATCCTATATTAAAAGTACTTCGCTCACGACATGGGCCAAAAAGCTTACGGGACCTGGCCCTGGGATTTGTATTTCCTTTTGTCGATTCTTCTAGAAATAAAACCTGTCCGCATCGGTAGTTTTCGAAGAAAGGCAAATTTTCATGAATCGACTTTTCATGTTTTAAGAAAGGGTTAACCATTTTCGACTATTTTTAATTCATTTCAAGGTTCAAATAATTAAACCTAATTAAAACGTAATCATTTTTTAGGGAGTGAGTAAACCCTTTGATGAGGTCATCAAAGCAAATATTGGAGACGCCCACGCAATGGGACAGAAGCCAATTACGTACCTGCGTCAAGTATTTTCTCTTACTTTTCCTAGTTTTCGTTTGTACTTTTTTACGTTTACCTTTACTTTTTTTCTGAAGTTCTTGTTTTCCGTCTATACTTGAAATTTTAATTGAGTTTCGCTTAAACTTGTAGGTCGTCGCGTTGGTAACGTACCCAGAATTGCTGGAAAGTGCTCAAGGCATTCCCGAAGACGCCAAGGAGCATGCGCGGACCATTTTAGCGGGCGTAAAAGGCTCCGTGGGCTGCTATTCCGACTCGACAGGCGTGGAAATCATTCGGCAGCATGTAGCGGAGTACATTACGCAGCGGGACAAGGCGCAAGCGCAGCCTGCCCGTTTAGACGACGTTTTCCTGTGCGCAGGCGCGAGCGAAGGCATCCGAGCTGTCCTAAAACTCCTTTCGACAGGAGAAAAGGGCGTGAACCGTACTGGCGTGCTCACGCCCATTCCCCAGTACCCTTTGTACTCGGCTTCCATCGTAGAATATGACATGGAATTGGTATAATTTCTTCTTATTATTGTTATTATTATTAGTAGTAGGAGGAGTAGTATTATATCATTATTTATTATAACTGTCACTAATGACTATTGTTTATAATATTATTTTCTTTCCTTACTACAGGTGGGGTATTACTTGGATGAAGCTCGGAATTGGGCGATGGATATGCCTGAACTACGCCGGGCGCTCAACGATTCCAAGAGCAAGTGCAGACCTAGAGCGGTGGTGGTGATCAACCCGGGAAATCCGACCGGTCAGGTTCTTTCGCGAGATAATATTAAAGACATAATCAAATTCGCGTATGAGGAAAACCTCTTCGTCTTGGCGGACGAAGTGTACCAGGACAACGTATACGCACCTGGCTCCGCCTTCCACTCTTTCCGGTCAGTACTCATGGAACTAGGCGCGCCTTACTCCACTCAATTGGAACTGGCCTCGTTCCTGTCCACCTCGAAAGGCTACATAGGCGAGTGTGGTTTACGCGGCGGTTACTGCGAATTGCTCAACGTGGATCCGGCCGTCCGAGCCCAGCTGCTCAAGAGCATTTCGGCGAAGCTCTGTCCCACGGTCTTGGGACAGACGGCCATGGATGTGGTGGTCCACCCGCCCCAGAAAGGCCAACTGTCGTACTCGCGCTTCCAAGAGGAAAAGCAGGCGGTTTTGGATTCCTTAGCCCAGAGAGCCTTGATGGTCGCAGAGCAGCTCAACGCCATTCCTAGCATACGTTGCAACGTCGTCCAAGGCGCGATGTACGCCTTTCCGTCAGTGGAATTGCAGCCCAAAGCCCTAGAAAAGGCCAAAGAGAAAGGATTAGCGCCAGACGCTTACTGGGCTTTCCAGTTGTTGGAGCAAACGGGTATTTGCGTTGTACCTGGGTCGGGATTCGGCCAACGACCCAATACTTACCATTTTAGGTAGACAATCTGACATAATTTTTCATAATTATTCATTTTATATTCTTTTGTTACGTTAGGACGACGATTTTACCTCAAGTAGACAAGATGAAGGTGATGCTGGCCAAAATTGGGGAATTCCAAGCGAAATTTTTGGCTGAACATCAGTAAAATTATAGTTTAAAATTGGGGAAATTGATTTTGGAATTAAAAAAAGTGCCTTAGTTCTGTGGGAGGGATTTTCTTAACAGGGCCAACATTGGTGTCTTCCTTAACGTAGGTGTTGAGCTTCTGAAATAACTACGCGAGATCGAACCTGGTGTTAGAATAAAAAATATATAAAGTTTTTTTATTGATACATATGGTTATACCCCCTCTTATTATTACAGTTTATAAAATACACTCTTCTTTTTTGTAGAGTGATCATTTCTGTTCGTTTGGAATCAAAGGTGAAGCAGTTGGAGCACTTGGAGAAGCCTCGCCAGCCGCTTGGCCCAAAATCGTAATGTGATTCGCAGGGACGAGACCAGTCTGTCCCTGTAGATTGGACGCCAGTAACCAGCCGCGAACGTGGCGAGGCTGCATGTTTTTGGGGGCCAAACGGAGTTTTTGACCGGTGCTTAGCGGCAATTCGGTATCTTGAGCGGGGTTAAAATCGTAATCGGCTTTGGCGAGGAAGTGTTCGCCACTACCTCGAGCCCAGCCTTCTTCCCTCTCGGTGGAGCCTTGCAAGGAGCGCAGGATTCGCCAAATGAGGTAAGGAGCGGCCACGATAATGGACATGAAGACGGTAATGGGCCATGACGAGCGACTCTTCTTCAGATCGGCTTCGCTTAGGATTCCGTTGCTGTTGTTGACCAGAGGATTCGGAGCGACAGTGGACCAGATTTGACGCCAGGAATCTTCTGCCGGTCGGTCTTTGCGCAAGCCAATCAAGTAAAGCAGCTTGGCAAGCGCCCAGCGAGCTGTGCGGAAGATAGCCAGAGCCGATAAAATGCTAGATAAATTGGTCCTAAGGCGGCCGAAATGGTCAGCGAGGCCCAAAACGGCGCGGAAAGCGCTGTGGACGGCTTGTAAAGTGGCGTCCAGCATGGCGCTGATGGAGCCAAAGGTGTGGACGACTGACTCCAGTGATTGGAAAGCACCTCGCGCGCTGTCTTCCGCGACTGCAATGACCCTAAACGTAGGCAAACAAAAAAATAAGAAATAAACTGCAGAAAGTAAGAAAAGACTGAACTCCCTGATGAAAAGCTAAAAAAAAAATCTGAACTCCCGAAAATAGCGGAACTCCCGGATGAAAAGTTAAAAAAATCTTTAGTATGTTCTGTACAGAGGTTCAACGAGAAGAGCGAAGATAGTCTATAACGCTATATACATTAACTGAATTTAGTGTTAAATTATAGAGCACGGGAAATTTAATTAAACAGACTCCGAGGCACAGTTTTAATTCCATAAAACATGGGACTAGAAGGAAAATTAGAAGGAAGAAGTGACACTTTTTTTTTTTTACCGGTTTTCGGGGTCATACGTGTTCATATAGGGACGACTGTACATGGAATCATAGCTAGAGCCATAACCCATCGGGTAGGAAGAGTACGGGGAGTGGAGACTACTGGAACCATAGCCAGAGTAGCGAGGAGTATAACCATATCCTGCGCTGTAGGAATTAGGTGAGACGTAGCCCATTCCCATTGGATTTGCACCCGCTGCAGGTGGGCGAGGGGGTAATGGGGGCTGAGCTAGTCGTTGGTTGTTACCCGGCTCACTAAACAACAAAGGAGAAAAAAAATGAAAATTGTTTGAAAATTAAAACGCGTTATTACCCCCCGGAAGAAGGCCCAGGCATGGGATTGGGTGGCTGAGAATAGGAAGGCTGAGGTGGCGTCATGTTCATTGGAATTGTTCTCACGCTAGGCCATGGTTGCATCATAAATTAGGAAAACTAACAAAATCACAATTAACACTATTTTTTATTTAAAATTACAAAGCAACTGGCGGCAATCAAGCATCGTGGTTGTTTATTACGAGCAATGTTATTGTTTATATAACGTAGTTACGTTGCTATGGCAACCGTTAAGCATTAGTCAAAGGAGAACATGAAAAATTACAAAATATCAACTCTTTTAATCTCAAGTTATGTGACTAAAAATCAGCTTACAAATAAACTCCAAAAGAAACCATGGGATAATCGAAAAGGCAGAACGTAAATGAAAAACTGTTTTGAGAGTTTAGGTAGTGCTAGGCCCCGCCTCCATCGGAATGCTTTACGCTCCCATTGGTTCCTGATTGGCTCATCATTGCCGTTCCCTGAAAGGGAAAACATGGAGTCGTGATTAAAACAAAGGTTGTTTGACAACCGAACCCCCACAGAAAGAGAGTGATCCAGTGGCGTTTGGGTTTGTGGTCTTTCCAAACCGGAACTTAGTGGTCCCCGATCTTGCGTATTTTCCGCCTTGGGAACAATAAAATAAAACGAAAAGTCATTTTTGAAAAATAGTTAGTAGTACAGTAGGCCACAAAGGATAATACGGTTAAATCCACAACACACCTCCGGTAGACAGTGTTGCAATTTCTGCTATTGCATTTCGTTTACTTGTGTGAAAAGTTCCAGTTTGTTAGGACAAATTCATTTGTGCCATGACTCCTTGACAATATCTGCTGTAGTTGTTCAAATTCTGTTTGAAACAGACGTGGATCTTTGATTGTCAGTAAGTGCGTTTCACTTTCACTAAGTTTTGTTTAATCCCATACCTCTTCTAAGTTTTCTTTTACTAACTAAACCGTACAAATCCTTTTTATAGGCAATTGCAAAGTCTTAAATGTATCTGACCTACATCTACTTATTCTTAAAAAATTCTTAAAGTAAGAAAGAAAAGGAAGGTGGTTGTCTCAATCGGATCATTCAAACATTTCCAGGTCACTAACTTGCTACAATATGGCTAACTTTGCTAACTTTGTAGTGCTTCATTTGCATAACCCACAGCACGGAGACAAGCAAGTGCCTCTTTTGAGCGCCCACTTTCCCTATCTTTATAATCGAGAAGTGAAAGTGGCTTTTTGGAGAACCCAAAGTATTTTTATTTTAGAAAAAAAGAGAGGTGAAAAGAAGTACAATTTACCCCAACCCAAACCTGGATTGCCTAATTACGTTTTTCTATTTCCATTTATAGTTTGAAAAGAAAATGAGAAAATCTAAAGCTAACCACGACCTGTTTTATCTATTATTTTTTTTTGCAGGGGATTTTTGATTTGCGGCTGGTTTCTTCCTTCCAAAAAACCCAACTCTATTTTGTGTTCTTATTTTTGAGGCCATGGAGGCGCCTCATTACCGATGGCTGACAAGATACTTATTATTGACGAGTTTATGCCTAACTACTTGCCAAAGCGCTTTGGGGCTCAGTAGTCGTCCTCACATTTACATGAACCAGTTTGCTGTTCACGTTCCCAATGCCACAGAAAGTTATATCCGTGAATTGGCGGATAAGCACGACCTCCTCTACCGGGGACAGGTAAAAATTAGCTCTAAATTTCCGTATTATTGTTTTGTACCTTGGTTTTTAGTGCATGTTCCTTATTACTTCCGGATCAGGTAACCTTCGTAACAATTCTGCTCCAACTCAAGAAGGCCTTTAAAATTATTGGTTTCTCTGGGATATTTTTAGGAGATGACAAGGAAAAATGTAAAAATGGGTGGGAAGACGATGTTGAGTAAAGTAGACCAAAAGAAAGCGAGTTAACCACTTTCTCATTGACTTTCCCCATAACTTGTATTTTTTTTAAATGCTGTTTTTTATCCCCCTTTTTATAATCTAGAAAGAGAAAGGTATTAGACACATTGTTAGTCTGCTAGACTTGTATGAATACCTTGTACCCCTAACTGCGTTCCGCTACAGTTAAGAAATGGCTGACGGAATGGTAATTTAGGTCAAGATCGGAAATATGCAAGGAGATAGAGGAATAGATAAATTACAGTTAGCTTTTTCTTTTCCGCTTTTCTCTTTCTTTGGGTTTTTTCGTTCTCTCGTTTCTTTTTTGAAAAGACAGGCAAGAAGAACTCGGAGTTATTTCGTTTTTTTTTAATTAAATGAAAATGATCTTAAGTAATGATGGTTTTGTTTGCTTTTATTTCTCGTAGATTGGATCGTTGGAGGATTTTTATCTTTTGGAAGAGCCACGTTTGCATCGCCGATCGCTTAACCATAGCCCCGCCCACCACAGTAAGCTCCTGAACGAAGGGGGCGTGGCTTGGGTAGCTCAGCAAACAGAGAAGAAACGGGTCAAACGAGATTTTACGCCCTTGAGGCAATCCAGACATGATTTCCCGGATCCTTTATATACAGATCAATGGTACATGGTAAGAGTCAGCCTTTTTCTCCTTTTTTTGGGGGGTAAAATGCGAGTTTTTTTTTAAAGTGTTCAGTTTTTTTATTTTTGAGTTTCAACATTTTCTTCGGTTTTCATTAATTTGTACTTCAAAAGAGATTTTTTGCTTCTTTTTAGTGTTTAGCGTTGGTTTTGTTTTCTGGGAGCCTTTTTAGGTTTCAAGAACTCTTTCAGTTGTTGTTTTCAGCATTTTTTGCATTCCTTGAAGTGGATTATTTTTGTAATATTCCATAGGTTGTCTAGTTTATGATGGGTATTGATTAATTTGTAGAACTACAGTATAAGCAGCGTGTAGACACAGGGGTGTCGGAAATTCCCAGAAGAGGAAATAGTCAAATTCCCAGTAAATTAACTCAAGGTCGGTTTTGATTACCTACTGTTTGGATCTTTAGAAGGCTTTTGACTATTTTAGGTTTTAACCTTGTGTTTACGGATTTCTGGTGTAACTTGTTTATGACATTTTTGTAGACATGTTTTTTTCTAATTAAAGAACCGGAATGGGGTTTTCAAATTCAAGATATGAGTGAAGGGAGGTTATTTTTCTAAAGACATTTACGCATTTAAATTAATTAAAGTATTGGAAAAGTTTTATTCGTTAACATTGCATCAATGTATTAATTAATTCAGCATGAAATTAATTTATTGCGTTGCATTGATCCATTTAGAATGCTGGAGCAGAAGGTGGATGGGATATGAATATTTGGCCAGCTTGGCAGAAAGGATACACGGGAAAGGGCGTGGTTGTGTCCATTCTTGACGATGGCATTCAAACCAATCACCCTGATTTGGCGCCAAATTACGATCCTTTGGCCTCCACAGACATTAACGACGCAGGTAATTCATTCTTTGTTATTAAATATAAAAATAAAATAATGTATAAGAATATAAAAATAAATATAAATACAATTGTATCTTAATTTCGTTAATTGTGAATGGGTTGAGTAGATGAGGATCCTAGTCCGAGAGATAATGGTGATAATAAGCACGGGACCCGGTGTGCAGGGGAGGTGGCCGCCGTGGCGGGAAACGGCGTGTGTGGTGTGGGCGTGGCCTTCAACGCGTCGATTGGTGGCGTGCGGATGTTAGACGGCGCAGTGAACGACGCCGTGGAAGCTAAAGCGTTGTCACTCCGTCCGGATCATATTGACATCTACTCGGCCTCCTGGGGACCCGAAGACGATGGCAAAACAGTGGACGGACCGGGACCGTTAGCGAAGCGCGCCTTTATCAACGGAATCATCAAAGGGCGGGATGGGAAGGGCTCCATTTTCGTCTGGGCCTCCGGCAACGGCGGTCGACACGAAGATAGCTGCAATTGCGACGGATACACCAACTCGATCTTCACCTTGTCCATCTCGTCGGCCACTCAAGGCGGCCTCAAGCCCTGGTATTTGGAGGAATGTTCCTCAACCTTGGCCACGACCTACTCCTCTGGTCGGCCGGATGTGGACAAGGGCGTGGCTACGGCAGATATGGACGGTGCCTTGCGGCCGGAATTCTTGTGCACCACTGAACACACGGGTAAAAAATGCTCTGTCCACTTTTAACCGTGCCTAGTCGTAAATTCTCATGAAAATATGCTTCTTAGGAACGAGTGCGTCGGCTCCGTTAGCCGCTGGGATGTGCGCCTTGGCGCTGGAAGCTAATCCGAGTCTGACTTGGCGCGATATGCAGCATTTGGTGGTCATGTCTTCGCGGCCGGGCCCGTTGCATGATCCCAATTGGGTCACGAATGGCGTGGGCCGAAAAGTGTCGCACAAGTTCGGCTATGGGTTGATGGACGCGGGTGCTATGGTGACTTTAGCCGAACAGTGGACCTCCGTGCCGCCCCAACACGTCTGCCAGACGCCGGTGGACAGCACGGAACGCCCCATTCCAGCCGGATTTGGACAAAAACTGGAAGTTTTGATCGATACCGATGCCTGCGCGGGCTCGCCGCATGAAGTCCGCTTCTTGGAACACGTTCAATGTCGCTTGACATTGAGGTACGCCCCCAGAGGGAACTTGCGGCTCAGGTTGACGTCGCCGTCAGGCACGCCCACCGTTTTGCTCTTTGAGAGGCCCAGAGACGTGTTGGATTCTGTCTTTGAAGATTGGCCTTTCATGACGGTTCATTTGTGGGGAGAAAGAGCCCAAGGCAGATGGAAATTGGAGGTGATAAACGCTGGCAATCGTCGCGTTACTAAACCAGGTGACTAAGATAGTATTTTTTAATTTTTCTAATATTTTTTAATATTTTTTAAATTATTTTTTTATATTTTTTTATTTGCCAAATCAGGCATTTTAAGGGTGGTTTGACGACCGTTCCTTTATTTTATTAATTAATTTTATTTTTCGCCGGTAAAGGGATTTTGAAAAAGTGGCAACTGGTGTTTTTCGGAACGGATTCGAATCCGGTGAGGCTAAGGCCGTCACCCAGCGGCCTGCCACCCCCTCAACAGCCAGCCCTGCCCCGTTTCCAACCTATACCACCCACGAGGAGCAACATCTTCTTTCCGTCGGATTTTACGGGCGTCTTCAACTTAGCAGCCGCGGGTTCACAGCCAGTTACGTGGAGATCATTCCCCCAGACACGCCCCGTGCCCGTGACCAAAGCCTGGGAGGAGCAAAGCACGGGCCAGTGCCCCCATTTCAGCTGGGAAGGGTAAAATTTTGTCCCCTACTCTCTCTAACATTTTTAGAGCTTTTTTTTTTAAAAAAAATAATAATAATTAAGACACTAACTATCGTGAATTTTCAGTACGAGCGAATTTCTCAAAATTTTAACATGAAAGTAAAATAGCGTAAATTTGAGATAATTTATAATAAAGATAAAGAATTTAGTGTATTTAGATATTCTTATTGCGATAAGAATTTAAGTTAGTTAGCGGCTGTGGAACACAATTAGGCGCTAATTAAGCGGAATTCTCATTAGGCGCTGTGTGGAGGAATGTCCTGGACGCCACCATGCCGGATCCGATGGGCGGTGCTATCCTTGCCACCCGACGTGTCTTTCCTGCACTCTGTCGCCCTTCACGTGCAATCGCTGTGATCGTCGCTTGCTGCTGCGCGACGGACAGTGCTTAGCAGCATGCCCAGCCGGGTTTTCTGAGGCCGAAGATTCGTGCGCCGTCTGCCATGAAGATTGTCACACCTGCCACGGCCCAGGAGTGCAACACTGCCTTACTTGTCCCTTTAACAAGTTCCTACTCATGGGAACGTGCGTGGACCACTGTCCGGATGGCTATTGGCAACCGGCAGAGGACAATACCTGCCTCCCGTGCACCCAAGGCTGTGTGCAGTGTGATAGCCAAGCTTGTCTCACCTGCGAAGACCATTGGGAGTTAGATAGCAATGGACGTTGTATCCCTGAGGGCGCTAACATGTGCCAGAAAAGTAAGTGATTATAATTAAACTAAGTCCATTTGCTTCGGAAAATTTTATATGAATTTCTTAATTATGTGTTCTTTCATTTTGAAGACGAGTACATGTCCAATAGCAGCAGCTGTGGGGCGTGTCATAGTACCTGTGCTACCTGCTCGGGTCCTTCAGCGTTGCAGTGTCTTTCCTGTCCAGAAGGGTTTGCTTGGGTGCCGAGTTTGGGCCAGTGTTTGGCTCAGTGTCCATCAGGAACGTTTTTGACCACGGAAGCAGAAGAAAACGCCCCGTTTTGTTTGCCCTGTGCGGATTCTTGCGATGCCTGTACTGGCCAGAAAGCCTGTATGAGCTGCCGTTCCGGATTGGTCCTTTTCAATGGAACTTGCTTAGCTGGTTGTCCCGATGGGTAAGTTGGATTTCTTTTCTTGTGATCATAACATACTTTTCTAATTTTTTTTTTAAGAAAGATATGAGCTAGTTACATTAGCAAGTAGTTTTATAAATAACTGAAAAACTTGGGAATGTCTGTTAATGAACGTATTCTATTTTGTGCAGGTTTTACAGTGATCTAGGACGTTGCACACCATGTGACGAAGCCTGCGCAGCCTGTTCAGGGCCAGGAGAGCACGACTGCGTCCAGTGCGCAGCTTCCAGGGCTTGGCTTGGCTCGGAATGCGTGACAAGTTGCCCCAAAGGCTTGCAAATGGCACGCCCCTTTTATCGGGATGAGCAGGGCGAATTAACTTGCTTATCGGACCAAATGACGTAAGAGTGATATATAATTTCCTTTTAAACCTAAAAATAAAACAGAATTAAAAAATATTTCTTAACTTGGTTTCTCCGTACTTAGTGCTCTGCCTTTGCCATTCGAGTTTGTGACGGAAACTTCTGGAAGGGGCGCAAGGGCGGGGAAAAGCATGGATCAGGCCAATAATAGCTCTCCGAACCAAAGTTGGATGGCTTCGATGACTTTCCTGGCCGTCGCGGTGTGTGGCGTGAGTGCGGCCGTGCTAGGCATCGTTTTCATCTGTTTCCAGCGCCGGAAAAGCTCAGTCGATGGCCTTTCGTACCGTAAGCTACCCCGCATTGATGCTGTGATGGGTTCCGGCAATGAGAAGGTGCTACTTTCGCCCTCAGATCTGGATGATGATTACGAGTCAGAAGAGTTCTATGTCCGGACATGATGCATCGGTAAACAACAAAGCAAAACAAAAAATTGAGATGTGATATAAAAAATATGGGGGGGGGGGGAATAGAGTTTTTCTTTTAATTTGAGCCTTGTGGGAGAACAAAGTTTTATCACCAAAAATGTTTCCATAACTTCTCTGGTTTTTCTTTTAGTGAGTGTGGAGAATTTTGTACATATGGAAAAGAAACGCCCTTTTGGTCCTGAGAACCGTTGAAAAGGGGTGAAAATGCAATTACATTGTTTTAATGACTGGCTGAATGATTTTAAGGAGTGTATTCACTAATTTACAAGCTATGCACTGGGCAGCTGGGAATTAGACCAATCATAACACCCAGTCGACGTATTTCCAATGTTTTTTTTCCGGTTTTAGTGCATGTCGTACACGCTTTGCAGGGCCAATTCGGGTCGATCGAAGCCCAATTCCTCGGGTGTGTTGACTCCTAATTTCTCCAACGTAGGGCGGATCTCCTAAACGAAGCGAAGATATATGCTTAGATTTTTTTTCTGGAAGTTAAAAGGGTTTACTTGGAGAATGTAAGGATAGATTTCCTTGACACGGCTACCGCACTTGTCCTTAACAGTTTCCACAAATCTGACGGCTAGTGCATAATCGTTGAGTCGTCGGCAAGCATTTAGGGCTGCAATGACGATCTTGGGTTCGGGAACCAAATCCATACCAGCCAAATCGTTCATGGCCTTGCGGATTTCCCAGCCATCGATGTCGGGACGGTTAAAAAAAGCTTCATAACGAGCGTCGAATTCTTCATCAGACTCGGTAGAGTGTTTAGACATTTGCCGGCGACCAGCCACAGCTATTTCAATGGAAGAAAGTGTTATAATCGAAGATTACTGATTAGATTCCGCCGGATGCTAAGTAAAACCTAAAAGTTAATGTAAAATATTTTTGATTTTACCCAACGATTGTGGCATCAATCCAGTTTTCAAAGCAGAAGTAGCACGAACAGCAACGGCGCGAAACATGTTAATGGAGGAAACTTCGGCTTTCTAACCTTTAAAAATGCAAATTGTATTACGCTTATTAATGTTATCGTCAACGATGGCGGAAAGGAAGGCAAGCTAAAGCACAGTTGACACATTTTTACCCACTTTTCCCAATTATTATTAGTTAGAGTATTAAAACAGCCTTAGAAAGGAAACTTTAGATAATATATTTCGATAGATTTGGTTTAATTAACTGTTAGAAATTTTCAATCCAAGCTGCGTAGGCGTCGAAAGGCGGCAATGCTGTGAGTTTGACATTCGCTTGTGTTTGTTGATGAAGGTGTGGCTCAGTTTTGCGGTATTTTTGCCTGTTTTAGACACTTAAAAAGGATTGCCGTTCTATTTCAAGTAAGTTGTCCAATTTGTAAATTCGTGACCTTCGAATTTAAGTTTGAACCACCTGAAATTCCAATCGCTATCAACGTTAATTGATCGTGTGGGCGTGGTCGTTTTTTTACCTCTGTAACCGCTACTGAAATTTTCAATTAAATTAGCCAGCCATCCAGCGCGTAATTTGCATGTATTTAAATATTAAGTTAGTATATGTCCCTACCCCACCCTTTCTCCACGGTACAAATATTACCACTACGATCCAATCCAATCGTTTTCCCTGTAATCAAAGTTATTGTTATTCAAAACACAACCAAATCAACTGCTTTTCTATGATCCGTTAGTTATTTCCACAACTTTTTTTTTAGCTTTCTTGTCTAACTTATTTGTATTAATTTTTCATTGCATCCATTTTACCAGTCAATTGGGTTCAGCAATTTAGGTTCAGTTGTCGTATTACAGGTTTAAATCGTAAATGTTTGCAACAGGACGCCCTGGAAACCTTATCAGTGTATTATCTCATTTAAAGGAGGAATCTTTGCCCTCATTTTCTACGTTTTACTTAAGATTCCTTCGCTTCTCAGTTTGTTCGTCGCATAACTTAATTTAAATTCTAAATTTTAGTTTGGGTTAAGGTAAATTATACCAAAGCCTAATTAAAGCGTCAAGTGATTATGCTCAATCACGGTGTCTAAACTGTATTCCTGGTTCGGTTCTCCTTTTTAGAATCCTTATAACCTTGTTAAGGCGATTTGAAGTGTCCGAGTTAACGAATTAAACCAATTAGATGAACGTTTAATTGGGCTAGATCTTTATTGCATCTAATTCTTGTTCTTTTTTTGTCATGAAAGGAGCTTTCTGTCAATTGAAAGCAGCGTCATGCCCGAACCCGAGCCTGAGCCCGAAGCCACGCCTCCTAAGGAGAAATCCAGTGAAAAGGAGCCGGACAAGGAAACTAAGGAGAAGAAAGTCAAAGTAAAAGCTGAAAAAGAGCCAAAAGTAAAAGCTGAAAAAGAGCCAAAAGTTAAAGCTGAAAAAGAGCCGAAAGACAAAGAACCTGCCGTAAGCCGAGGGAAGTTGATTTTGGCGCGCGTTCACATGCTGGATGGCACCCTCCAAGATGTCAGCATTGATAAACGAGCCAAAGGACAAGAACTCATTGACCGTGTTTGCGATTTGGTGGATCTACTCGAGAAGGATTACTTTGGAATCCATTTCTTGGACGCCGAGAGTGTCCGTATTTGGTTGGCTCCTGATAAACGCGTTGCCAAGCAACTAAAAAGTATTTTTCTCATTTTTTCTTAATTTCTTGCGATTTTATAAATAATTGAGCATGTATTTAATTAACTCATGTTTTTTTTTATGTTTTTTTTTTTTAGATCGTCCTTGGGAATTTTCTTTCGAAGTTAAATTTTACCCTCCGGATCCCTCCCAGCTCCAAGAAGACATAACGCGGTACCAGTTATGTCTCCAAGTGCGCAATGACGTTTTATCTGGAAAGTAAATGAATAAAAAAAATATTTAGCTTTTGGAAGTTAATCCTTTTACGCGTTTTGATTCCAGATTACCTTGTTCGATGGTGACGCATGCGCTGTTGGGGGCGTATTTGGTGCAGTCGGAACTAGGCGATTTTGACCCTAGTGAGCACCCAGCCGATTACTTGCGTGATTTCCGCATTGCGCCGAATCAGTCGCTAGAATTGGAGGAAAAAGTGGCGGAATTGCATCGTACTTTAAGGGGACAGAGCCCTGAGGAGGCGGAACTGCATTATCTGGAAAACGCCAAGAAATTGGCCATGTACGGCGTGGATTTGCATGCAGCAAGAGACTCGGAGGGCGTGGACATCCTGTTGGGTATCTGCGCCTCGGGAATCTTGGTTTACCGCGACCGATTACGTATTAACCGCTTCGCCTGGCCCAAAATCCTCAAGATTTCCTACAAACGCAGCGGGTTTTATATCAAAATCCGACCTGGAGAGTTTGAGCAGTACGAATCCACCGTGGGATTCAAATTGGCCAATCATAAAGCCTCTAAAAGATGCTGGAAAGTCGCAGTAGAGCACCACACCTTCTTCAGGTAATTATTTATATTATCTGAAAAAAAATGTATAGATTTTCTATTTATTATATTTGATTATAAATTTATTGTAATTTTTATGGGATTTTAAAGACGAATTTGAAATTCATTCTAGGTTGAAGAGCCCAGAACCCATCAATAAGGCTGGTTTGTTCCCACGCTTAGGATCCAAGTTCCGATACTCGGGACGCACGCAGTACCAGACGCGTCAAACGTTGATTGAGCGCCCCGCCCCCCAGTTCCAGCGCGCGCTATCGTCGCGTCCGGGCTCTGGCGGCGGCGGCTCGCGTTCGCTGGATGCTTTGGCAGCTGTGTCAGTGGCCGCCAAACCCCCACAAAGAGAAGTGAAACGCAGTACGGTAGCCAATGCTCCGTTCACGCCCACTTCCCAGCCCCTCATGAAGGAGGGGCCTCGGGAGGGTGAGTGGGAGGAGGATGCGGGCAATGGTGCAGCAGCGGCCGAGCGACGCCGCGAACGCGAGCGACTCTCGCAGGAAACGAAAGAGAGAGAAGAACAGGAGAAACCGAAAGATAAGGTAAAAGAAAATCTTGGTTCCATTTTTTCCTGGATCTTAAAAAGAGGGAAATTCTTGGGTGTGGTATGACACCTCGACTCTTGACATGAAACTAAAAATGAATTGAATTACTTTGTTGGTCTCGTTAAGACGTCAATTGTGGCATTCCATTTTAACCGGTTAGATCGTGTTTTAAAGGCAGCTTCGTCGAAAGGTGCAACACTATTTCGAACTTTCTTTAAGAAGTAATTAAGAAAATTTTTAACTGATTAATTTGGAAGGCGCTAGTTATTATTACTAGCCTAAAAAGTAGTAAACTGCCGTCATCTTTTTAATCCTAGACATGATCTACGGTTGATGGTAAAAAAAATTGTTCTCTTTAATTAAAAGAAAATTCAGAGCTTTAAAGAAAACACGGAAAGGAAATTAAAGTACTCAGAGAACATTTTTAAGAAAATATTCTCCTACATGGAAAGAAATGTTAAATACCGTTAAGGCTCCCGTATACCTTAGTTCGGTATAGGCGGTTAGCATGGGGAATTTCGAAACAACTTTTTGGGAAAACCAGTGCATTTAATGAAAAAACTCTTGGGCAGTAATCTTGAGCTTGCTAACTGGTAGTGCACAACCAATGCAGTTTTTCCAAAGAGTAATAAATTATAAATATGCAAATGAAGTTACATATTTTGAAAAACAATAACAAACATCAGTGCCATCTGTGACTCTTTCCCGTCAATAAGCTAAGGTATACGGGAGCCTTGTTGCTCGATTGAAAATAGGACCTTTGCGATGTTTGTGTGCCTCGTACAAATATTGCTACACAGAAGTAGTGTTAATTTCCCTTTTGGATATGTTACTGGTGGCATTTGAAGGAAAAAGCTAGCTTGAATACTTATTGCTAATAAGGGGTTTTTCTTGGGTGTGAACTAACAAATAAACCTTTTTTAAAACCCTTTTTCCGTCAAACCTATCAAACCCTCGGCTTTCCTTTAAAAAAATGCGCAGACGTCACGCGCATCTTCGCCTTCCGCGGCTTCTTCAACCAGCTCCGAGGAAGGCGAATACACCGTGACCCACATGGAGGTCACGGAGCATGAGGTGGGTCAACCCAATAAGGTCACAACGCATGCTGCTGACGTCACTTTACGTTCCCCTGCTTCTTTTCCATTAGCTCCTCCCTCCCTCCGCTCCTCAGCCTCTCCCCTGCTCAACCGCCAATCAGCGGTACTTTTCCCCTTTGATGAACACGATGACCACGCCCCCTTACTGCGCGTGGTCTCCGCCACCATGAAACCGGATGACCACCCCCCTTCCGAGCCCATGCGTTTTTCCACTTTCGCCAAGAATACCGTCACCAGACCCAAGACTCCACCCCCTTCTGCCCCTCAAGTCCCCGCCCCTTTACGTTTTTCAACGACTAAAACCTCGACCATCGTTCCCATAAATAAAGCTCCCGTCAAAACTTGGGAGGGCGTCGCTATCATTTCCAAGACCCCGCCTCCTCAACGAGCTGTACAAGAAATCGTCTCCGACAGCGATCTGGAAGTTGAGCGCGAAGTACGAAGCCGCGCCTCCACCTTGGTCGAATCCGTTTATGTGACGTCATCGTCCGGTTCTTCCCATTCTTCGAATTCCCCAACGGGCTCTTTGCAAAACTTTTCCAACTCTTTAGTGGACTTGGATATGCCGCCTCCACCGCCTCTGACCCCGCCCCCCGCCATAACCCCGCCCCCTGTCGCCAAAGACTTGACGAATACGCGGAAACGCGAATCCCAAAATAGACTCAGTTTCGTAGCCACCATTATGGATCCGGGACAAACAGACGTGGCTTGCTCGGAACAAGTAGAAAGGCCACGCCCCCAAGTAGCCACGCCCTTAGATTCCTCCGAGGTAGCCAAACAAATTTTTTTGTTTTTTCGCGTGTTGTTCGCCACCTCGTCATCCCCGATCCACCAAAAGAAAAAAATTGTCGTCTGCTGGGTTTTTCTTTCCTTTTCTTCTGTTTAAACAAACGGAAGTCTGGTGGCGGTTTTCTTCGTGTTTTGTCCGAAAGAAATAAGTAGGTGGAGCTATCCCTTGTCCGAAGATTTTCTGACCTTTTCCTTTCTTTTTTTCTTTTCTGAACTCGTATTTCATTTTTCAGTTGAAAAAGAATAATTATTGCTTTTTGTTTTCCACCAGTAAGTGGTCAGCTTTGTTGTTTTTGGGTTTATTTGTCATTTGTTATGTTAATCGGCAGTTCCTGGCTTTTGTTTTATATTTTGTGTTTGCACTACCTAAAATGATATGTTTGGGGTAAACTAATGAGATTTTTGTGTTTTTCTGTTCTTTCTTGAATATAGAAGCCTATTGGAGGCGTGGCTGTACTACCACCAGTTGACTTTGGAGCTTCCAAACTGAAGAAAAAGGAGGGGAGTGGTGACTTGGCATCGTCGCCGACCCATTCAGGGCGGTTCGGCAGCAAAACCCCGCCATCTTCGCCTAATAAGGTAAGAAGAAAGTGTCGTGTTTTGAACTATTGTATGCATCACTATTTTATTATTTTGCCTGCAAAAAAATTGGCCCTTTGATCCTGTAATGTGGTTTGAGTGAAGGGACGTACTCAAATATAATTCAGATAACTAAACTAGTTAGATTAAGGCCACGGTGAACTGCAAGTAGTTGATCTTCTTTGTCAAAAGATGGCAGTGATGTACCCCTATATCAGGAGAATTATGCAACTTGAAACAAAATTCGAAGCACAAATTTAAAAGAAATTTAACGATGTAAAAATATATCTACAAAAAATATATTGGTAGGCTGCGTCAAAAAATTAAGATAGAGGATTTATTTAACACTTTCATAACTTGAATGAGGTTAAATAAATCATGCAGCTAAATCTTTTGACGCAGCCTACCATGATATTTTTATTAATTTATGTTTGAAAAAAAAATTCAGTTACATCTTTAAATTTCTTTAAATTTTGGTTTCGAGTTTTGTTTCAAGTTGCATAATTCTCGTGATAGAGGGATATGGCATCAGTGCCATCCTCGACAAAAATGATCAGGTGCAGTTCACCGTGGCCTTAACGTTCAAGATTAAATTTTAAAAAAAATTACGAATAAGGGCCAGTGTTTTACGAGCTTGTACGAAATGTTGGGCCTGCGCATGCGTATGGCACGCGTATGTGTGTGTAGTAGCAGCTTGAGTATGTGTATTATAGGACGTGCTTGTATCCACCACCGCCAACCGCTTCGGCGGTAGCAGCAATAACTATGGTAGTCGCCCGTATACCTATGAAGACGAGCCGCGTAGCGGTACCGGTAAGAAAGCCTTTGAGCCGCAGAGCGTCCAAGGTTTCCGGTACGATTCCCCGCCCCCTTCGGACCGCGCTGGCTCGCCTGGGAGTGACAGTATCGGCCGGACCCAGTCGCCCCAACACAGTACTGGCTCAGGTGGCCCACGCATCACCGGTTTAGCCTTCTCGTACGGGCAGCCCAAACTGGATTACGTCGAATCGGCGACGAATCGCACATCCCAGAAATCCTGGAACTCCGAGATCCGTAATGGCGGCAGTTCCGTCGTCACTACTGATAAAAGGGGGCGGGGGCGTCCCGGAATCCCGGGTTTAGACAACGATGGCAGTTCCGAAAGCGAATTGGACGAGTACGAAACCGAACCAGCGGCTAACGTGGAGGATTTAATGAAAGCTGTGGCCAGTGGCCCCAAAATCGTCAAAACGACCACGAAACAGACGGTCGTGAGCGATAAATCCGGACTTCGACACGAACGAGAAGACCGGGTCGAGGATCTGAGCCAACCGGGAGCCACGCCCACAATTACTCTTAGCTCCACCCAGGTATCGTAGGATCGCATGTTTTTTTTCCTTTTGAATGGCCTGTTCCTTTTCAAGCCTTTCGGAATGGCACGGTTTTTATGTGCAAATTATCTCGCATTTACTGGAGGATTTTGTACGGGGGGGCATTGGATTTGATGAGGGGTTTTGCGTTATTTTTGGGTGGGCGATTTGTAGGCAGAGCGCACTGGAGACGACGGAGGAGAGATCCCCCATGTACGAGCCACCCAAGTGACCACCAGGACCGCATTGACCACGGAAGACCAGAATAAGAAGGCGACCACCTCGCAAATCCAGGAGAAAACGTTCCGCGCCACAACCATGACCACTGCGTCGCGTCAAGAGCAGCGCGTCGTGACGCAAGAAACGAGACATACGGCGACGATCCTGGCCACGCCTTTGCCTGATACCTCTTTGACTGCTGGACAACCTTCCACTGGACAAGTAAAAAACCGGCTCTTTTTTTAAAAAAAAAAAGCTTCTTTAACACAACTTGAACTTGAAGCATGTTTGGATTTGAATTGGAATTATTTTCTTGCCTTTGACTTGTATTTAATTCGTTTTTCCTCCTGAAGTATCGATTGTCCATTTACTTTTAATTCTTTAATCAGAATCAGAAAAATTTATTAATTTAAGGTAAGGATTTAACTTATTATTTAACAGAGTTGATTATCTTAATGCTGAAAGATAGAAAAACGTGAAGTACAAGCTAATGTTAAACGAATTATTATTGCAATTTTTATTTATATATTTAGGAATTTTTATAATTAACTTAGCGATATTAACGGTTACGTACGCTTAGTTTTACGAATGCCTGTTACCATGGTTAATGGCTATGTATTACAGTAATCTTTAGTTAGATTTCAAGTATTGTTTATTTAATTAATTGAGACTTAATTGTTAGTTTTGTTTAGCGCTAGTTGGTACCAAACAGATTTTAGTTTATCCCTGATCGTTTTTTAAGCTCATTTAAAGCATGATCTGGGGCACATCTTTCTTTTCGCAAATTAACTGAATGCCAGCTTGTTAACTAACGATTACTAATCTCGCATGGGGTCGGGGCTTTATAGAAAGACAAATTCGGGGTATATAGTAGAAAACGCACGCCTTCTTCCTCCTCTTCTTCTTCGGATGGTAGCGGCAGTAGTGGCAGTAGCGGTAGCCATGGCACGTGGGACTCGGGCACGCCCATTGATTTTCCTTATAACCAGGTTTTCCATTTTTTTCTCCCAAGATTTTATTTTGTCTGATCATTCATTTTGTTTGTTTCACCTTTTGATCACTTCATGCTTTTTCCGTTGAAAAGAGTTGCTGCAGATTGTTAAAAAAAACTAATTTGGGTCCATTTGTGCCATACTTAAGGACCCTGCGATTGTCAAGACGGAGAGTGTTAAATACGGAGATGGTTCCGAAGCTGCAGCACCGCCCAAATCTACCACCTCGGTACCTTTCGTGCCCACCGAAACACGGACCTTGGGATTTGGCTCCACCTCTATTGATGACGTAGCAGCACAGATCATTAGTAGCCAGAATATCACCTCCAAAACGCGGAAAGTTGAAACCACCACGGTAAATTTAATTATTTTTCCTTTTTATATTTTTTTAAAAAAAGGAAAAAAAGAGAGAAAGCGATGTTCGGTAGCTCATGCAGGATATGGTTTGTCAAGAAAGAATGAAATTTAGCGGAAGAGGACAGCGGGTGCAAGTACTTATCTTGGGTTGCATTGTGTTTCTTTCAGTATAAAACGGAGCATGATGGTTTGGTAGAGACGCGAGTCGAACAGAAGATTACCATACAAAGTGATGGCGACCCGATTGATCATGATCGTGCCTTGGCTGAAGCTATTCAAGAAGCTACGGCCATGAACCCCGATATGACTGTGGAGAAAATCGAGATTCAGCAACAAGCACCAGAAAGTATCGCCCACTGAACACAGATTTACACCCTCCCTCCCTTTTTATCCGTCTTCGTTTATAATCGTTTTGCGCTGAAAGCTGAAAGAAAAAAATAGTTTTCGTGAGGAATTCGATTGCGAGTTTATGTATGGGCTTCTCGATTTTTGGTCTAAAAAGCGTAAAGCCAATTTTCTTTTTTTAAAACAAAAACTTTGTTAGGGAGAGGATTGGACAAATTTCAGCTTCCAAATGTTTTATGAAACGTGAAAGAAAAAAGCAAGTTTTTAGCACCGCAGAGTTTGCTTTAGTAATTGTTTTGTACTAAGGTTTACTTTTTAACAAGCTTAACGTTTATTGGGACAAAGCCAAAAAGCATAAGAAAAAAATTAGCAAAAAAAAACGCAAAGAGTGGTGCATAATGCAGCTTTAGATTATTTTGTAGGGCAAAAGATTTATCGTTTCTTTTTTATTAGTTTGTGTTTGGCTCTGGCTTTTCTGAAGGAAAAAAAAGAAAAAGCGTCCAAACGCAACCGTTTTAAGCAAAAAAATGGATTATACCACACTTGATCAATACACGGTTATGACATTAACCTGTTTATTAAAGAGACAGACTTGTATATTTTGTTGCGCAATGGGATTTATTAACAAAATTAACACTTGGATTCATTTAAGCGAATTTCACGCCTTCGTTATCGCCCATAAGAACGGCTTTGCCCTCTTTCTCGAGAACTTGCAAGGCTTTGATAAGGACTTCCTTGTCGAGACCGTAGAATTCTTCGTTGACTGTATCGTCGCCATCGGTTAATTCAAACAAGGTGCAAACAGTATTGGAAAAACCGTTCTCAGTCACCCATTTGTGGATTAAAGAAGCCCAGTCAGCCGGAGTTTTCCAGTAGATGAAGCAGCGTTCCTTCCTTTTATCGGCCCATTCTAACAGGCCTAGTTTCTGAAGACTGTCCAACACGAGCAAGACGCCTTCTTGGGGCAGTTTTCGGCTGATTTTGGGGTTGGCGAACAAAGGTAAGGAGTAGACTTCGGCTATGGATAAGGCATAGAGATGCTGAGTACGAAAATAGTCCAAAATCATATGTCGCCAGGCTTCTAACTGCTTTTCTTGGGTTTCTTCGTTGGGTTGAATGGTGAAAAAGGGAGGGAAGTTGTACTGCCATGGAAAAATGGCTTCAGTTTCCATTGACAAGACAAGACGGGTAGCTAAATATCTATAAGGAAAAGTTATTACCTTTTATTTTAATGCTAATTTTAAAAACACACCGTTAAAAGTCAGTTAAATTGCAACGAGTGTTGGGGCTTTTCTTGTTTATTTACACTTTTATTTATTTTGATGTTAAGCACCGCCCTTTGCTGCATCAAATAAACTAGCACGTTGTATATGAAAACGAGTATTTATATCGAAAACAGTTTTCAATACCAAAAATCCAAGAGCGGCACTTTCAAACCTTTCTCGCAACCCTTGAGCTACTGGTGATCGGTTATTGAATGGATTTCATGAACAGCTGAACGTACCGTCAACCGGGTGACTCCGGACACTTGAGTTTTTAATAAATTTTGCACTTATTATGTAATATTTTTTGACATGTTAGTACATCATTAGAAAGGTCCTAATCCACGTCAAGAGGTAGCGCATGCGTCGATCCGTTATTAATCAAAGCCTAATTCTGCGAAATCGGTCAAGTTTTTTGTCGGAAAGTTATCATGGTGCGCTGGTTCTGCAGCCGGAGAATTGCTCTTCCATTGATTGGTTGCAAAGCTAAACAGAATACAAGTGATATTCGCTTTGCTTGTGAAGAGAAAGAACCATCGCTATACGTCTTATAAACTTGGTGGCTGGTAGTGCGACCAATGTGACAAGTAGTTTCATGATGAAGGCTGCCGCTAGAGAACCCTGTATACATATATTGTGAGTCGGCCTCTAAAATATATGCTTTAACCCGGATGTTAAAAGACAAGAGACAGCAGAAATAACTCGAACATTGTCTATATAAGCCTGGCATTTACGACAAGACTAATTAATACGTCAGTAATAAATAACCGTACACAATTGGTGTAACCGAGAATAAATTCTGCTTATGTTTGCAACAACACGTACACAACACGCACATCGAGAAGCACTGTCTGCAGAACCCTCCGGAAGTACATTAGTCCCGGTACTAATTACAAGGGCACTTTTTTAATTAAAAACTCAGCTACAGCGATGACGCATGAAAGCTTTAGGTTCCGTAGTAATAATTTAACTAATATACCTGTAATAGCTTGTGCTCATCTAGAAACATTTAGTGTGTTGTGCATAAAGATAAGGGTTAACAATATGAATGGAGGTGTTTTCCAACACCTGCGACGAAAAATAAATCGAGACGTTGACTGGGGAAAAGGGTTGATATAGTCCGGCACAGCTATGTGTAATCTGAGTGTATTGCGAAAGCTCCGGGACTACGATAGATAATAACTCCGTTAGCACTCCGATTTTTTTTTATTTTTTTAAACAAATGGATTTCTCTCGCAACTTCAAGAGCGACGTAGTGACTGTTTCGTTGGCTCTTCTCTCATTAGCCTACTCGGTGACGGGATTTCGTCACACAAACCCCATAAGTTATCGGCGGACTAATGTACTGTACCAGCACTATAACGGCACTAAGGTTTACTATAGAATATTTAACCTGTTAACGAATAAAAAACAAGTAATATGATACGTAATTCATTCTTAAACAACCTCTGAGTATACTTAACTAAACTTAAAGACAAATGTATTATGGTTTTCGGAAAAGTTGTATTTAGTGTCAAACTGTGCTGCAAAAAAACGTGGAAATACCTTGGACTACCTTGAGTCATTCTGAGACTATATGTGGTGTAGAATTTATTAGGAAATGGCATTTGGGATTACCACACGAGTCATTGGGAATGAACATGTTTGCCACAAGCAGCCAAGCAGTCTTTCGTCGTTTTAAAGAGATTGGCTGTAGCAAAGCAGCCTCCGTAGTTGAAAGATTCGCATTGAGCGGTTGTGGGATTGAAGGTCACGCTAGGTATTAGAGCTTCACAGAAGTTTGGCTTATATGTTGGTGGCAGGAAGCAAATATCGTCCTTGTTGACTACCGTAGAAGGTAAACTGGCGGCTGTAGAATAACTTGGGCAATTGGAATTGAAAATCGCAGCCAATAGAACGAGCAAGTGGAAGCAATTCATGATAACGGATTGGCGAGTAATAAAGCAGATTCTAGAAACGCTTGTTCTGAACTGGCCTGGGAAATGAAAAGCCTACCTTTTATATGCTCCTCAACACGTCACATTTCACGCGCTTTGCCATCAGCGATTGTGGTAAATACACTAGAGACTAGATTGATGGGGAATTCTGTTCAGTGTGCTTCCAGGAATCGCTCATGTTAGGGAATGGATAGTTTCCATTGTCTACTCCCGGGATCTTGGTAAAAACAAGTTCCTTAGCGAGTTTCCCCATGGTGAAATTTGTTGGTTTTCCCCACCATCCCCGTCTCAACCAGTCTCAACACACCTTGCCGTTTACATTTACAAAGTAATTCTTGCCCACTGAGGGCTTGTTAATAGTAAATTGAAGCAGTATATTCACATTTTTAATGAAACGTAATTCACATTTTGTATTTTATGCAAGCTAGACAAGAATGTATGCCGTTGCTATAACGTAGTATAAAAGAATCGTGTTCAATTTTCCATTTTTTCCCGTTAATGTCGTCCTCTGAGTAACTAAAAAGCACACAATTTTAACTTGGTGTAAACATTTTGCCATTAACATAACTGTAAGCCTTTCACGACTACTACGCATGACGACATGAATATGACAGGTACATATCTAGCGAAAGGGAATAACATGTTTGCCACAGGCGTCCATGCAACCTTCTTTAGTTTCGAAGAGATTGACTGCACCAAGACAGCCTCCGTACCCGTAAAACTCGCATTGATACTTGTGGAATTAAAGGTTTAGCCGGGAATAATAGCGTAACACGAGGATTTAGACGGTTACATTGATGGCAGGAAGAAGATGTCGCTATTGTCATGGGCGTGGTGGGTCTTGCGAACTTGGCCATCGTCGGGTGATTACGGCATGCAGCGCAGTTGACAGGCTGTTTTGGTGGGAAATCGGTTTCCATTGCCATCACAGCCTCCGTAGAAGAACTTTTTACAAGCATTTGCTTCGGGGAATTCTTGCCAGTGTGCTTCCAGGAATCGCTCGTGTTAGGGAACTGATGGCTTATATACATTGTCTACTCCCGCATTCTTAGTAGGAACGAAGATCCTTTCGCTATAGCGAGTTTTCCTCATGGTGAAATTTGTTGGTTTTCACCAAAATCCCCGTCTCAACACACCTTGCCGTTTACATTTACAAAGTGATTCTTGTACATTGTGGATTTGTTAATAGTAAATTGAATCAGTACTCACATTTTTAATGAAAGGTAATTGACACTGTATTTTATGCAAGCTGGACAATAACGTATGCCGTTGCTATAGTATAAAAGAGTCGGGTTCAATTTTCCATTTTTTAACGTTAATGTCGGCCTCTGTGTAACTATAAAAAGCACACAAGTTTAACATGGTGTAAAAATTGTGCCATTGACACAACTTTACCCCTTTATAAGCAACTGCTAGTGAGTAGACATGAATATGACAGAAAAAAATCTAGGGAATAACATGTTTGCCGCAGGCGGCCATGCGAACTTCTTTAGTTTCGAAGAGCTTGGCTGTACCAAGACAGCCTCCGTACATATAAAATTCGAATTGATGGCTTGTGGCATTACAGGTCTAGGCTAAAAAGCGAAACACGTGTGTCCAGGTGGGTGGGAGGAAGCAGATTTCGTTTTTATATAACGGGCATGGTGGGTCTTGCGAACTTGTCCAGCATCTTCGGGTGATTACAGCATGCAGCGCAGTTGACACGCTGTTTTGGTGGGAAATCGGTTTCCATTGCCTTCACAACCGCCGTAAAAGAATACTTCACAAGCGTTTGCTTTGGCATTGAAGTAAAAGGACCGTTTCGATCCTCTGCAAGGGCCGACAACTTTCGGTTGAGTACAGTCTTGCGGAGTAGTCAAACTGGCAGCCGTGGCAATACTTGGGCCATGGGAAACGACAATCGCAGCCAATACAATGAGCAAGTAAAAGCAATTCATGGTAGATGCAACTATTTTGTGGTTGAAGGAGACGTCCAAGTGGCTTTTCGCTCTAAACTGACTTGCGATGATGTGGAGCCTAACCTTTTATATATACACCCCAGCACCTCTTATCTAACTGTTATGCTGTATTAGCGAAAAGGCCATTTCGTTTGATAGGAAGGGTTTAGGGGTGAATTCTGAAAATATGTTGTCGAGTTTTGCTCAGGTTAAGGCACTGGAGGATTTTTGTTCTATGTATATTACCATAAGTAAACATCCCTTGGTAATTCCGCGGGGGTTTCGACCGCCAAGTTTATTTTTTGTTTACCTTTCTCGCGACTGCCTCTCTGTCAATACTTTTAGTTCAAGAGGTCGTTGACTTGCCAAACCTGTTGTTTGGCAATAGTAGACAAAATAATCAATGCCTGTACCTCTTTTTTATATTTTCCTTTTGCGAATTAGAAACGATAAGCCTACTTTTTTTATATGCACCTCATGTTTATTGTATTTTTTGCGCAAGCGAGTGGGGAAACCCACTAAAAACCGGATTGCTTTGGGAATTCTGTCAACGTTTCCCAATAACATTGGGAAATCCCTCATGTATACTATCGTGAATTGTATGGTTCTAGCACAGCGGAGTCAGCAGTTTTGCTATTTTGCTATTTTACAGTCAGATATTGCAATTCAGGACAATTCCCAGCACAGCGGAGTCCTTCTGTCGAATCGTCATTGTATCTACGTGTCCCATGTAGAAATAATAAGAAACAAACTAAAAATAGTGAAATAGCAAAAACTTAGACGTTTATCGCCAAAGAAACAGACTTAAGTAAGAACTCAAACTACGCGTGAAAGTCTTGACATTTATCAAAGCATAACTTTCACGGCTGTAATAATGAGCACAAAAGATTTTACTTACGCAAAAATTAAGCTTATATTTTAATTAAGATTATGATAAGGAAAATCGCCATGTCTGTAGGCATTTATGATAAGGAAAATCGCCATGTCTGTAGGCATTTATGATAAGGAAAATCGCCATGTCTGTAATAGATAGATGTAGCATGGATGTAAACCAAAATATGCAAAAGCTATAAAACTCCCAAAACGCGCCGTGAGGAAAATGTCAAGATAACCTTACTAAAATATATTAAACCATAACTGAAATTCACATGTATTTATTATTTAAAAAAATAAAACCGACTGCAACGCCAGAGTACAACGGTACTTGAATACACGATTATTATCCTCTTGCAAATACATGATGATTGAAATTTTACTTGGGATATTTTTAAGAGTTATAGCCTTTATATAGTCTATAAACATTTTTTTATGCTCATTTTTTAAAGCCTGACGCAGTTTCTGGCTTACTAAAAGGGCCCCCTCCACACGTATTGAGCCAGTATCCTTTCAGTATCCTTCCAGTATCCTTTCAGTATCCTTCCAGTATCCTTTCAGTATTCTTTCAGCAGTGTCCTTTCAGTTTTGAACTGGCATCCTAAATCTTCGGACAAGCATTTTGATAATACAAACCTTTTAACTGAAAACTGATACCCCCCTTTGGAATTACTGTTGGGACATACCTATACGAACCCCTTTTACCCTTAAAGCAGCGCATATATATAGTAGGCAGAAATCTGCAGTTCGTTGCCAAAGCAAGGCGACAGCATTCCAGTTAGGAAAAGGCTTCCAAAACCACTTTTTCTTTAGAAATGTATTACCCTCGCAACTTCAAAAGAGACGTAGTGACTCTAACTTTGGGGCTTTTCGTACTAATCTTCGTAGTGACTGTAATCCGTAGTAAAAGTTTGCGAGATGTCCAGTGGACTAGACTGCAGGTAGAAAACGTTTCAAAAAAATTTCCTGGCAGTATTTCCCAAGCCAATCCGCTGTCAAACTCTTTAAAAAACTTACTAGTGGAGCGAACCAATGAAGCTCGGAAAATATTGGCCGAGAATGGCATAGTCTTACCAGCTCCAGGAGGTGTAGCTAAGCGCATTTTGATAGTCACGACCTGGCGGAGTGGCTCTACTTTCACGGGCGAACTTCTGAGCACGATCCCTGGTGTTGTCTACAATTCCGAGCCGTTTCGGTATTTGGCTTACAACAATATTCCCATCAATAACGCAACGCTGGCGGCAAACTACGTTCACGAGCTCACGCAACTCCATCAATGCAATTACGGGCCAATCCTGGAAAAATTCCGCAATAAGCAAATGCTAAAGAATGTGGGGCTCAACACTAACGCAGCTTTTAAACTGTGTCGAGAGATCGAAACCGACGAATACTGCCAACATTCAGAGCATGTATCCTATGCCTGCCGATACTTTCCTATCCAAGTCGACAAATTAGTGCGCATGCCCTTACGTTATGTCGTGCCACTTTTGCGTCAAAGAGAACAGAACTTTCACGTGGTCTTGCTTGTACGTGATCCCAGAGGCACCGTAGCCTCTCGTCGGAAGCAGATGTGGTGCATGAATCACTGCTCTGATCGAGCAAGGCTCTGTGGACTCTTGCGCGACAACTACGAGACGGCACTCCGAGCTGCGAACGAATTCCCTGATACTTTCACAGTTTTACGCTACGAAGACTTGGCGCTCGATCCGGAGAACGTCGCTGCCAAGCTGCTCCAAAGGGTCGGTATTCCGTTAACAAGTACTGTGCGCGCATACATCGAAGAACATACCAGTCGAGACAAAAGTCGAGTAACGGCTACAACAAGGCAAAAGGGCAGTCGTGTAGCGCTCTGGAAAACAACGTTGCCATGGAAGGATATTGAGGAGACGCAGAACGTTTGCAGAGACACTTTAAACAGGTACGGGTACCTGCCGATACCTACCTTTAACTTGCTGAACAAAACTGAGACGTTGGTTCCTCATTGGGAACTTACCACTTCACAAATTCAAAGGGGAAACCAATAGCGTATTTGCTACTGGATAGTTTGCATTATATCACCGACTGTTGCCCTCCTTGTATAATAATTCGTATGCCATACAATACATTTGCCGTATCCCAAGAGTTAAACGACTTATCAAGTCCTCTAGCAAGACATTATGAAATAACCAAGTCTTATCCAACAGGATTCGAAAAAAGACTGTTTTTCCTCTTTCTAACTCAAGCTTTTGCCAACTATTTAATTGTAAAATTTCAAACTACAGTGCGTGGAAATGCTTTTCACATAAAGCTTAATTGAAACAGTGCCATATAGTAATTGAGTAGTAGCTGCGGTATAGTAATAAATACTGGTATCTATTTTAATCGCAAAACTTTGTTCAACTGTAAAACCATTTAATTGTAAAATCAAGTGGTTTTACAGCGTCTTTGCAAATTGCATTTTTTGTTAACTCGCTCAAATATATCAGCAAGCTGATCAACTAGAAGTTTACAGTATATGATTGCCAACATGTCCTTGTTAGAATTGTCTGCAAACTTTTGCACGGCAGATCCTCATCTTATCAAGATACGACCAAACACAGCCAAACACAAGAAACGACCAAACACAGCTGGATGTAATTAGAAAACAACTCTTCCGTCATACTTTAATTCACTTGCCATCTTATTTGCCAACAGACGTCCTGCTGGTTCCACGTAGAATTGTTTATTACCAAATTGCGCATACGGATACAACTTAGGTATTGCACGCTTATACTTGCTAACAAATTGGATTGCAATCGGTAGTGAAAGTTCGAAACTCCAAGTCCTGGAGCAACAGTAACTAAACGCTTTGCATTAGTGCTCACATAATGTTTATTCTTCACAAGAAAAGAAAATGTGCTCTTTCGATAATAGCAGCGTGTCTCTTAATCTTTGTAGTGATGCTAATCCTGCACAAAACCGGCAGAAACTACCAAGAAACCAGCTTATTGGTACCAAACGTTCCTGCCGATACTTCACTTGCAGATCTGTTAGTAAACGATTCGTTCATAGCCTTGTTAATGAAACGAACGAATGCGGATCGGAAAGTACTGGCCTATAACGGCATGATTTTACAATCCCCAGGGGTCGTGGTCAAGCGCATTTTGCTTGTATCGACTTTTCGGAGTGGATCCACTTTCACAGGCGAATTAACTAAGCACGATCCCCGGCGTTTTCTACATTTCCGAGCCGTTCCGGTATTTGGCTTATACCAATATTCCCATTGATAACGAAACGATAGCCGCAAAGTAAGCTCATATTTTGACACAAGTCCACGAATGCAATATTGGACCACTGTTGGCAGGATTTCGCGACTACAAAACGCTGAAAAACATGGGGCTCAGCCTCAATACGGCTTTCCAGCTCTGTCGAGAGACCGAATCCTATGAGTATTGCCAAAACCCAGACCAGATGTCCTTTGCCTGCCGGTATTTTCCGATCCAAGTCAATAAAATTATCCGTATACCACTACGTTATGTCGTGCCCTTTTTGCACCTGCCAAACCACAACTACCACGTGGTTCTGCTGGTGCGTGATCCCAGAGGTACCGTAGCCTCTCGTCGGAAGAAAATGTGGTGCATGAACGAATGCGCTGATCGGGAAAACTTATGTGCACTCTTACAGGACAACCACGAGACGGCGGTACGAGCTGTGCAAGAATTTCCAGACACTTTCACTGTGTTACGCTACGAAGACTTGGCGCTCGATCCGGAGAACGTCGTTGCCGAGCTGTTCAAACGTATCGGCATTCCACTAACGAGTGGTATCAGGACTTACATCGAAGAACATACTGGTCACGACGGAAGCAGAATAACAGAGACCACAAGGCAAAAAGGGAGTCGTGTAGCTCTCTGGAAGAAAAGTTTGCCTTGGGAACACATTGAAGAAACGCAAAAGCTTTGTGGAGACACTTTGGCCAAGTATGGGTACCTGCCTGTACTTAACTCCAACTCCATAAACGAAACTGACACAATGAAATGGGAACAATGATAAATCTTGGCAGTTGCCAAAACAATACAAGTTCAAATGTATAGCCACGTATCCGCGTCGCATAATACTTGTTAAAGCTACTTTTATCCCCGTGTAAAGTAGGCATGTAGTAACTTATGAACACATAAACAAACTCATCAAGTGAAATATTACACTGGAGCATACTACGCGCTTTCATTCTAGAATAAAATTACTTTTTTGTTTATACGTAATGGAATTTGTGTTGTTCTATTTTGAAATTTGGAGCATGGGTTCACTAGCCCTCTCCCGTAATTAACCATTGATAGGAAATAAGAGAAAAAATATGCAGCTGGACTCTTCTAACAGGTATTCTGAAGTGAAAAGTTTAATGCAAACCTTGTCCTATTGCATGCATCCTGTGTGTGTCATAAAGCTATCAACTGTAATTTTATTCTTTCCAGTTGTGTAGACAAAAGGATAAAAACCAGAACCGAGCTGTATAGTTTTCAGAAAGAAAGGAAGAAGCGAGGACAAGTGTACGCTATAGAATCTCTCAGATATTGGAAACCAAAGGTGCAGATTCCAACACCATCCTTCTGAAGGACCAATCAACTCTGACAGTCCACAATTAACTAGCGTTGAATTGAATTGATTTAAGTTCAACCATATGAAGACCATTTTTTCATCTAGAATGTGTGTCTTCCGCAGCTCGAAAAGACAAACAGTGATCACTTTCTTGGGATGTTTCTGCTTCACGTTATTGATATTAGTGCTGTATCATTATGAGAATTACAAGAGTTACGGCTATGGCCAGAATAATCTAACCGAAACTGCATCAGAGCCCGTGTTTCTGTCGAAGGAAGAGCCGAGTCTCGTGATTCCTGTCAAAAGAAGCCCTAAGATGCTAAAATTGGACAGAATCCAGTTGAAAACGTCCTCAGTGAGCTCAAAAAATGAACAACGTCCCAGACGCTATTCGCTGTTCAAAGAAACAGTGGTAAATCGAACAAATCAAGCCCGGAAAGTGCTGGCCGACCATGGGATGGAGTTACCCGCTTCAGGAGGCGTGGCGAAACGCGTTCTGGTCGTTACCACGTGGCGCAGCGGCTCTACGTTCACGGGCGAACTCCTGGCCGCAGTCCCAGGCGCCCTCTTCAACTTTGAGCCGCTAGTCCACATGATTTACAAGGAAGTTGAGCTGATGGACAGAAAATCGGCGACCTTCTTCATGGATGAGATTCTGCGCATGCTCCAGTGCGACTACGCTCCTTTGCACCACAACCTCCGGTACACTGAAACCCTGAAAACAGTCTTGCTCCAACACAACAAAGCTTTCGAAGAGATTTGTCGTGCCACCAAGACCCGAAAGTGCCACCAAGAGGAGCTTCTGTCTTTTGCCTGCAAGTATTTCCCAGTGCAAGTCACCAAGTCGGTGCGGATGCCTCTACGCTATATCTTGCCCCTTTTGCGACAAGCGGAACTCAACCTCCACGTGGTACTCCTGGTCAGGGACCCGCGTGGGACGATGGCGTCGCGTCGGAGATTGATGTGGTGCATGGAACCGTGTTCGAATCTCGGAAAACATTGCGCACTCCTCCGGGATAACTACGAGCATGCCTTACAAGCTTCTAAGGAGTTCCCGGATACTTTCACGGTCTTACGCTACGAAGATTTGGCTATGGACCCGGTTAATGTCTCTGCCTGGCTTCTGCGACGCTTAGAAATCCCTCAAACGCCTTCTGTGACGAAGTACGTCGAAACCCATACGGGTAGCGACCGGGGTCGAGAGACAGAAACGGTCCGAGTACGGGGTAGTCGAGTTTCTCTCTGGCGAGAGAATCTGCCGTGGGATGACGTACAAGCCATCCAGTACACATGTGGGGACATTCTAGAGAAGTACGGGTACGTGCCAGTAGCCAACTCCGCCTCCATAAATGAAACCGAGACTCTAATTCATGACTGGACGTTTTCTTCTAATGTTGGAGACTGAATATATTTTATCTCTTCAAGCAAAAACGGAATAAATATAAACCAACTAGAGTACCATGTAAGAGTTATTTTGTTTGTACTGGAATAAGACTATCATGCCAATAAGTAATGGCTGAGATTGTCAATACTGTCGTGCTAACAAAAATGTACAGTATAAAGCAAACCCGAAATCCCAATACAATTTAACCCGTAATTTAACAACCCAAGTTATATCTCTAAATGTATACGCATCTTAAGTAACACTCGTCGTACTGCTACAGATCCACAAAAAGTCCCTTCTGCAACAGTATAATATTGTAGCGTAAAATTTACGCTACAATATGTACTTGAATGGGATTTCCTCTCTTGCGAAATGTAAATATAAGAATTCTAGAGCTTTACAAAATCAAGTATATACTTAGTTGTTAGTTAGTTCCTTTGTGTTTCTAGCACTTCAAGCAAGTGTTCCAGCTCAGTTCAGATTAAAAAGAGAACTCGCAAATTGTTTCAGTTCACTCGCTCCTTTCTTGGCCAATTAAAGACAAAGCCAATTAAGTCAGTTACATGCACACCTGGAGTCACGATAATTTACATGATATTATTTTTTTCTTATAATTACGATCATGTCCTTTACGGACCGTAATCTTCACACTTAAATATACTCTGAATTTTCCCCACGTGTACAACAGGAAAAAGAAGGTTGATTTAATTCAATAAAAGGGATGCTTTTGTCTTGAAGGAAAAAGTGGAAGAAATGTGTGTAAGCTGGACCGTTAAAAATAGAGACAATGCGAGAGCGACCATGTCGAGAACTCGTCAGATTTTTAAAGCAAAGTAATTACAATTTAAAACAGGGGTTCGAAACATTCGTCCAAAATGTACGCCTTCCGAAGCTTTGGCGTTGTAACACTATGGCGGTTGATCGTTTCGTTAACCAGTTTGAATATTACTTACTCGTTAACTTTTCGCACTAAAAATATGAAACGAATCTCACAGCAATGCAAAACTAGGCTTAAGTTTCCTATACAATAAAGCATGACTCCAACGCTTTGATACCTTTATCTCATTTAGTTAAACACGAAATAACTAATCCCAATAAGCTATACACACTAAATTTATTTGCCATCCTTATTCCTCAAAATGTCAGCCCTTTTTCAGGAAATATTTTGGAATGCTCTGAAACCGTTTCATCTAAATCTCTCTCCCCTTTTAGTCAATTGGTATGCACTTAATTTTTTTCCCTTTAGTTTTGCATGGTTTTACGACTAGTCAACACAGAGAAACTTGTTTGCTTTCCCAACTTCCAAAAATTCTACACATGGAATTTACATAGCATTTGGATTTCCAACAAGGAGGGAGAATTGCTTAAAGGGTTCCCAGAGAAGATGACGAGTTCGAAGAAGTTTGAAGGAAAAACACTTGAGCTAGTTAAACAGTATAGCCAAGACACTACAACAGGGATAGAATGAAAAAACGAAAGCCCAATTTCCAGCCTAAAACAAACAACATAACCACTTTTAGCTCAACAACTTTGCAGACTATTTTTTTGTTCCTAAAGAGAAGGAAACAGCTAAAATTTGACAGAGACAAAAAAAAAGTGAGGAAAAATCAGATAAAATTGACAACACTTTATCCTTTACAAAATCTCACAATTAAAACATAATACTCGCCTGTCAGGCCCTTCCCCATCACACAGGAAGAGTTCATAACGGTTACATAAGACGCTAACAGTTCTCTCTTTCTCTAAGAATTTCTCTCTAAAAAAAAAAAAATTCCCAACGACACACAAAATTCCGCCCAACGTATATCTTCTAAACAAAGGGGTTGACTCTCCACATCACCGCCTTCTTTTTTTCTTTTTACCCCTGCCAGGAAGAAGAGTAAGGCGAGGCAGTGGTGAGAACAGCCACGTCCCTGGGTGATAACTGCCTGAGTTTGATCGATCCGTCTGCTCCGGCGGAAATAAGTCGACCCGACGCGTCTAGACTGACCTGGGAGACCCCTTGACCTTGAGCCATGGAGCGGAAAAACGAGGAGCGGGCGTGGTCAGCCGGGAAGGCGTGTAACACCCGCGGGCCGGTCGGGTGAGACCACGCCCACACTCGCACGTCCCCTTCGGCTGATCCGGTGACCAGGTTTTCCTCCGACGGATCCAACGCCAGACATTTGATGGCCACGTTTCCTTCCACGGCCGCGAAACGCTGACGGAGACTCCGTTGGCGGACGTCCCAGACGCAGACGTCGCCTCTACGACCAGCCGAGAGCAGAACTTGGTGCTGTGGAGCGTATAACAGACAGGTGGCTCCTCCCTCATGGCAATTCCAGGCTAGAAAAAGTACAAAATAGCAAGAAAAATAAAAAAAAGGATAATAATAAAGATAATCAGAAAAAATATAAGAAATTAGGGAAGGAACACTTGCAGTGGATTAAAGCTTTGCGTTGGGGGAGCAACGTATCCCAGAGCGCTACATTGCGCCCATCTTGGGCGTGGCCAGACGTAGCCATTAAGGAGGAGCAAGCGAGCCAAGCGAGATCTGTCGCGCCTTTGCTGTGGCACATTTGGGTGAGAAAGGGTCGAGCAGGGGCAGAGCCTAAGCGCAGTTGCCAGAGCGACACGTTTCCATCCGCGTCCGCAACCCCGAATTTATTGCCTTGGGCATTGAATTTGAGGCGAGTCACTTTGGCGTAGGCTCCGGAGGTCCTGGGCGTGGCTAAAGGTCCAGTGTGCCCCCATTCCCATACTTGGACACACCCATCGCTCGCGCCACTTAAATCTGTTGACGAATTTCCAAAATATAATACATAGTTTCTGCAGAAAAAATAGTTTCTTTTCCAAATACAGTAGATGCAGCTTATTGTGATCACTGGCTATTGGAATCAGCCGTTTTACGAAATTAAATTTGAAAGAACCGATTCAAAATGATAAAGTTCGTAGCATTTTAATCGGTTATTAAAAAAAACCCTTTCGGATATTAGAATCAATTTCAACAGAATCTTGAAACGTGTACACTACAGTAGTTATTGCTAGATGGACTTTGCGTATTGACATGACATTACATGGTTTTGACCTGTCCTGTTTTCTGGTTCATTTTTAAGAGCAGAACAGTTTAAACTTACAAAGAGGCAAATGTGGATGGGCACTCAGCCGCTTGACGTCATCCACACGGTGTCTCTTGAGCTAAAATGAACATCAAAAGAAACATATATTAGCAAATAAACCCTTAAAGAACATTTTTGCAAAAGAAAGTAAATATTCTTATTAGTAAGATGTAACCAAATTAGAAGGTAAAGCAGACTTGATTAGTGAAAGTATCTTCATTTTACCGGAGTGATTAGGACCGGACTGCGTCGCAGGATTAGACGTACGAAGGCAGGATGAGTAGATCCAGGAAACATCAAGCCTTTGGGCTATTTTTTTAAGCACAAGAATACAAGAATCCGAAGCCCAAAGCAGACAAAGAGCGGAAAAGAAAAGGGAAAAGCCCCAAGCGTTAATTATTTCCCGAGTTGAAAATTAGTTAGTATAAGTGAATTGCCAACAAAGCACAAACAGCTTTTCTCTTTGTCTTTTTAGGCTAAAAGAAGAAAATTCGTTACCAAGGTCGTGTTGCGACCTGCAGCGTTGGCTGCAGCCACATTCTGGGGCGAAAAAGAAGAAGCACTAGCTCCGCCCACTGAAGCTGCTCCTACGGCCAAGCCAGCACCAGCCCCGCCTTGTAAGGAAGAAAATAAAGCCTTATCGCCTGGCGTTTGTACCACGAGAAATCCACTACTATGTCCAGTTTCCATATCCCTAATTGACGATAAATTAATTAATTATCCTGAACCAACTAACGAATGAATTAAACAAAGTTAACTATTAAATAATTCAAATAAAATCAATGGATAAGAAAGTTCTTCTACTGAAAACAAATTTGGATCCAAAGCATAAAGATAGTTAAGTACTTGTCCAAGGCTAAAAGATCCAATTCACATTCATCTTCCATCCAAGTAGGCGTGTCCAATAAGGGCGTGATGTCTAGTTCCTGGATTTCTTTGGGAGTGGCCAAGGCCAGAACGCCCGGATTGCTCTACAAAAAGAAAGAAATACGGATTAGCAGAACTCAAAGTGAATACTAAATCAGAAAATGAATTTTAGCGATCACTTAATTATTTTGGTTGTTTTTAATTAGCTAAAATATTTCGATTAATACACGTTCAGTAAAGGAAGAGTAACGAAATTACTGCGTTTAGGCAAAAGGCTGCAATAGGTTCTTGATCCTTGTGGATAATTCGGACAGGATCACGGAACATGCGATTGGTGAATCCATTTTCGTTCACGAGATCCGTTTCGTCTTCTTCGTCCCCATAACCATAGTCTTGATGGCTATTGGATCCACCATCGTCCTGCGGTCCTTCAATATGAATGCGGGGTTTGCCTTTCCCGAAGATGAGCCGGACAAAAACGTCTTGTACCGGCTCCTGCCTCACCAGATACGCCCACAAACGCGTCAAAGGCCTCGCAGCTGCTTTGCGGACGAACGGAGTGTTGGCTGGTTCCAAAATGGAGCGGTATTTATGCAACGGCGGCACCTGACGCCCAGTCATGGTCTCGGATTCCGTCGAAAGGTGACAAGCGGGTAAAAAATTCGAAGGGGAGGGGCCTTGCCGCTGCAAACTGTGTTGCAAAGCTGCTTCCCATTGGCCCAAGCTGCGAAATGCGCTATGACTCAGCGGACTCAATACAGGCAAATCTAAAGGATTAAAAAAAATTTAATGCTATTAATAGATTTAGAAAATAGAAAATAAATAGAAAATAGAATTAGATACTTAGAGAATACATAACTAGAGAATAAATAGAACATACATTTTGAAAACAGATGCAAAATTGGAATCAATAAGAAAAAATCATTTTAAAAAATCCAAAAATCCATGAAACGAGAAAAGTTCTAACGGTACCATTCATCTCGATTCCCACGACTTTAAAGAAGGCTTCTAAATGTTGGATCCCTAAACGAACGACTGCTAAACGAATGGCGCCCCAAGCTAAGGAATGTGGATCGCTGTGTTGGGTATTGGGGGCTGGATGGGGCGGGCGTTTAGGAGGCATAGGTGTAGTTTTGCGTTGACTCAAGCCGTCATCGCTCTCGTCTTCTTCCTCTTCCAAGTCTTCACCTTCTTCCTCCAAGGCAGCTTCATCGTCTGAAGAAGCTGACGAGTCGTAATCCACGTGCACTAAATCCCCACACAGTGACGGCTAAGAGATAACGACATGTATCAATAAACAAGATACTATTAATTCACGCTTACAATTCGTACTTATTACTACAGTGTTCCTTTAAGACTGTCCCTCCTCCCTTTCGTTAAGTTTTTGTTGATGAACTTTTAACATCAAATCAATGTATAAATAAATAATGCAACCAACAAAAGGCGCAAGCCTACGTTGGGATTGAAATAAAAAAACAAAAATTAAAAAGAAAAAAATCAAGCTTACTTTGCTCATTAGCGCAGCTACCATGGACATTTTGGGCGAGATAAACACTTCCCGATAGGAGGGTAAGCCATCTCCTGGGTTAGAAGTTAAGGAGGACGACGAAGAGAGAGAAGAAGAAATGGGCGTGGCCTGTACTGGAGGGTTTTGCAACAGTTTCATGTGCAAGCGCATGCGCTGTTTGGAGTCTGGGTCAAACGGCGGAACAGAGGTTGGCGCAGGCGTCGCAGTGACGCAGAGTAGCTGTTTAGCTCCACCCCCAAACACCCGCCCCCACCACTGGGCGTCCGGAGCAAAGGATGCTAAACGGTAAAGAATGTGTGCGTCGCAAGCTGCTAAAGCGTAGGCTAACAGGGAGGTATAAACGGCCACAAAGGCATCCACCAGCAGAATCAACAACCGAGGCGAGTCTTCTTCCCTTTCTCGCGATAACATGGCCACTAATGACGTCACACCTGCTCCAAGAAGGTAATAAATGAACGAACCTCGATTAGTACAGGTTTATTACTTCACAAAGAAGCGATTACATCATAAGCGAAAGTTAGATGACAAGTTTTTTACCTGGCCATTTTTGAGGGGGCGTGGTCGGCAATAGTTCTTCGGACTGCTGGCGCTGCATGGCTTTACGAGCAGGAGCGGATGCTGCAATGAGATGATAATCCCTGTAGACGACTGTCAATCGAGCTAAAGCGCCCCACGCACCAATGGCGTGATGGCTTTGATCCTGGCCGGTTTTGTTGGTACTTTCCGTACCACCCGCCGTTGTCTCAGAGCTGGCTTGCCCTGCCGTATCGGCTTCGCAAAGTGACTGGTAGATGCAGGCTGATAAGGCCACGCCCAGGTCTCTTAACAGACAAATTTGGGGCAAAGAGACATGGCCCGGTACTGGCGGACAAGGAAGAGACGTGACGGTACCCAGTACGTCACTAACCATACTCTACAGAAGAAAAATATAGATGTATATCCATATAATTTTTTAAAAACTATAAACTTGAATAAAATTTTTTAAAATAAAGGAACTTTAAAACAAGAAAATTTGTAGAAAAAGAATACACGAAAGTAGGATAAAGATAGCCCAAAACTAATATCAACTGAAGAGATAAGAAAAGACTAGAAAAATGACAAAAAAAATGGTCGATTTTTGTTGATTTTAACCTGAAGTTTTAACTTTTAAGTTACTTGTAAGTGACGAATGGGGTCAGTAGTCATGGCGCGAGTGGGCGTGGCTGCCGCAGCCAACAAGGGTACACTGCTCAAAGGGAGGGGCAACGGCTGGGTTAGACTGGGCGTCGAGGGCGTGGCTTGAGAGCAAAAACCTAGTCGGGAGAGCCAGGGTCGCCTTTCTTGGCTCAGTTCTTGCAACAAGAGGATCAACTCCATTCGGACTGAAGCCACGCCTCCTCCCGCTGATCCATGCAGAGCACAGTAACTCTGCAACGTCCTTAGCAAGCTCTCGTTGGCTAAACAAATTTCAAGAACATATTCACCATCAATAAAACCCTTTGGAAACTGTTTCTCATACAATTATTTCTATAAAACGAGAGTTAAGTATCATAATAACGAACCTTTAAGCCATCGCCGACGACGTTCCATGCGCTGCACTTTGGCTTCCAATTGACTCTTTTCCATTTGCAAGACTTGGTGCAAAGTAGGCGTTTGTCCCTCTTCTCCTTCATTCGCTTCGAATTCAAACGCATTACGACCAAACTCTGGCAAAGACGTCAAATGATGATCCGGTACGGCTGTGTTAGCTGTGGGCGTGGCCGTCGCTCCATAATGGCACAATTCTCTCAAAGCTTCCACTTCCCGCTCCAGCCACACATATAACTGCAAGCGCAACTGCCCTCCGTCAACTTCGAAACCCGTAGCCAGCGTCGACAACTCTTCCATCAAAATCTAGGTTCAATTAAATTCCAAATTAATTATAATTTCTCTAATTAATTGCAAATAAACACAAATTTCAATGGATTTCCTATCTTTACTAAAACGAACAAATCTTATTCAAATCTTATTAAATCTTAAGGCCACGGTGCAGTTCAAGTAGTTGATCTTTTTTATCAAAAGATTTTTATCCAAATTTTCCTAACTTATTCAACTTATGAAAATATGTATCTTAATAAAACTACCTTAAGATGCTGCGCCAAAGATATATGATTTATTTAGCATTTTCATAACTTATTCAAGTCGCGAAAATTTTAAATAAATAAATCGTATCATATATCTTTTGACGCAGAGTTGTATATTTTTATTGAGATATTTTTAAAAATAATTTTTCAATTATATCGTTTAATTTTCTTTTAAATTTTTTCAAGTTTTGTTAAAAGTTGCATAATTCTGATGATATCAGTGCCACCTTTTGAAAAAAAAAGATCAACTACTTGCAGTACACCGGGGCCTTACATTTCAAAGCTAAAAAATTAAATACCAAAAGTTTTTATAACTAAAAAAATAAATCCAGAAATTTCGTACTTTCAGACAAGCGATAAACTTCAACTGCTGCGCCATGATATCCAAACGGGGAGTGGCTGCCACCGCCTGCTCCTTCTCTTTGTCCGCACTTTGCCCTGCAGTGCTCTTCATCTGCAGTCCACCATCTTCGTCTTCATCTTCGTCTTTGTCTTCCTCTTCATCATCGCTCCATTTAAGCTCGAATTCGTCGCTTTTGGCTCCAGCCATCGTAACCGGCGTGGACCAATCAAAATCCACCGCACTCTCCTTCTTCAAGCCACTCCCCTTGCCTTCTTTCTCCGTCCTTTGGCTCACAGGCGGCGTGAAATATCCTTTGCCGCCCGCTTCCTCTACATCCAATACATTTGGCGGCAGCTGCGACAAGACTTGCAGCGCTAAGGCGGGACAGCCGGCCAAGAAATGCGCATGCGCAGTGGTAAAGTACAGTCTGCGCTCCAACGGACTTACGGCTGTCAGTTCCGTCACCGCGTCGCCGGCCAGAACCGGCCCTTTATTCTCCGCTGCTCTTTGCTGCCTCACCAAAAGTGGGTGCGTGCGCAGGAAAATGTAGAAATTGAAAACGGACGGTGACGTCACACCCCCATCGTCCTTATCTTTTTCCTTATCGTCGTCCTGACCGTCTTCACTGGTATCCAAGAGGCCGGTCCCGTCGTCCAGTAGCGTTTTGAGTGCTGCTGAGTAGTTTCCCAGCAGCCAGTGAGCCATGGATCTTAAAAATGGATCCATGGCGGGCGTAGAAAGAATTTCTTGCTCCAGCAAGCTGCGCAGAGCTTCAGGAATGCTCATTTCAGGAAGAGGCGTGGCATGAGCTCCTGCAGTGGGATAGAGTCGCACGATGACCATCGCGAGCTGCAAATCTTTGAGTCGCCGCAAGCAAATCTCCACCGCGTCACCCAAGGCGCCAGCCAAAAGGAAAAAGGCGACAGCGTGGGTGAAACGCTGTTTGCCTAGTAAGGCGTAGGCGTTTTTCAAGGCTGCCTTGCGCCAGCGATCCTCGCTGAAGTTGTTGGCGAAAAAGACAGTCATGCGCTCGTCACCCAAGGAGCGGAACAAACCCCAAACCACCGCCTTTTTGCCCAAGGCGAGGTAGTAAGGGGCGGCGTCTAAAGGATTGTTGGCTTTCTGAAACGCGCACTTGGCTAACTGTAATAAACAAGGTAATAGCCAAAGGACCCAATAGCAGTTAATCTTTTAGTTACAGTAGATGCCACTTATTGTGATCACGTTTGTCAAGTGAATATTGATTCTATTAAGCGGAGATTCTAATAACCGAAAATCAGAAATATGCAATTGAGTTTCGTTACTGTACAGGTGAAGATTTAAAAAAAAAATTATTTTAATATCCGAAAGTGTGATTCTAATAACCAGTGATCCCAACAAGCGGCACCTACTAAAGTTACTACTTATAATAAAAACATGACTGAGTAAGAGAAAGAACTTACGCGTTCGATGGCGACCCGCAACAGGACGTTCGAGCGCAACCACCAACCTACGCCCATTTCGCGCATTTCTTCCCACGTAGGCTGTCCTTTGGCGTACTGGGGAAGGATTTGCAGTAATTCTTTTTGGGATTGGGAATGGAAAGCCCAAGCCAGGTGCGCAGGTGCCAAACCGCGTCGTTTCAAAGTAACTCGAGAAGCTGGAGGCAGGCACCGTAGTAAATACAAATGATGGCGAACTGAGAGCAAGAATCTCACTCCACAACTGTCCAAGTGATCTAAAAATCAGGCAAATGTTCTTAGAAACAACACTTTTCTTTCCGCTGGAGCAAAACTGGAGCTCTAAACTCACGTGACTGCTCTTGGCGACGGCTGTAAATATCCGCAACGGTATCAGCCATGGCCAAAAGGTGCATTTGGTCCAAACTACTCAACCCAGGCAACTGGGTATGGGTCAATAACGCCGTCAATACGCGAGCCTTAAAAAGAAAGAAAAGAAAATCAGTTTGAACGTCTCTTTTTTAATCAAACTATCTTAAAATTCCGAAGCAAATAAATGTAAACAAATAATTTTAAAAAAATAATCTAAAAGACAGCTACAAATGCGTCGTAATTCGCTTTTACATGTTTGAGTCCAAAATGGGCCAAGCCACTCTCATCCTCCGAAATCCGCGATTTCTTGTTAGCATTGGCTTTTCCCGCCAAAATGGCATCCAAATCATCTTCATCCGCGTCTTCTTCTTCTTCAGCGTAACCATTGGCTGGTTCCCCTCCGAAAAGCTGGCCGTAGCGCTGCTTTTGTTGCGAAGGGGCGTGACTTTCCTCCCGATCTGCTGCTAACAGCGTCCAAAGCGGTAAAGGCGGTACCGCCAAGATTTCTGCATAGTCCAAGGTCACTTCTTCGGGTACTACTCCACCCCCATTCTCCAATGCATTGACATCGTCTCTTCCTCCTATAGATACACAAAAAAATCATCCAATTCACAGAAACTTTCACGCCAATAAACCAACACTAAAACAAATGAACCAGTCTATCAAAAACGAATAATATAAAAAAAAACTCCCCCCTCCCTACCCCACTGTATCCCCTAACACCCCTCATCATTCCCTGTTCTGTTCTAAACTAAACTGAATGGTATGAACGAATAGAGAATCAAAGAATAATACAAAGAATAAAGAATAACACGACAATAGGCGAAAGCTCGTCGTTTCAAATAAATAAAAAAAAACGCTATAAATTTAATAAAATTAAAAAAAAATCAAAACGGAGTAAAAGAACGTGCATAACTCACCAGGATACGAAATAGAAAGCGCTCGAGTGCGGGTCCAAGTGCGGGATTGCGGTGCCTCTTCCTCGTCGTCTCCGCTCCTCTTCCCTTCTTCTTCCTCATCTTCTCCTTCAAAAAGTTGCAGCTTGGTACCCTTCTTTCCCATAGGGCCCTGGCCCAAAACACAGCGTACCAGATGGGCCAGGATTGCTTTCACCCATTTGGCTTTGCCGGAATGCAGCAATTCCATGAGCTGGCGTGGGTGGTACTGCGGCAGTACCGGCGAAGCCAAGTGCGCTGCTTCGAAAAGCCCAAAACTGGGCAAACACTCGGACAAGAGCCAAGCGGTGGTCGCACTGGCAGCTGCGTTTTCTTCCGTTTTCTTGGCTAAATACGCTTCAGCGCTGGTTCCTAACGGACGTCGCGATGCCGACGCAGATCCCGAGGATACGGCAGCCGAAAGCGCGTGCATGGAAGATGCGCGAGGCAGATGAGCCATAGAAGTAGCGTAAGGTAGCCTTCCAGGGGTGGACTCGGCCGCCAAACTTCGTAAAGTGGACTCGCCTAAGCCGCGATCTTCATCCCAGTCTTCCACAGGTTTAGCCACGCCCATAGTGGCGGACGGACTTAACAGCACGTCTGAACCGGACACAAAATAAATCAAATAAAATTACATAAAAGCGTATAAAATACGACAAAATCATTAATCAGCAAAACAAAAATAAATAAAGGGAAATTTAAAATTCCGCAGATAAAAATGAATACCGCTATCAGCTTTCCATTGCGAATACACGTGCATTTCGTTGTCCATGCCCACCACGAAGATTCCGTCCCGTACCCAGGACATGTGCATAGGAAGTGGGGGCAAACCATCCGCCGTTCGCAGTTCCAAACACCGTAAACGCATCCAGCGAACGCTAGGTGGCAAGGCAGCCGATAAAGAAGCAGCCGGTAACAGCGATCCCCTCCTCGGACTTGTGGCTTGATTGCTGCTACCACCGATACCAGCATGGGCTGCGACTGGGAGTGCATGTACATTGGCGCTCTCCGGTACGCACGTATAAAGCAAAATCTGTATAAAAATTGAAATGAAAAGAAAATAAATAAATTAAATATTGAATATAATAATATTAATATAATATAAAATAATAATAATAGAAACAGGCGTAAGCCTACCCGCCCTACTTCAAATTAAAAAAATATATATAAAATAATATTAATATAATAAATAATTTTACATAAATATAAAAATAAATATAACTAACCTTATTGCCCACGCCCACAGTGAGAATATGACTCCCGTCTTCTTTGGAGACCCAATCCAATTGCACGAGAAATTTCTGAGTTAAAGGGCAGACGTTTCCCACTGTCTGGATACTCTGACGTAAGGTTTGGAGGGTGGAAAAGGAAGGCACGGCTACCAAATGGCCCATATTAGGTACTGGCAACGGTAAAGGCAGTGGAAGGGGCGTGCTTAGCGTGCTACCACCGCCCAGACTAGCTGAACTGTCCCAACTGCCACTGCTCAGGTTATCTACACCTCCTCCACTGTTCATGACTCCATCAGCAGACATGCCCCCCAAGGCTTGCACATCGTCGTGAGACAGATTCCGCGACAATGCTTGGAGGCCTTGCGCGCGTCTTTTGAACCAGGCTGGGTCTTTCAAATAGCTCAGATCCAAATCGGGGTCCATGCGAATCTTTGGCAAGTGGATGTTTTTCAAATGGACGGTATCTTCCAGTACCCATTCAGATCCTGTTGAAAAACAAGAAATTCCGTGAGTTTTAACTTGAATAAAGGACAAGTAACGAGTTTATTACCTCCAGACGATTCGCATTCATGGATTGCTACACACAAATTGATGTAGCGAGTGTCAGGATCGGCTGACTGGGGTTTGGTGAAGGATTTTCCAGCTTTGTAAGCCACCGCAACGCGGCCCGAGTAAGCAGCACTGACAGAAAGGGGCGTGCCGGGAACGTTGACGAGGGAATGCCCCGCTTGCATGTCCCATTCGATCCAGACTAAAGTTTCGACGTCTTCTCCTCCTTCCAAACCGGAATTCATGATCCCACATTTCCAGAAACGCACGCTGGCGTCCGAACAAGCAGTTACTAGTACATACGGAGCAAAACAGGCCGGATAAATGGAGGCTGAAGACAAGTGCCCGGCAGCTGGAGAAGCATCCACCACTTCCACTCCCTCCGGGAGGCTTAAACGTTGCGTACAAACCTTTTACAAATACAAACAAGTGTAAAGTATCACTTTTACAAGTACAAAGTGATTTGATCTCGACTCAATCCAGCTAAAATGAACCTTTTTAATAAAAAAGTGGACAACATTGAAAGGTTTGAATTAATAAATGCCGGGATACACATTTTCATATACAGTGGTGCTTTGCATAACGAACGCCATCCGTTCCAGGATGGCGTTCGTTATGCGGGACGCCGTTTCCAATAAGTTACTATGGGAATAATGAACCGTTCCTGAGGCCGGTCCAAAATCGCGAAAATTCGCAATTTTAATATTTACATTTAAGCATACTAATGAAGTACGATATGATCTGCGTTTTTTTTGCACTTTACACTTAAGGAACAGAAAAAATAAAATAAACTTACTTTGGATGTGACGATAGAAACAGGCGACGCAGCCGACCGGGGGGTTGTGGGCGTTTCATCTTCATCGATGGGCCCGGTTTGGGGCTGCAATGCAATGACCAGTTTCCAAACATGGATAATACTGCCCCCTCCCTCTCTTTCCTCCCCTTTCTCCAAGACCACGACGTAAAAGGGCTCCTTGAACGTCGGCGTGGCTTGCAAGTCAACCACCGCTCCTAACGAAGCTTCCATCAAGCCCAAGCCTCCTCCAACTGTGCTATTGGCTCCTTCTCCCATCTCGCCCTCCATCGGACCACTGGAAAGCCCCGCTCCACGCCGTCCAGTCATTAACTGTTCTTGGAAAACGTGTAAAAGCTGCGTATTATGCCAATCCTGTCAACACAAAACAAAAATAAAATTCCCATACATTTCCATCAAAGATTTCCATTCATCTTTAACAAAATCTAAAGGAAAAACTCACATGGGAAGCATCTTGGATTGCTGCTAATTCCAAAACGCAACCCGGGCGGGAAGTCGATTGCTCTGAAACCATCCTAGCGAAACTATTCCGCTCTTGTTGCGAAGTAAACGCTTTTTGCCAAGAATCATGAAAAGAGCTGGCATTCGAGTCCTCGCTATGGTGGTCCGAGTCTGCCTGCATGTTATGAATATTTGCTGCGCTATTCCTGTCCATGGTGGCTAAGAGCGAACGGGCATCAATGACCGCCTGGTAGACTCTCAGCGAAGTTCCATCCGAGGCCACAAAGCAAGCCGAAGCCGATTGCGCAGCCACGCCTTTCCTACCCAGACCGGGCGGAACCAAAGTGGCTGCCGGCAGTAAGGTTGGAATCCAGGCCACCGAGGAAAACGCCGAAGCCGCTGGCGAATTAATCCTCGCCAACTCCGTCACGCCCCCACTTCTCGATAAAGGCCCCACAGGTTCCACTCGCCACAAAATCAATTCCGAGCAAAATCCCTAAAAATAAGACAGAAAAATTGTATTATATTATACAAATTATACTTTTTTTTAAATTTCAATCCCAACGTAGGCTTCCGCCTATTGTTGGTTGCATTATTTATTTACACATTGATCTGATTAAATTATGAAAAATTATATGAAAGAGTTATAAAAATAAGACATGAAAAAATTACACAATAGGTATTAACAAAAAAAAATATATTCCTTTTCAATTTAAAAATAGGAAATTTTTTACCTTATTGGCCACCACGGACATGGACATGTGACGTCCCCGAACGCCACTATTCTGCGGAGTGGGCGTGGGAAGGGAGGAGCCAGTGTCTTGAATGGTCTGCACCACATTGTGATGGGACGTGGTGAGCAAAAGCGGCAAGACTGGATGGCAGGTGACATCATTGACACGGAAGCGGTGTCCGGACACTCTTGCGTCATGGGCCACCGAAAGCAGCTGTGTGAACCTGGATCCTTCCCCAAACGCCAAATGCCAGAGATTCAGGGATCCGTTGTCATGTTTGGTGAGGAGACACACGACTGGAGCCGGGGAGGGGCGAAAGGTGTTGTTATGATTCGTCTGGTGATGATTGGTACTAGTGTGGTGTCCCTCCTTGGGCGGGGACAAGGATAAATTCGCTGGGCGGTGCTTCAGGGACTTGTGGCTTTTATTTCCCTCGCTTTTTTCAGCCTCTTCTTCTTCTCCGCCTTCGCTTCTCGACTGAATTTGATCTTCTTGATCTTCGTCTTCTTCGCGCAGGTTCTCGTAATTGGGCGGTGCTGCCGACGCAGCCGTGTGATGGTCCAAGTGGAGCAAATGTCGGAGATCGAGGTAGTGGGTTGGGTTATAGAGCGCCAGCGCAGGCGCCATGGTACCGGCATCCCCTAAAGGCAAGGCATTAGGCAAACGCGACGAAAACGAGACCTGTGGTTGTCGAAAGGATCCTGGCTGGTACTCGTCTAACCAATCCACCAACCTATTTGGGATAGAAAAACAAACAAAAATAAACAATAAACAAAATAAACAAAAATAGAGAAAATACGTTTAGAAAAATAAACAATTCGGGGATAAACACATGCAACAACTACCGAACTATAGAGATTAGAGAACTATAGAACTATACAGAACTATAGTGATTTCAGAAGTAAACACCAGAACGTCATTTTACCAGACTAGAAAGGAACCGTCAAGAGGATGAATCGCAAAGAGCAGATCAGGGCTTTGATGCCAATCCCGGAGTAATGTTTCAATCCGCAGATCCAAGGCGTCACCCAAGGGCATGGGCGGCTGGGAGGCGCAGCCATCAGTGGCCAAAGAAGCCATTGAAGCGGCTCCGCTCAAGGGCGAGAAGACTGGGACCGTTCCGACAGAGGGAGGTTGGTTCCAAGCATGGGGAAAGGCATCCATTTCTCCATTGCTGGGACTATTGTGACCTTGGTGTCTCAAAAACTTGGCCAAATCGCCAGTAGTTCCTCTCACGTTCTTCTTTTTCACTAGAAACATGGAATTAAACGTTACGAATTAAAACGAAAAATTTAAACGAATTAAATCAGTCAATAACAACACCGCATACACAAAAACGACGTTTCAAACCATTTCAAAACTCCAAAAGTAAGTGTGACAATTTTGGAAATGGTTTCTAACGCTTTGAAAGCTTTACACCCATTGAAAAGGAGTCCTAAAGTGAATTTTAAAGCTTCAAAGGGATCTAAAAAGGCTGAAGACACGATTTGTAATGCTCTTGCAGTTTCAAAAAGACAAAAAATAAATCTTAAGATGACTCCTGACGCTTTTAAAGTTCCAGAAAATTGATTTACTTGGAGAAGCTTCGTGATTAGATGGTGTCGTGGCTTCGGAAGACCTTTCGGTGTCGCCATGGAGCCAATCTTCGCGTTCCAAAGCTTTTTTGCTCAACTCCTATGCAATTATTAGGAAATTAAACTCAAGGTCCGCTAAAATTTAGTAACAGTGGCGGCTTTTACTTGTAAAATCTGCTCAGCTTGGGCCGTAAAGTGCATTTCCTTATTGTTAAGCCAATGGAGGACTAATGGCGGGCCTGCAAAGTCACCTTGCCCCAAACTGGGCACTAAAGGAATGTCGGTGGCTGCATTCACAGCTGCTGCGAGATGAAAATGGAGTCCTAGTACCGCCCCCGTGCCATGGAGTCCAAATCCATGGCTTTCGTGGACGCTAAACGAAGAAGGAAACGTCGGCAAGGGCATGGCTGACGCTGAAGGAGGCGTGGCCGGCCCCATTTGCCCATGATGGGTCCTTCTGCCATTTCCATGTTTTAAATTCCTTTTCAGGTGAAAACAATGCCTATAAAGAGCACAGAAAAAAATTAGGAAAACTCCAGAAATGGATTTTGAGCGCTTTATTGTTACCTAACATGCTTGAGACGCTGCAAAATCCGAGTTTTATGACGCTGTGTACGGAATTTCGGATTGGCGTGGGTTAAAGGATCCCAGTGAGGCAAAGAGACCAAGCCAAGCCCATCATCCGGACCCGCAGGCAGGACTGTTTCCACCCAAAGTCTGCAAATGTTGTCTCGGCATGACGTCACTAACATAGCACATACGCTTCCCCTGTAAAAAGTATAAAAAGCAGCAGCAACGGTGATTAGAAATCGATTTTTACGGAGTTTGGGGCGAATTTTAAGTACTTGGGCATGTATTTGGATGTCCTACGCCACGAAAAGCCAGTAACAGCTTGCGGATGAGCAATATAAACGAAGGAAAAGTGAGGGGCAGCATCCATGTCCAAAGATGGAGTCGAAGCCATGCTGTGATCCGTGTGACGAGACGGAAACATGACTAGAAAGGAAGAAATATTTGTTTAGAGCGATAACAGCAACTGAGTGTTGAAGCTTAAATGAAATTAAAATGACAACTTACGCGGCTTGTCCTCATACCAGATCCGTAAAAGTCGATCTTGGGTAGCTGCGGTAGCGAAAAGTGTTCCATCTGGTGAAAATGCAGCTTGGGTGACAGGAGAAGCTGGGACGTTCTCCCAAAGCAAACGCCAACTGGCCGCTGTAGGCCGAGACTCGTCAGGACACTCTGGGGAGGATACGCCCCCATCTTCTTCGCTGCTTTCCTCATCATCCTCGTCTCCCAATTCAAACGTTACTGTCCGCTTCACGCCTCCTAGAACCAAATAAAAATATGTTTAGGAACTCTAGGGTCTTTTAGAATTAAAAAATTTAAAGATGTAGAAGCTTTTCTACCGGTTTTGTGAATGGGTTGTCCAGCAGGCTCTTCATTAGGCACATGAAAATGCCACAATTGCAAGACTTTGCCTCCAGTCAAGAGACGAGTTCCTTCTAGGTTCCAGGATAAAGTCGCCACAAAACAAGAGCTGAGGATACGTCCAGTCTCGACCCATCGATAATCCAATCGCTGGAAAGCACAAATGACGTCACATATCGAAGAAACAAATGAAAATTGGATTTCTAACTGAGGAATCAGAAATAAACGTACGTGAGAACTGTTTTGATGAACCAAGGGCGTAGGTTCGTATACGCAGACATGACTACCATAGGCTGCTGCAATTTTCCCGGTATCAGTGGAAGTATCCAAGCAACTAATCTGCACGTTATTATGCAAAGCGCCAGGAATGATTTGCACCCTTTCGAATGTCACTGAGAGAATCACAACATTGCTCCCAGCAGCATATGCCTAGAAAAGATATGAATCGATAGTTTAAAAAAAGTTTAAATGTTAAAAGTTACTGCGGGTAATGTTTAATGACTTGCGAAAAAAAAGAGAAAGAAAATCAATCATTTTGGCTACTTTCGCCAAGTGGAAAAACTTTTTTTTTTTACCGAAAAGGAGATGCCTTCTACACTTCCCACTGCAAAACCACGATTTCCAGCATTACAGGCGCCGGTTAAAACTTGATGGCACTTCATTTTACTTGATTTTATCACGATTAAATGCGACTGTCAATAGTTTCGAACATTTTACTTCAGTAATATTCCGTCCTCTGAGCAAACAGATCACACAGCCATCTAGGAGCTATTTGACCATAGACGGCCGGGATGAGAAGCGAACGGTGGATTTGAAATGTGAAAGGCGAACAAAGAAATGCGAAACACGATACTCGGAAGTCGGGTTTCCATTCCAGTTTCAATGCTCTCAATATCAAAAAGTTTATCCTGCTACCTCTGAAACCTATCATGTATAGGAAATGATGAATTAAAATACAACTAGAAAAAATACAGACTTGGAAACTAGAAGATAATGGACAAATATCCCAACTTTACCATGGGCCGCAAAGTAGACTGTCCAATTAACATATACCGTACTTTGCTACCCATGCTCAACATTTCCAAATTTTCTGGAAGTTGAAGTTGAAGTCGACTTGAAAGCCTATCATAGATAAAAACCGTTAACTTTAAATAAAGAGGCTCCGTTGGTTCATGGACTTTTTATTGGGAAGAATGACAGTTGTTTTTGTTTAGCAGCAGACACCGACAGTACGAGCAAGCTTTTCCCCTCCTGGGCCACACATAAACAGCGTCAACTGCGCTCGTTCCTTGTTTTCTCCATTCTGCGTACTTTTTTTCAAAGTTCGATCAAAAAAACCTTAATCAATAAGTGACACCACATCACAGGCACGACTGCTACTTTTCAGTTTTTCTTTTCCATTTTTTTTGCTTCGAACTGATTTCAAAAAACTTGGTAGAGAAGTTTCCAGCACACGAACCAAAAAAAAAGTTTAAGACCCAAAAAAATCGGTCGTAAGATCCATAAGTAACCAAACACAAGGAAAAATTTCGCTACACATGCCCTTTTGTCTTTTTGCAAAAAAGTCGCACTTTGAAAATATTAACCAAGATGAAAAAATATGCAAAAAAGGGAAGTCCAAAGACTGCGATTGACAGGAAAAATTAAAATCATTTTCCTTTCTTTCCACTCTCTCCACGTAAGAAAAGAAAACAGACAGGGAAATTACTCCATTCTTTTCTCTACGTTGCTTGAATAAATGTCATCCTGCAGAAGTATCATTTTTTGTCCTGGGTTATACATAGCAGACATCCTCGTGTCTTTTTTTTCCCTTATTCTTCTCTTTTTTGTTATTTAGGACCGTGTAAAGATTAAGGGAGCGGGGCCCAAAGTCTTTCAAATACTTTCCATAAGAAAAAAAGGTGCGGAGGCGGGGAAAAGAAAAAGAGAAAACAGGAAACGGGCCCGCCCCCTTCCGGGAAAGCTCATTTTTTTCGCTTTCGTTTCGCCCTGATTAAAAATGTCTCGCTGATTTTATGTTCCCGGAGCAAAGTTTATTTTTAGTTGGATCCCCAGTACGAAGCCGCATAAGCGCCTTTAGGTCCAGTTTTGGCTCCGCCCTGGCCGCCTCCAGCTGAGCGTTGTCCGCCAACACCGGAATCTTGGTGAAGCTGTGCGTGCATGAGCTGCGAATGATGCGACTGATGCGGCGCCAAAGCAGGGATGAACATTTGCGTGTAAGCCCCTGGACCGGTGCCGCTACCTGGAGCCGCGAGATTGAAAGGAGGGGGCGTGCCCGTATGGAATCCTGGCTTGTCGTACGACACTTTGCTGAGTTGCGAATGCGGCGCCGCTTTGCCGTACACTGAGCCCAGATCGGCTGCACCGGAACCAGGTCCGCCTGATGACCCGACTTTGTTAGGAACCACTCCGGACGCTCCGCCTCCACTACCCACGCCTACCGAGCCACCGCCGTACATAGACTTGAAGTCCGAGTTGGCCAGCGCTTCGTAAGTGGACGCGTAGTTGTATGCTGAAGGCCCACTGCTACCTACACCTTCCAATTTTTAAGGATGACATAAAATAGAGAATTACTGAGTAAAGTTGATCCCCTGGGACGCAAATTTGTCTAACTAAAGCAATACAAGTTCTGAACTATACACCTAATAATAACAAACTAGTGTTATAACTCACGCAACAACAAGCTAGCTAGCTTGTTGTGACTACAAGCTAGTGTTTATAACCAAAAGGTGAAGCATATTTGTAAGCGAAGTACCGAAGTACTGATGGTTGTACTAGACAGTCTTCTGGTTCTTAGATAATTTTCGATTATTCGTCAACTTCCGTCGATTCTATGCAATCAAATGTTGTAAAACTTAAAACAAATCTAGATCCAGATCTGAAAAGATTCCACTCCGATCACTTTATGGGGAACAGTAATAAAAATAACTAAAAAAATCGAACTGTGGCCACTAGATGGCCTAATCTGATCGATAAATTTCCAGAAAAAATCGATCCGATTCCTGCCACTTCTTAGTACAACGCCTACTAAATCGATGATCGATCGTTCGATCCAATGATCGGATCTTTTTTGAAAGATCTAGAACACTGGTACTCGAGAACTGTTTACATGATCTCTATATGCAACTCTAGAAATCTCTATACGCATACTTAAGTATCAAAATCTGGTAAAATTATTTAAAAGTATTATTGAACCCTTTGAACGTCAAGTTGTTTTACTGAAAGGAAATTTAGAAACTCAGAAAACGAGGTCCCATTGATTACCGGTGTTGGGTGTCTGTTGTTGAGAAGGTGCACCTGGTCCTTTGCCGTACTGACCAGCTCCCATGTGACCTGAAGGTGTTTGCACGTGTCCCTGGCCCTGCGCTGAGGAAGGCGCGGAGACGGGATAGAGAGCAGTGGGGGCGGGACCATACTGGAACCCACCTGGTACCACGCCTCCACCGTAAAAGTAGGCATACGCCGGTGGCAAAGGAGCAGCAGCTGCTGCTGCGGCTGCACTCAGGTACGCTGCTTGATGCGACTGTGCTGCTGCACTCTATTGAAACAGAAGCAAAAGAAATGTCAAATTTTAGTCAAATTTATATTTAAGATGTAAAACTTTTAAAATACTCCCAGAAATTAAATCTTAATTTATACCTGTGATAAGGAAGTTGGGACAGGGGAATTATTATCCGGTCGCGCAAACTTGTTATCGTAAGCCATGGAGGCGAGTCCTTGTGATGCTATACTGGATTCTCGCGTTCCTTGCGTGGCAGCAGCTGTTAACGACGTTGGGGACTGATAACCCATGCCGTAATATGCAGCCGCCACTTCAGCATTGGACAGGTGGGGGTAACGCTGCTGAAACAGTTGCATATCTTCCAGCGAGTACATCGGCTGCTGAAGATTGGCAGGATAGAAGGGCATACCTGGTCCAGGGCCACCCATAATGTATTGCGTCCCCAAGAGGGTACCCGCGGGTAACCCTGGTTGACTGGTGGGGGCTACCGAAGGCGGCTGTAGTGCTGATAACACTGTTCCGCTACTGCTCACCACTGGCATCGCTTTGGAGGAAGGACCTGTACTGGAATTGCCCGCCGATCTATTTTAAAAAAAATAATAATAATAAAGTAACAGTTTCATTCCTCCTTTCCTACACGAACTTAAAAACATTATGAATTTCACACTAAACATCCAACTTCCACATTTGACTTGATTACATACAAAATCCGACCCATCAGTTCTGTAGAAGACTCGTTCACGCGGTATCAGTCGCAGAACTTCTCATCATTGGGTCGATTTCTGCCTTTTATTTGCTTGTTTCAGTTAATGTAATTTGCTGACCTGGTAGGAACGTTGGAACTGCTGAGGCCCAGAGCTTGCATGGAAAGCGTGGTGGAGGGTACATTACTGCCTCCGGCGTTGCTATCGTAACCCGATGGGCCCTGATTTGCTCCTTGTCCTCCAGCGACAGAGCTTGGGACGTCTTTCTTCCCAGAAGGCACTCCAGCCGCAGGGTTGTAGACTCCTGACGACGGATAGGCATTCGAAGGAGCAGTATTAACGTTGCTGTTGCCTCCCGAGCTTCCGTAGCCATACGATGAACCGTAGGGCGTGGAAGTGGGCGTGGACTGTTGCTGCTGTTGATGGTGACTGCTCCCATAGCCTGATCCAGTGCCGCTATTGCTGGTATTATTGTAACCTTGGCCATAGGCATTGTACCCCGTGCCATAGCTGCTCTTGGGTCCCTGCTTCAAGTAAAACAAAATATAATAAATTTCTGGTTGAAAGGCTATAATTACAAAACATTTAGGAACAGAATGTCTTTTAAATTATTTTCATGACGCTATAAAAAGCCCCATCAGCTCTGTAGAAAGCTCTCTCATGCTGAATTCAGCCATAAGAATTTTTCATCACTTGGGGCTTTTTCTGTTGATATCTTTTCTCAAGATAATACGTTGCACTTAAACAATCCAATTTTTAATATGTCAAGTGCAGTAGATGCCGCTTATTGTGATCACATGTGTCAAGTGAATATTGATTCTATTAAGCGGAGATTCTAATAAATGAAATTCGAAAATATGCAATAGAATGCTACGATTAATTGGCGCGTGAAACGGACTGGCTTGTTTAAACTAAAAAAACTAAGCATCGCCTACTTGTTGACACTTTCCCAGGTTCCTTTTTCTAGATTGACTACACTCCACTGTTTATTTCGTAACGATTTTTCAACAATTTTGATAGAGACGATTGAAGAATTGACGGTTTAAATAAACAGAATTAAAGACATTTCACGATGTCTCTCAAAATTTACTAATTACGTAAATTTATTACGTAAAATACGTAATTAGTTGAGTAATTTCTACACATCTTAACACTCAGGTCTACTTAAAAAGTGGAAATTAAAAAAAAATAAGGAAAATAAAATACCTGGTACGGATACGATGCTGATGCGGACGTTTGCTGACTGGAACCGTAACCACCTGTATTTCCTCCTAACCCTGACGTTGAACTGTCACCAGCTTTGGACATGGCTGAAGTACTGCCGAGTGAAGAAGTACCTACAAAATTCGAAAAAGAGTTTTATACATGGTTTATCTAGTTGAAAATTAGCTTAATAAAAATGTACGAGAACAAATTACCCTTTCATTTACAATGCAAAGAAAAAAAATAGTTTACCTTTGTTGCCATAATCTCCAGCTCCACCCAGATTGGCACCGGTGTTTGACACGCCCAGCCCGCCAGTAATAGCCTCTGAGCTCAACATTCCACTGTTGGCGCTCGCTTGGGACTGAACTTGCTGTTGTTGCTGTTGAGCGGCCACAGATTGTTGCTGCTGATGCTGCTGCAAGGGTGTAAGCTCAAAGCCGGCGCTTTCGACGCCTACTCCAAAATCCAGAGATCCAAATTTGAGGTCGAGCTGGTTCACAGCATCGTCATTAGGCATTTCCACTGCGGAAGAGGGAATTTTGGAGGGAGGAGCCACCTTGGGGCGCTGCGGTCGAGCCCTGGCTGCTGCTGCAGCCGCAGCTGCTGAACCAGCTTGAGAGGGAACGCCCCCTGCTACCGAGTTGTAACTCATATAGGAGCCTGTTCAGAAGAACCATTAACATCCAGTTAGTTTCAAATAGTTGCAGTTGACAGTGAAACAAGAGTGAATTACCAGAGGCTGTTGGAGGTTGAGAATACTGGGACATGTAACCTTTCATGTTGGCAGGTTCTTTTTGCAGCAACATGCTAAGATCCAAGGGCGTGCCAGCTGGGACGTTGCTACTGACGGCTGTGGTTGAGGCTGGTACCGGAACGTTGGCTTGATTGGTCGCCACGGCGCTGTAGAGCACGTGACCTGGTCCGGAAGGTGGCGTATTCGCTACCACGTCCGCAGTTTGGACTTCTCCGTTGAGCAAGCCAGGAGGAGCGTTGGGTGCACCACCTGCAACAGCAGCTGCGCTACTGGGATCCGCTGAGCTGGGAGGGGCCAGTTGAGAGCTCGGAGTAAAGACTTTGGTGTCGGCCAAAGATCCTGTATACTCCTCGTTGTCCCAATCTTCCGTGGTTGGGAAATCCTCGCCCCAATTATCTACAGATAAAGAATTTGCGTTATAGAATATTCTCAAATCTTGAAAATTTTTACATTTTAAAACATCTTAACATTATTCAAGTTATACCTGATCACTACAGAATAGACGCTAAGTTAGCCTGATCTTACACTGCAGTTTAAGCAGTCTTAATATCGAAACTACAACCAAACTGCGTTTAAAACCGAAACGCGGATCAAATCGTGAATAATTCAGACCAGCAAAAAAAGAAGCAATTTGACCCATCAGCTCTGTAGAAGACTCGTTCATGTTGAATCAGCTCAAAGTTAATCATCACGGGGTCAAGTTTTGCATTGTTGACTAAATTAAACACGAAAACACTGAAAAAGAAAGACAACCTGGATATTTTACAGCACAAGAAAGAGTAGTTAACAAGACTAGAATCAGAATTCGAAATAAAATAAAAGGAAATTAAAGAAAATTTCGATAAAATTAAATTAATCTAATTAAAAGTAATTTAACAATATTGATAATACAAAGTAACAGTATAAACGTAATAGATTAGGTTAAACTAATACATTAAGCTCAATTGAACAAAGGTTTAAAAAATAGTACACGAACAAAGGAATAATTACCCATTTTAATTGGCTCTTGGTCAGTGGGAGTGTCCCAAGTATCTTCAGTCTGGGAAGCGTTCCGCGGTGGACGACCAGGCCCGCCGCCACGCCCACCATAACCTCTCCCCCTTCCTCCTCCAGCTCCCCCTCGACCCCGCCCATTCATCATCCGGCCTCCACGCCCACCACGACCACCTCGTTCTCCGCGTGCGCCGGTAAAGTCCGAAGATGTATCCACACCTTCTCCCCAATCATCTCGTTCTTTATTCTCTTTTCCACGACCTAAAATCAAGGAACAAATTGTAACTAAATTTCGGTTTCCTTAAATTTTCCCATCATTTCCCTCGAACTAGTCTTATGAAATCGTTTTTCACTTTCCCAGTTAAGCTTATGCATTTTTTGTTTTGCATTTTCCTAGTTTTGAACCAACGCTTTTAAATTTTTTTTACCTCTGCCGCGCATTCTAGGCGGCCCACGTGCTGACCGAGAGCGATCTCTATCACCTTGGTGTTCCCGATCTCGCTCTCTCCCCGCACTCTGTCCCAACTCGCTTTCCCCGCTTTCTTGCCCTGCTTTGGCATTGAGACGCCCCTTTTTCTTCTTGCCAGACACTTCCCAGTCTCCTTCGCCTTCGCCGTCCAGCAGCAGAATGGTCGCACGCTCCAGATCGTTGTTACAGTCGTGGAGAGCTATAGTAACTGAGTCTGCTGAGCGCCCCGTCACTTCCACTAGCTAAAAGAACAAAAAAACGATTTTAATTTCCCCCCCATATTTTAAGGTACTTTTTAGTCATTTTTAAAGAGTCTTTTTAAAAGTTTTTACCTTGCTGATTTTCTCAAGCAAATCCGGATCTTCTTTCTTGGGATCGCTGATCATCTGGGCAATTCGCAGCTGCTCAGCAGTTGGTACGATCTTGTGAAGCGTGTCTCCGCCTTGTTTGGCCCCACCTTCATTGCTGTTCTGCCGCGTGTTCTTGTCCACTTGTCCAGGGAAAGTCGTAGATTTGCTCGTGTGGCTGTTACTGTCGGCTGTGGATGTCGCTGAAGTTGAAGACGATTTGTCGTGAGGCTTGCCAGGCCCGCTATTAGCTGATCCTCTGTTACGAGTCTTGCCTCCGCCCCCTTTACCGCCCCCAGAAGCACTCATTCTGTCTAAGTATGGCTGAAAATGGCCTATGTACACCAGACTATGTACAAGGATCTGTTTTGGTTTCCAAATGAAATAAAAGGAAAATAACATTTGATTACTAACTTGTCATAAATGAAGCGCGTCATAAAATGAATAAAATTGACAAGGAAGCACTTGTAATGAAAACGATGATTATTTAAGCCTTGTGCCGAGAAAGTAAGCCTTCATTTCATCTAACAGAAGGCAACTAGGATGCTGAGCACGTTGCCAGGACAACAGTGATGCTTTCAACCTGGCTCCATGCAAAAGTGTGCCACATTATTAGAGAATTTCGCAAGTCCTAGAATTTGTTAAAAAAAATTATCTACGGTACGTTTACGGACACGGAAATTTTGACAACGCGATTTGAGATCAAAAAGCCACCGACGTTGCAGTTCTGGGAAAATTAAAAGATGAATGTTTGCAAAAGCAACTTTTCTTCGCTGGCGCCGCCATTTTTCTTTGAAATGCCGGGGTGACCGCCTTGCCAAGAAAACCACGTTTTCCGACCCCTGGCCGCCGTTTTGGATGAATTTTTGCCTTTCCCATGCATATAACTATCCATAGATGAACTAAAGCTTGGTATATTTTCCAAAATGTGCGGAATATGTCACAAATGCTCTGTTTTCATTACCTGCAAAAAGCTGACGCACTCCGTTCACACACAAAGCAAAGCCAATGGCTTCAACGTTGCCATATTCTGTTCTTTTCTTCCACATTGCCGTTATTTTCTTAATTATTTAAAAAAAAATTATAGTTATTTTCTGTCATCTTAATTTGCAAATGTAAATATTGGCGCAGTGAATACTAAGCTTTTGCAATTGTTTAACGACAAATGGAGATGGTTCAAAATCTGAACTCGAGTTAGGTTTATTTGATTTATTTATTTTTAGCTTTCAGATTCCTATCGGCGAATTACCATCTTGGATATGGACGAAATTATGTTTCTGCTTTCTCAGAAATTGGACTACGTACAGGTAAAATATAACAACTTTTGATGATTGATTACTAGTGATTTTGTTTCGTTCAACAGCATCTGATTGAAGTTTCCCTAAGAGATTGTAATAACTCTTTCCACACCTTGGCCCAGAATTTAAAAAACAACCTAGCTTCCGTCGATTTTCATCAGTTTGTGCCTTCGTCTACCTCATACCGTCACCTACATCAATATTTCCATCAGTCCAAGGAGCATTTACATTTTGTACTTCACGTCGGTTTACAAAGAACTCAGCAGCTCAAACAAGACTTTATTTTGTACATAAGCAATGAAGGTACTTCAAATTGATTCTTGTTCCTAACATTTAGACTTACATTAACGTGCTATTCTCTATTTCTAGTTACAAAACCTGCCCTATTCTTCATTGGCACTGCCTTTTGCGTGGGTCTCTTTTTGGGGACTAGGATTGGGATGTCGTGGCAATTAAAACGCAAAATCCAAGCACGAATGAAAGCCTTGGTCTGCTCGAATTATACTGGCATTGACGTAAAGCTTTTTTTTTGGCCTTCAAATCCTTCTTTCTTTGCTTAAAAGCCTGAAAACAATTACATGCTTTAATGCTTCATCATTAATTGTTTCCTCTGCACTTAGCACAGTCAGTATGCGTTAATGACACGATCAACGTGCCATCTATTAGCAAAACGGACCAGATTCTCATCCAAGTCAAAGCAGCCTCCATTGACGTCATGGACGTGAAAATCTGCCACGGATATGCACGCGTTCTTCGCTCTCACCTGAATCGATACAATCAAGTACAACTTTTAGAATATTTTAATTTTGTAGAGTCGTTAGTTTTAAAGATTAAAATTCTGACCTCTCTAGTCATATACCTCTGGTTCAAGGGGCGTGCCAGTTATTTTGGGGCGTGGCTGTGCTGGGCGAATCCTCGCCTTAGGGCCAGGCGTTGACCAAGCCAAATTTCATGTAGGACAAGCCGTTTGGTGTGCCGTTCCTCCCTGGGCTACCGGATTGGCTTCTGAGCTGGCCGTAGTCCCCGCCTCCTGGGTTTCTCTCAAGCCTGCTGCTGTAGGCTGGGAAGGCGCAGCTGCTTTACCTGCTGCTGCCTGCACAGCTTGGAACGCTTTAGTAACTCAAGCGAGATTAGGTCCTCATACTACTCAAGGAAAACGGTAAAATTAACTTAATCTTGACTATTGAATTCAGTATGGACGTGGTAAAAACCACCGAAATGGAAGCTAAGTTAAATTTAAATTCACGATTTCTGACTTTCATTTATTCGTTAATTTTGTGTTACTATAGAATTAGAGTTATTATAGTTATTACATAATTAATTTCATTAAGATTAAAAGTTACCTTGGTGACTACTGCCCTTTCAAAAGGTAATTTTCTTTAGAGTTTTGATCCAAAGCGGGAGTGGAAGCGTAGGATGTGTGGCTATTCAACTAATCCGAGCTTGGGGCGGTCACGTGACCACCACCGTACCCCAGCGCGCCACGCCACTGGCCCACACTTTAGGCGCCCACGTGGTGATCCCGTACGATGTCCACCAAGACGAAGGACTCTCTAATTCTTGGCTAAAACACCTAGCATCTATGGAAAAGTATTGCAAAATTGTCTAAAATTGCATATACTAAAAAACGACTCGAATTAGGTTCGATGTGGTGATAAATACGGCTGGATGGGCGTTACATGAAGAAAGTTTAGCGTTCCTTAAGCCAGACGGTGTCTGTGTCAGCACGATCTCGCCACCTCCTGTATCGGATCGTTTCGGCCTGTTTTGGGGAGCTTTATACGCTTTTTGGCTGCGCCTTACATGGTTGCATCGGTCCTCAGCGTTAGGGGGTGTGACTGTAGAAGCCAGTGTCTTGGAAAAAATTCGGATTTTGGTCGATGAGGGCGTAATCCGACCTGTAGTGGACCGCAGTTTCCGCTTAAACGACGCCGGAGAAGTCGCAGTGCAACATGCAGCTAAAGGACAGCCCTTAGGCACTACTATTGTAGTCTTCAAGTAAGTTAAATTAAGCCCAATCCTTTCATTTCCATGTACAAAAGGGTATGTATTTCCCTCCCCACATTGGCATGTCCTTCCTTTGCACCTTAGCGTCGTCGTCTTGGGTATTTTTTTCTCTTGGAACCAATCAATCTTCAGCGTCGCCGCCGTCGGCATCTTGTCCGTTTTCACCTTCTCCATCCTCTTCATCGCCAGATTTAGCTCCCCCCTCCCCATCGCTCTCACTCCCGTCGTCATCACCAGCCACTTCAGCATTCTCCAGTTCCGCTCTCTCCATTTGTTTCGCCAATTCTGCTTCATCCAACGCAGTAACCACTTTGGGCTAATTCGATAAAAGAAAGGAAATTAGATAAAATTCAACAGCTTTCCATGAACAGCTTTCCAACTGTCACTGAACTTACCGCCATTTGAATATTAAAGACTCCGCCAGAAGTTTTGATCGTGGCTTGGATCTTCTCGATGGCCTCTTCCAAAGCTTTAAGTCCATCCTGTCTTTCTGGAGTCTGAGTCGTCATAACTGCAAAAGAAAGGCGGAATTAGTTACAAATTAGCGAAAAATCAGAAGAATTATTTCAGATTTAGTTCAGTTAAAAGATCCTAGCCAGTTAAAAGAGGATGAAAATCTTTAATCTGAAAAAAGGTTACCGTAAAGAGGCGGAGCGATGAGGTTAATTCGAATGGGGATTTCTTCAGTAGAACAAGCCATCCCAGCTTTTAGCGCTGTTTTGACAGCGTCAATGCCTTCGTAGCCATAACACGCCACTTCGACATCGGCACGGATTTTCACGGCTTGCTGCGTCAGTTTCCGCCGAATAATGTGAAGGAGTTGTTCCTTGGTGTTCTCTTCCAGCCCGCATTCATCCAAAATTGATGGATCGCTGCAACGAAGGACGAAATTGCATGAATTAGCCTGATAATTTCTATCTTTTTGTCTCTTTTAGGTCAAGAACTGTTTCAAAGGAGCACAAGATATGAGCAAAACGTCGCGGAATCTTCAGTCAGTTAGTTTCTATCATTATCTTATAAAAGCGATGAAATACATTTATTTAGTTGTTGAACCTTAAAGTGACTTGAATAAGGAATTTGAGTTTTTACTTGACAGCCTGTTTGAAGTAGTCGTAAGCCGAAGCTTGCTTTTTAGACTTTTCTTCGAAATGCCAGGCAGTACGCTTGTATAGATCCTCCAATTGCTCATCCGTTTCGAAGCCTAACAGGCCAGCGACGTGGCGGAGGATGGAATTGACAGCTTTAGCTTTGCTGTACTTTTCTGTGCACTTTTCCACGTCTTCGGGTGACACTCGACGCTTGGACAGATCGATGTACCTGGAGATAAGTAAGACTGAATTAGTCGCAGTGGACCAGAAGGGATTGGAATAGGAAGCTTTACCCTTTTTCCTTGTCAACTCGAATCACGACAACTGGCTCTGTTTTGCCAACTCGGATGAGTTTGTTGATGGAGCGGATACGACGACGTGACAATTCCGAGAGCAGGATCATGCCTTCGATATTGTTGTACTCCAAAAGGTAGACGTACGCACCCATTTCAGCAATGGAACGGACATTAACCATAACCACATCATCAATTTCCGGGTAACGTTGTGAATAAAATCGACAAGTCAACGGCATTTTTAGATGGAATTTGGATACCTATAATGTAAGTAAATGGTTTAATTACACCTCTCAAGCTGCACTCTGAACGAAGTGTGCATAAACTTTTACAAGAAGGTTAATTAATTCCAGAAGAAAGCTATAAAATCGACAACATTCTGACGAAATCACACCACACGACACCACACTCGTTTTACTAATTGAAAGCCTTGAGTTCAGCCGTAATAAAAACATAATACAGATATGCACCAAAATATACTGTTAAAACCCTACTAAAAAGTAATATCACTTACCTAATTAACGTAACTACTTAAATTCTTTTTCTATAAACACTGGAAGCCAAATCCAGCTGCATGCCGGGAGAGAGAAAAAGGCGTTGCCAAATCTAATCTACAGATGTTAAATTAAAACTAACTTAAAATAAGTGCAAAGATTTATAATCATCTGTAAGAATTTAAATAACTTTAAGTAATACTTAAGTGTAGTTTATGCGTCTAAAGAGTATGTATTTTAAAATCCGTCAATGCTCAAGGTTGCTATGACTATAAGGCCACTGTAAATAGTAAACGTTAGTAAATTAGGAAATTTGTTACTTTACATTGTAGGTCTCAATTAGATAATCAACTCTTTTAAAATGTCTGACATGGAAAGCGTAAGTTTTAATTTATAACTTAACTTAATTAGCAGCGAATGTAAAAATGGTTTAGGATGATCAACGCGTCTATGGAGGCTGTGAAGGACCAGAAGCTATGTACGTCAAGCTAATTTCCTCGGATGGCCACGAATTTATCGTGAAACGGGAGCATGCCCTCACTTCTGGAACGATTAAAGCCATGTTGAGTGGTCCTGGCCAGTTTGCAGAAAACGAAACTAATCAAGTCAACTTTCGTGAAATTCCGTAAGAATAGATCTCCGAATGCAACAAAAAAATCACTATACAAACTTTCCTTTGCACTTTAGTTCCCACGTTCTGCAGAAGGTATGCATGTACTTTACGTACAAAGTAAGGTACACCAACAGTTCCACTGAGATCCCAGAGTTCCCCATCGCCCCTGAAATAGCATTGGAGTTACTTATGGCAGCTAATTTCTTGGATTGTTGAACCGAAAAACGTAAATTCTCAGCCGTATTCTCTTACCAGACGCTCTTCTCCAAACCAAGTTGGGTCCTATTACCGTATTTACCCCGGAATACAAAAGCAAATTTCACCTTAATAACTTAATATTGATTCAAATAATAACCTTTCTTTTTTTGGTGGGGCCCAAAAAAATGAATGGACAAAGGTTGTATTAGCGTTCCAACAGCCTACGTTTCAGAGTTGTAATGAATTGTCCAGGCCTAACAGGTGGCAAATACAGTTCTTGGGAAAAACCGGTAGAAAAGCGAAGTATATCTGGGGCACTCACGAAAAGGGAATCGCAGGCGTCTTTTCGCAGCTCCAATGCACTAAACTCACTCTCCTTTAAAAAAATTTAAAAATACGGCACTGAAAGATTGGAATTTTTTAAAAAGATATCTAGAAAAGCTTAAAGGGTGAACGTGACTAAAGCAATTCTTCCACCTCTCGTCTTTATATACAGGTTAACTATTTTCACTATACGACCTTTCAAAATGGTTTTTAAGAGAGTATGAAGTGAACATTCATAAGTTATATATCAGGCTGGAAAGCTCTGAAAAACAAGAAAAGACACAAAAAAAGATTGTTTGATTTCTTTGAATTCACCCTTCCTGGCCAAAATCTTCGGTAAATTTCGTCAGTTTCTTCAAATCTTCATCGTTTACCGTAGGCTTGGAATTGGACAAGGATTTCAACATGTCACTCTATCAAGATAAAGAACGCAAATAATACAAATTAACAAAACATGAACTAAAATTCGTAAAATATTAAAATCAAAACTAACACTCAAAACATACTTTTTAAGGAAGAAAACGAATAATCCTAATTTACGCAAAATACTAAAACTATGAAGCCTATTAAGACTTCACTAATAAACCTTTCAAATTTAACTAAAATTATATAAACATTCTCAACATAATTATGTGAGAAATAACGAAATTGAAAGTAGTTCCTGTGTCAGAAATGAGCTTTTTTTACCATGGATACGACTGGTTCAGCCAATTTATCGCCTGGGACGTCCATCCAAGACATTTCTATAGCTCCAGGATCTCCTGGAGAGCAAGGTGTCAACAAATCATCTACAATGACGTTGGGATCGCTGCGAGAAGGGCCTCGAATGCGTTTGAAATGCGTCGCAGATTGCACTTTTCTCACAGGCTGCATAAGAGCATCTCTCACCAGCACACTAATATCCGCACCAGAAAATCTGAATAAAAGCAATTAAAAAATTTTAAATTCATGGTTTCAAAACAACTCAAATTAACTACAGAATTCATTGCTGAAGGACTGAAACGGTATTTTTTAAGCTTACCCTTCGGTTTTCTTGGCCAGGACACGGAAATCGCCTTCCGTGAGGGAATTAGGCGTGTTTCCCAGATGGAGCTTGAACATTTCCATGCGCGCGTTCTCTTCTGGTAAGGGGATGTAAATGCGCTTCTCGAAACGACGTCGAATAGCAGCGTCCAAGACCCAAGGAATATTCGTCGCTCCTAAGACGAGAACGCCTTGGTTGTCGCTACCCACGCCTTGCATTTGGACCAGAAACTCGGTCTTGATGCGGCGCGCAGACTCCGATTCGTTGTCAGACCTCGTGGAGCACAACGAGTCAATTTCATCGATGAAAACGATGGAAGGCTTGTTCATCCTGGCAAGCTCGAACAGGTTCCGGACCAGCTTCTCGGACTCGCCCAGCCATTTGGACACCAAATCAGAGGAAGAGACCGAAAAGAAGGTCGAATTGTTCGCTTCCGTCGCTACAGCTTTAGCCAAATACGATTTGCCGGTACCAGGAGGCTAGGATTTGTGTAATATAGATTGTAAGGATTATTTCAATTTTTTAAAAGACTTTTAGCCTTTAGAGTATTTACTAATCATTATTCTAGTTATCAATAGAACATTTAGAAATAAACTAGGGCAACTTTGTATTACCCCAAAGAGTAAAATGCCTTTCCAAGGTGTACGTCTGCCAGTGAATAAATGCGGAAACTTGATGGGTAAAATGACGGCTTCTTTCAAAGCTTCTTTAGCTCCTTCTAAACCTGCGACGTCCGACCATTTCACATTGGGTTTTTCCATTACTATAGCGCCCTCTAATTTGGACATCATTTTCTTCTTTTCGGGATCTTCTTCATCGTCGCTGTCATCTTCCTTATCCCCATTTTTCCTTTATAGCAGAAAGTAAAGGTTTAGTGTGAGGGATGTTAAATAAGAAAAAAGGGTTACTACAGCCACTTAACTGTCAGATCCTATCAGTATATTATTAGGTGATTAACTATATCTTGCCGGTCCGCCAATTGCGGTCACTTTCGCGAACCACGGCTGTTGTGCCGGTGCTTTCGCTACCCAACAGTCTATTAGCGAAATCACTCGGTACTCAAACGTCTATTAGCGAAATCACTCGGTATTCAAACGTCTATTAGCGAAAACGGTCAATATATCATCATCTGTTCACCAACACAAACTCCAAAGCCTTAGCGCTCTAGCCGTAAAATGCCTAACCTAACTTAACCAAACTTAACCTAGCCTAAACTATCCCCTAACTTAACCAAATTGTATCTAACTAAGCTAACATTACGCGTAACCTAACGGGCGTGCCCGATGTACAGGTCCTATTTCTATTTTGCGGTAGCATTCGCTAATGCAAAGCATGAAACGCCATGCCACGCATGCTTGTGCTGGCAAACAGCTGATGATACAGCGACCGCTTTCGCTATTTTAAGCTTGTGTAGCGAGCGCTTTCACCGAAAGATGGATTGGGTAATGAAAAATAACGGCAAACTGCCTTGACCGTAATCAGTGGATCGTTAAGAGATACTTTAATTAGCTAAGAATATATGGATGGGGCCTGTAAGTTGAATCGCCCTTTTGCCTTGCCAACTCCCCCCCCCCATAAGTACTTGGAACTGGAGCTAGATTCCGCATCTTTGACTGGTTTCTTGACTTCCTTGCCCTTTCTTAAGTATTCTTTCAGTTTTTCGGCCCGTTCTAAGTAATGTATGCATTTCGAACGAATACTTTCCTTGGCTCGCTCACTCTGGGTACCATCTATATAAAGAATAATTTTCGTAAATTTTTATTAAAGTCTGGTTAGATAATTTTACATTTGATGGCGTGCAGAAAGTATTCTACTGCGTGCTCGTATAACCGTAACGCTTCTTCATAGTTTTTGTTCTTATCCTCTTCTGTGGCTTTCGTTACCAAATCAATGGCTTTCTAGAAGTAGAACAGAAATACTAAATCACAGGAAATTAAGCGCACATGAAGATGAAAAGTTAACAACCAACGGAACACAACAATCAATACAATTAATTTTTCACTAAAAGTTGCAAGCGTGTCACTGAATAAAAGGAGTAATACCTGGAGAGCTGCATTAGTAGCCATTTGTTGTAAACACAAATTAACAATTCAATTAACCGGCTACCCTTTTAAAACATCCAAATTTCCCAACAAGAATGGTGAATCACGGAAAACTAATCTTCCCTTTAACAACAGTGACGTAAACAGTATCTACACCAGCGCCACTACTGGTCAAACAACTACGGTGATTGAGAAAAGCCGAGCAGCGAACTTCAAGGGCGAACATGCTGAACTCACTGTCCGTAGGGCGTTGCGGGCTCGGACAGGAAAAAATCTAGTCCTAATCCTCTAATATAATACAATTAAGAAGCCGAACCAGACTTGTTTAGCACAAACGGTAGCCACGGAATTGCGAAAAACTTTGCAAGAAACCATCTTTTCGGGACGCAGACACGACGGACTATTCGACAAAAGGACTAGGTGTTCCCGACACAAGGACTTCGGTTCCTTAATCTTTCACTACGAGATTAAAAGGTGCCTCAGCCGTATTAAAAATTACGTTACAGGGACTACAAACCCCTAACCTAACCTTACCTAACCAAACCAAACCCAGTCGAGGTTTCGTGAACAGCGAACCAATGAGCAAAGACTTGTTGAACTCGAAATGCTATTGGTCCCTTGAAAGATTAAGGAACCGTAGTCCTTGTGTCGGGAACACCTAGTCCTTATGTCGGGTTGCTATCTTTTCAACGGGCTCGACGACGGTACAGACATGTTGGTTTACTACTACCCTCGTCGCAAACCAGATCGGCGAAATATTTGAATTTTCGCGAACGGAAGAATACAATCCGTGAAGTCGCAATAGTCTGGCTAATATCAGCCATCGAATAAAGAACCACTATAAGCCAAAGTGAAGCAGACCAATCCTGTATTTTTCATAAACTGCTGCTGCTGTACACTGTCGCTGAAGAAAAGTTATTACAAAGAAGAAATCAAGGCGTGCTCTTTCTCTTACAAATTAAAACCTCAAGGTGATTTCCATCTTTTACTCACGCTACGTAACTATACTCTTCCGCCGAATTGGGCGTTCGTTCCAAGTACTGTTTGTCAATCAAGGATTCTATGCATTTCTTAATGAGGCTGATGGGCGGAGCAAAGCGCGCTTTGGATTGACTTAGGACTTCTTGGATCAAAGCGTTATGACGCAGCACTTTCCTAGCCTTCATAATTCGAACGATGGTGGCCTGCAAGTATAACTTCCGGTCTTCATCAACCGATGCATGCGTCGCTTCAATCTCGGCCAATGGTTCCTTGACCACCGCCGCCGTTATCCGGAATTTCGTTCGCTTGTTACTGTAATCTAAATTTATGCGAATTAAAGACGTCGCTTCGAGTTTAGGCGGCGTTTCCTGAGCAGAAGTGCCAGAGGGCGTGCCTGGAGCAGCAACTGCTGGTTCACTGCCTTGCTCTAGAAGGAGCAGTTTACAATCCAGCAAGCTTTGCAAATGTCTTGCGAAATGCTCGGGGCCAAGTTTGGTAGCTTCTTGCAAATCTTTGCAGCTCAGCACATCCGCTGCTTCGAAATGCAATAATACTGCCATCTGGAAGGTCTGGAGCGTGATAATGTAAGTCCGTTTTAGGTAACAGAGCTTCAGTTCGCCCTGGCACAAGTGGTGGAGCCACGTAAGTTTTCTCCCACTGAAATTGCTGTGATAAAACGCTTCAAACTGGGGGTTACAAAATTTAGGAAAATTTGTCAAATACTCTCAAGCTAGTGAGGAAAAAAATGTATACTTTTTGAACCGATTTTTCCAGTTCTTGGGGAAGGGCGAACTCTGTAGGGGAGTTCTGACCCAAAGGCCACGCCCCTGCTTGTAGAACGTAAATACTAAAACCAACGCCCAGCTCTGTTTCGGCATCGCGCAGAAACGTGACAAATTTGTTGTTTAAATCGTTCGAAACCGTCATGTCCGTAAACATACGGTGCAGTTTGTTCGTGAATTCGTATCCGCAGGCTTGCTGTGACATTTTCCAATAGAATTATATAAAAAATGGAACCGGAAAGAAACGACGATTGTTTTGTTTACCTTGAGGCGATTGATCATAGTTTCCTCCGCGTCCATGGACTGGCTCTGCTGATGGATGAGACGTTTTGCCAGAAAACGGGCATAGAACTTTTGAAAAACGTCTTTATCATCAATATACTTGAAGATGGTGATGGACGCGCTGAGTTTATCGTCCACTTCACTCTCACTGATGCCTTTAGCTGACTTTTTAAGCAACGAATCGCAGTATTTGGCCAACTAGAAAGGACAAAGTACAAACTTGTGAATGCTTAACTAATCCGAAAAGTCTCGAACTACCAATTCAGGCGCTTTACAAGGCTGTTTGGGATTAGACCGAAAGTTGACCACAGCAGCGCATGCACGATCTAACGCCGAGGTGAATAATTGATCATTATGGAACACTTTTTCAATCAAGGCTTTATATTTGCCATGAACATGCAACATAGCTTCGACGAACTGAACTCCCTAAAAGCCAGAATCCAATTTATTATTTTCTACCAACATTATAACTTAAATCCCATTTTAATTATCAGGGCAAAACTTACCATTTCTTGAGCCAGTCCTTGCATAGCTACCAAGCCCTGGGCTTTGATATGTTCATACACATGATTGGTGAGTATTGGCAAGCCTCCAGGGACCGAGCGTAGTAAGGAATAGGCGTGGCTTAAGTCTAATACCCTTTCCTGAGCCACCATAGCCCCACATTCTGCGTGCAGGACGGATAAGTGATCCGAGACCATTCGAGCTTCACATTCTGTCGTTACTTTAGAGTACGAACTATTTTAAGAAACAATAAATAGTGAACTTTAATTATCCAATTTACCAAATTATAACGGTAACACGGATGGCCTGCAGGCCGTTAAATTTAAACATAATAAAAATTAATGAAAAAAAACATAAAAAGGTTTTGGTTCTTCGCACTTTTTACGGTTTTAACAGAATTTAAAAGCTGATTATGAAGGTAAGTTACCTGGGATGGAGGAATTTTCTTGCTCGAAGGTTCTCCTCGTCCCTTTTCTGTAAGACCTTTTCCATGTATTGCGAAACGGTGCATTCTTGCAAAAACCGTGAGGCCTCCAAGCGATAGTGTTCCCCCGTGGCTCTCAGAAAAGGTTCTTCGAAAACCGTTTCATACAGCTAGAGAAGATAAGTGCATTTTTCGTTGTAAGAGGCTTTTAAATAGCTTGCGGGCTTTAAAGCGAGCTCAAAAGCTAGTTTATTTTACCTCGAGCTGATTCTTCTTCTTGTGCTCTTCAACAGCCACAAAGGAGTGGATAACTCCATGCAATGTGGTTGCATTTTCATTATATAAAGACTGGCCAGTCCGATCGCATCGAATGCCTTCCAGTAATAGGCTTACCAGATTGTCCTTCAGGGGTTCGATCATATTTCGGCGCCATAACTCGAAACCTTATCAACGTAATTTGCAAATTATTGAGAATTCAATTTGCTTTTTTGAACTGCCATTATTTTTATTAGTATTATTATTTACCTAATTCCTCAACTTCTTTCATATGTTCCTGGTATTCTAAATTAAGCGCTCCATATGTGAGCTCAGCTTCAGTCAATTTTTGCTTCTTGATATGCTGCGTGTTTAGATACCTGGAAGTATTTTTTCGAAGTGGTGAAATCAGAAAGACAATATAAATATAATTCATTTGAGGCTTTAAAGAAAAAAAGACGGCTTACTGATATAATAAATGAAGGTATTCAATGCCTTTGCTGTACTGTTGCCACAATTTGAAGTAAGTGCCAAGAAAATTTTCTTCTCCGCTGTTTTTTACTTGGTCAAGCAAGTTTTTAACATGGGCGTCTAAAAACTTCTTGGTTTCTTGGTAAAGCCGTTCTACATGTGGTTCTGGGTACGCTACGCACAACGCATAAATATCCCTAAAACGTAACCGAAAATAACTGATTAATTGCATTTCCCATTAACAGTCTTTCTAGTGAGTTCATTGACTATAAAACTTACGTAAAACGATCACTCCAAACAGGTCTCGCGACATAGTTTAAGGTAATTACACCTTTAATAGTTTCTTCTAGTTCTTGCCATTTAGACTGAAAGTCGACTCGCTTGGGTTTCAATGACATTTTCTTTCTAAATCAGGACAAATCTCTTAATCTGAAATGAACAAAAATAACGCCATCTTTTATGTGCTAAAGAAAAGCCCGACCTACACTGGCAATACCGCGGTAACTTCATTAAAAACAAAGTCAAATAAGAAGAAAAAATATAGTCTTACCACTGAAACAAACTAAACCATAAAATTTACACAATTTTCAGCGATTTCTGCGAAGTTCCCTTGTTTTGCTGAATGAAGAGGGTGGAGCCAAACTTATATACAAATCCCGGCGTCATCTACTATCGAACTATCAAAGTGGGTAGGGGACGAACGGGCCCAGTACCAAACGGGCCCACCTAGGCCAAACGGGCCCAGTACCAAACGGGCCCACTATTTTGAAACTTTGTAAATACCAAGAAAAGGAACGGAACCAAGGTAGGCCATGAATTTTATAGACGGCGTATCCAATATTGATAATCTCGGCAAAACATTTGACTTGTACTACCAGAGTCTAAAATGGTCCAAAACCATAGAAAAGGGGGAAATAACTGTTTAATGGTTGATGCCAAAATCATTAGTAAGTTTTTACCGTAGCCATTAGTGCAAGCGGTCCAAGGTATATTATCAGACCAAATCCTCCTATCATGACCCACGTAAAAATGCCTCTAATGATCCAATTACGCCACCTTCACCAATACAATTACGAAAATTAACGGCTTTTTAAGATACTTATATTGTGAAAAAATAAATAAAGACTTTGTCGGAAGTCTTTTCCGGACTCAGGGAACAACACGTTATGGGTAAGATATTTTCAAACATATCTATTAGCATATTGTATTTAGTTTTTTAGATTTTGATCAATTTGTGCAATGAAATATAAGTAATTATTTGTAATTAAGTGTCTAGTTAGTATGTGTAATTCAGAAATTTGTATTGTTAGACAAAATCCAACTCGAAAAGGAAATCTTGCCCTAACTATATAGTTAAAATAAAAAGTGGCGGCTGTAATGCGACAGTAACTTATTGGAAACCAGCAACTTTTGAAATGATTTTGTAAATTTTATTTTATTGTTTGCATGTATTATTTAAATGTAAGTTGATTTTACGCTGCTTGGGTGAAGGCATTGCTTTATTTCCATTGCGCGAGAAGTTTATTTCAGCGTCTACCCTCTACCCGTTGAAAATATATGTTCAAAATCTTTCAGAAACATATGAACACGTCACAAAGAATAATGGAATAAATATATAATAAATATAGCTCACTCAAGTACTGGACTGTACATGTAACAACATTTATCCAATAATTCATTCACATTAATTGTGCCCTCATTGTAGTCAGTAAACAATTTTTGTAATACTTTTTCTTTGTCGTTTTGTTTTGACCGCTGTATGCGAGCTATACGTTGAGAAGACAGTAGCTTCCTAGTAATCGCTACTAGCTTGCTTTCGTCGTAAAGCATACTAATCAGGAAATAGAGGTTTGGGGCCTTCTGGCGGATTTTCTTCTTCAGACTTGCGTGCCACGATTCAACATCATTGTTGGTACGGATTGTCTGTCCGTAGCTTGACCAAACTTGTGGTGGCCATGCATCGTTTTCAATCCAGGTGCGCCGTAAGTAGTTGAAAAGTCTGCGAAGGGAAGGCCTCTTTGTCCGTTTGTTAATGCTCTCAAAAACTGGGACAATGTGGTCAGCCGGTACGAATTGAAGAGCAAATATCATTCTGTAAGATGTAAAAAGTTGTAAGTGAATGAGCATTACAGTAATAAATAATAAACTAAGTATTTTACTTGCAAAACTTCTTGACGTGTTCGTTATGCTTGTAGTGTTCCTGCAGGCCGCATTTTTGAATATTACGCCACACGGCTTGAGTCCAGTGAAATGCGCATCCGCGCACGTGAATACCTGGGAACACTGCACGGGCGGCGTTCCACATGGGTCTCTCAAAATCCATAACAATTGACTTGACCAACGGTCGTACAGGGCACAGCCGCAAAATAGTGCGAAATACTTCCATGTAATCCATCTGCCGTTTGCCCGACATGAGTACAAAGATGAGTGGCACCTACAAAAATAAGATAATTCGGCACGTACGTCATTGACGTGGTTCATCGGATATTTTCCGAGTACTAACCTGCTTCAGATTGCCTTCAGATTTAATAAATGCATGCACCGAAAAGAGCTGTACAAATGGCTTTTTGACTACATAAAAAGTAGCGTCGCAAAACCATTCTTTAGCGTTCGCGAGCATTGTGAGCATGGTCAAGGATGAAAAAATAGGTATCGCCTGCTGGTGGTCGTCGTCGTCTTTAACATGTCCTCTTTAAGGAAGTCTTCCCCCACAAAATCCTGGTTGAGTACAAAGTCCAATTTGGTGGGGTGTTTCGGGCGCTTTTTCTCCCTTACGCGATTGGTCTTGCGTATCAAGGCCCGCTTGTTTGGCAATGATAAAGGCAGATCCTTGTCAGCAAAGTCATCTACAAGAACCTTGTTCACGACGGCTTGCGCTGACATGTAATAGTCTACAATAACCAGCGTAAGTAATGTATGCAACGATTGCAATGTAATCGTTATATTTACTGTCTTCGGCTGCGGATTTCATTTTCTTCTCTGTCAAAGCAACCTTCAACCTGTCAGGGTCACTGGGTGGGCACGTGTGGCATCTAACAAGGACGAATGTATCGCCGGTTTGCTTAACCAGTCCACGGCAGTATGGTTTTATAATGTTGCAGCGCCATTCGATGGTTCCAGATCCCAAGCGGCGTTTGACTGAGCATTTTTCCCCGTCCGAGTCGAAAAGCGCCGTACGGTTTAAATTTGTTCCCCGCTTAACTACTGTAAAAGTTAGGGTAGGTTCACGTTCACGAATCTTCTTCAACAACTAGCGGCTGACGAAAGGGAATCACAGGAGGCGTGATGTTCATGTCAGCATCTGTGTCCTGTTAAATAATACGAGTTAAATTTAAAGAAAGCAAGCAGTTAAATAATGAAGTTCAGCTTTGCGACTACCTCGTCATAAAAATGACCGTTATGGACATCGTCGTTAGGCAATGTCGAGAATCCCGGTGCGAATTCGTCAGCCGTATCTGTGTCCTGACAACAATA